>CM060700.1:647500-1247500 GCA_030686995.1 Artemisia argyi | reverse complement strand
ATTAATCATTAATTTAAATAGTAAACATACCGTAGTGATTCTAGCCCGAACAAGAATCAATGCAATCTTCCGGAACCAATGAACCCTAATTAGGGTTTATAAGGATTATATGAATTACCCCTTACCTTTTTGTAATTCAATCCAAGAATCAAACAATAGTGTGTTTGATTCACGTTCTTGTACACACGTACTAATTCAAGGAAAAGTTTATGCAAGTAATATACACAAAACAATTTTGGACACAATAAAAACGAAACCCTTAGGGGTGTTCGGTTTTGGTTCGACCAAAAGAAGACAAGGAGAAGAAAACACCAAGTTGTGTGTGTACAAGTTATGAGAAAAACCTTCACCTTGGGTTTGCTTATATACTAAACATTACTTGGAGCTCAAGGCACAAAGGAGGTGGGTTGACCTCCTTAGGCCGATCGGCTATGGTATCCCATAGGGGATTCCGGAACCTTCTTTTGTTTCCATGTATTGTCTAGTAATTAGTTTCCTAATCTTCGTTTAATAATTAATTAGTCATTAATCAATAATACTAATTATTATTTATTTGTTTTGCGTTTAATAATTAATTATAACATTTTATAAATAATTATTACATTTCCTCTTCATACGTATTGTGTGCAATCCCGTGATCTCAAGTTCGATCCTAACACACGACTATTATTATTTTGTCTATAAAACCAACAGTAATTACTTATCCCTGCTCTTTTAAGATTAGGTGTTGCTTATTAGGATTACGGATTGCTTGCTGATGCTAATTAGTTATCCTTACTTATTAAGATTAGAAGTTGTTTATTAACATTAGGAGTTGCTTATTAACATTAGAAGTTGTTTACTGATTAAGGATTTCTTTGAACATACTAATCTCTCTTACCTCATATACAGAACATAAGATGTATTTAATCAAGCTTAAGTGCAGAACAAAAGATTAACTTAACTGCTATTTCACATAGAATGAGAAAACTTAAGTGTCAACTGATACTACAGATTCTTGGTTGTCAACTACACCATCAATAGACTCGGACATGTCCACTGAAACTTCACTTTCATCTACCCTGATAGGATTTTCACATTTTTCTGGCCATAAGGCTGCAACTTGGCTTGCCAAATCTTCAGATGGCTTATCAGACTTGTCAACTATCACTTGACATTCTGTCTCATTAATCACAATACTTGTGAGCAGCTCATCTATTGTTGTAACCCCATCAGTTGCCACTTTAACATCAGTTGCCAATTTAGGTTTAAAGTAAATCAGTATGTGATGTTGCACATTAGGATTAGTTTGTTAGCTGAGAATTTAGTTACTGTTGCGAGAGTATAGGATCTGTTATGACGAGTGGAACTGAGAGGTGTTGACGGCAATTTATTGGAGTTGACATTTTACATAGTTAATTCTAATTTGAAAGCACATTTTACAATGTCTGTATATATAGTGGCATATTAGGATTAGTTAGTTAGTTAGGATGCATATTATATATTTATATGATGACCATGTGCAAATTATTCTCTTGCAAGCTTCCTGCTATTGTAGTTATTAGAATTCTGATTAATTGGGATCTTGGATTAGCGGAACACATTATAGACTGTTCATCACCACAAGGGTTCTACTTTTTTTTATTTTTATATTTTTTATTATTATTATTTTTTTTAAAATTATCTAAATCATGGATTTAAGAAATGTAGATGTGACCGTGTTAGAAGAAATGAGAGATTTATGAATTAGCTTAGTTTGCATTTGCTTATTACAGTGCTTATCTTTGGTTGGATTCTGTTTTTTAGTGGCTTATTAAACTTAGTTAATCTCTTGTTTTACTTAAAACCAGCTCAATTTAGCTTATATAGCTTTAAAATACGAATCCAGTTTATGAAGGAGTGTTTGGGATTTAGGTAGTTTTTAGGCTTAGACTTGCTTGTCCATTTGCTGAATTTGCTTTAGGTTTAATCTCATCATAGAAGTAGATTTAAGGTAATTTTAATCAGATACATATTGTTTAGAGATAATTGCATCAGAATTCATAGTTTTAGAAGCTTATATCAGTTCAGTATTGTTCATTTAGGAAAATCTATATTAGATGCATTGTTAGATGTTAAAGTGTACTCATTATAGGTTATCTAAGTTGCATAATATCTGGCATAAGGAACTGATTAGTCAAGTATCTCATTTCCACTCAGTTTCACCCATTACATCAGTTTTCTTATAATTGCTTCGTATAACTAACTTGTTAGGTAGATTTAGTATAAACTAGATTAGGCTCTTATAGTTGATGTTATTGCTTCTAATTAGCTCGCTACAGGTTATTTAACTTTCTCATTACTTGGTATTGGTAGCTTGTTAGTTTAAAAGTCCATTTGTTCCCATTTGACCCAATTGCATCAATACCATAGTATCTCAATTATGACCCACTTTTACCCAACTGTACTCAAGTCAAGTCATATTATATTTTTTGACATTTTTTGACACAATCTATCAGTTTGTCTCATATATCTATAGTCCAGAATATGTTTGATCATTGTTGTAAGCTGGATTTATGAACTGATTTGGGTGTTTGGCATTTTAAAAATACCATCCAACTTGATCCCTCTTGTCACCACTCTAAATGTTTTAATGTTCATCACTGTATAAATAGTGGAAGTTTCAGAATGATAGGGTTGTTGGAATAAATCTTACTAATGATAAACAAATCACACGTACTATATAAACTTGCTATTTTATTGATACTTGCTAATCTTTGTTCATGCGAATTTTACAAACACTTCGACCCTATATATACATATTGAACCGACACTATGAAACGGTGTGTCTGTTCATGAAACAGCACCTATTCCAATAACCGACTCTAATTGTCAATAACCGACTCTAACTACTTATTTACATAATACATACTAGACTTTCTTAACTTGACATATTTAACCCATACTTCCTTCGCTTTCGAGTATTGTGCAACTTGCATTAGAATATCTTCCGGCAATGTTGTGAGGATCATTGCTTTTGTTGTATGCATCTTTCTTTCATCTACTTTTTCTGTATCTTCAAGCGTTTCCCAAAGACCATATGCCTTCAATATTGTCTCCATCATAATTGCCCATGTTGTGTAGTTTGTTTCGGTGAGTTTTGGACATTGAAGTGCTATGTTTTGGTCACGAGTTGGTGTAGATGATTCTCCTATCTTCATGCTTTGTCGCTTTCTTACTTGCGTACTTTCTTACTTGCTTTTGAAACAAAAGTTTCTCTTACTGGTCGAAACACGGAGGTTTCTCTTACGGGGTGAAACACTTCGGTTTCCTCTTACTGGTGAAACGCTAAGGTTTCTCTTACTGGTGAAAATCTAAGGTTTCTAAAAAAACACTAGGTTTATCTTACTTACTTTGAAACAATGGATTTTCTCTTACTTACTTACTTTGAAACGCTAGAGTTTTGAAAACAATAGGTTTCTTTCTTACTTTCTTACTTTAAAACACTAGAGTTGTTTCTTACTTACTTACTTGGAAACACTAAGGTTTCTAACAAAACTAGGTTTCTTTCTTACTTACTATGTGAACCACAATGGTTCGGATCTTACTTCTTACTAGTTTTGTATTTTTCTAATAAAGCAAATTTGTTTCTTTAAAATAGAAAATATACAAGACTTAATCTTACTTTCTAACCCAATCAATTTGAAACATAAAATAACTAATTGTCAAATAAAATCTTTTGCAATATCTTAATTCAAGGCTTTTCTATTTTCAAATTTATAATTCTAATAATGAAATATATAAAATGAAAGTGAGAGGACTTATTCAATCTGATTGTGATAAAAGTGTCCCACTCCTTTGACTTTTGCTTAGAATTACTGTCAATGAAAAGCCAAAGCCGATCACTCCTTATCTTCTTTCTTCAAAAAAAAATGGAGTGCCCCTTTCCTTCTTGTCTGGTTATTATCGACACCTAAAAAAAAACGCTTCTTACTTCTGCAATTTGGACAAACTCACAAAGCGTTCTTCTTTCTCCTGCCTTTAATTGATAAAAAAAACAGCCCAAATCCGCCTATGATTTCTTTCTTCGTTCTCTTTCTAATCAGATGACGGTTTTGTGGTGGTGTTTATGAAGATGATTTCGTTTGGTTTTCGGGATGGTGGCTTCTTTCTCTTGCAATTACGGTAAACTTTCGATCCCCTCTTTCTTTTCTTACTGCAACGTAACTTGCACTCGTTCTTCCCTGGATCCATTAACGTGCTCTGATGCCAATTGTTGGAATAAATCTTACTAATGATAAACAAATCACAGGTACTATATAAACTTGCTATTTTATTGATACTTGCTAATCTTTGTTCATGCGAATTTTACAAACACTTCGACCCTATATATACATATTGAACCGACACTATGAAACGGTGTGTCTGTTCATGAAACAGCACCTATTCCAATAACCGACTCTAATTGTCAATAACCGACTCTAACTACTTATTTACATAATACATACTAGACTTTCTTAACTTGACATATTTAACCCAAAGTTTAGGTTAACTATCAACAAGGGTCCTTTAATAACTTATAAAACTGAATGGGTATCCTTTTGATATTTCATGGGCAGATTGGTGAATGGGTCAGAGCTACTTAGACTCGGCAGCAAGTTCTTGGGCATATTTCATTTTCTGTTGGTGTTGTGTTTTAGATTTCAGATCATATTATTTTGTCTGACTGAGTTTATTGCATTATTTGTAGGGCGACTAAAAGTTTCGTTAGATGCAAGGGCTGTTTGGTACCGAGTTGGATACAAGGGTCGTTTGGTACTGAGTTGGATACAAGGATATGATTCAAGACATGTTTTATCGCTAGTAAACAAGATGTTAAAAACTTGAATATTAGGGTTTTTTTTTTCTTTTGTGGTTATATTCGTTTCCTTTGTTGTTCAAAAATTATATGTTAAAAAGAATCTTATGTTTATGCAGTCATAAGTAATATTTGATATTTTTTTCAAATACTTTGGTTTTAATTTTTTGTGCAGTTATATATTTTGTGAAATTGCTAAATTGTTTTGTAAATTTGTTTGAGTAAGTGACCACTTTTTGCTTTTAAAAGTAAATAGATGGTGACCACCAGTTGGTCTCTAAATTTAATATGAAGTGACCACACATATCGTCACTAACGGGTGTTAACGGTGAGTTAACGGGTTCGTTATCTAACGAATCAGTGACCACTTTAATGACCATTGTTATTTGTCACTATCTATCAATTCAGTGACCACCTTCGACTCTTAGTGACCAAAATTAGTGACCGAATATATCGTCACAATAATAGTGACCACCGTATTATGGCCATTGGTTAGAGACGGATTTTAACTTTTGGTCTCTAATAAAAATAGTGACGGAGCTATAGTGACAAAAAGTGACCACCCAGGTTTTGGTCACTAAAACAGTGTTAGTGACCGATTTTGTACTGATAGTGACCATTTTCGCTTTGTCATTAAATCCAGCTTTTCTTGTAGTGGCTGTATGCTGTAAGTTGTAAACTGTAAGCTGTAAACTGCAAAGCTGTTAACATGAGCTACAAGCTGTATCATTCTTTTAATAAAAGTGTTTGGTAAGGTAGCTGTTAAATATAATTATAAGATGTAAAATGATATAAAAGATCATATCTATAATTATTAAAAAAAAATGTTTGGAGGGTATATCAATAATTTAAAGTTTTAACAACTCTAAGATGTTTAAAAAGCTTCATGGGTCAGCTTTTCATTTAGGAGCTATTTGTTTGAAATAAAAGCTCGAAGTTAATGTATCCAAACGGAGCTATTATTTTATAAGAGATTATTTTTGTAACAAAAAGCTAACAGCTCCTCCAAAAAGCTCCTACCAAACAGGCCCTATGTATTAAAGCTAAAACACCGGAAATGGAAAGATAGATTTACTTGAAACATATAGATTATCACTACCACAAAAAGTTCGAATGTACACGCTTATTTTTCCACGCTTTAGAAAAGGTGGAGTTTTAATTTGTCCTTTTACACACAAATAAGGGTGCATAAAAATACCACAATTATATGTGTGTACGTAAAATTAGTTTACACTTAAAAGTGTGTAGAAAACTTGCACTATATTAAATGTGGATATAAAATACTATGAGTCACCAAAGAAAGCGTGGCCAAAAACTTTTATATAAAAACCTAAAAAGAGAACAAAATTGACAATAAAAAACGTGGACAAAAACTTTTATATAAAAAATGAAAAATGACAAAATTAACAATAAAAAGCGTGTACCTTTTTTTTTTCTTTTTTTTACTACCACTTTCAGGAATGAATTATATCTCATCTTCTCGGGTGCGTTTGGTATCATGGGAATGAGACTATGATTATGAAAGTAATTAAAGGTGTTTGTTTAAAATGAAGAGTCCAATCTTTCATATTGAAGGCCCACCATCATTCCAATTGTGATTGATGGGCATACCAAACGCACCCTCGATAGTGTTTCCCAAATCAGTTTCAATAAAATCACAACAATTCCTTTCTAAATCACTTTATCATTTTCACTTTCTCACTTTTGTTAATTTCTACAAATTGATGCAGCTAGGGTTTCGTTTTTTTCATTTTAAATGGGTCCAATTGCAGCAGCTAGGGTTTCAGTTTCGAACCGGTTAAATCGGTCATCGGTCCAATTGCAGCAGCTTCGCGTCTAAGGTATAAAACTATTAATATGCGTTTGTTTAAGTATAATAATTAATTTGTGTGAAATTGATTGTTTGACGAAATATGCTTGAGTTATTGATAATCGATTTGATTGATTTGCTCATTCTATTGTTGCTTGTTATAATTGGGGCTAAAGTTAGGGTTTGTTAAATCTGCTTAATAGTGTTGTATGATGTAAGTAACTGTTTTCGGATCTCACGAGTGGAACTTAAGCATTTTTTGGGGATAAAAAATACGAGTTCGTTTAGATATTAACTGTGAATATTGCTATGTGTCTTAAGTTAATGCTTAGAGTATAGCTTTATGACTAGGTGACTTTAGAGTTGGATCCCGACAAGCCTGTTTACAAAGTTCAAATTTTTTTGAAGAGACCAACTAAAAAGTGTCCCAGAAGCGCGACTCATTTAACACATGTTTTGTTGAATGCAAGAATATACTAGTATATATTTGCATTAATATTTAAACATAGGATAATAAAATTTAATAAGTTTTGGCTCATTGTACTATTTTTTTTGAATGCAAGAATATGTCTGCAGTTTCCATATTCACCTTTTATTATGTAACTTGTCATGGTTATTGTGGTGGCTGGTTGAATGACCATGATGAGTAGATAAGGTGGAAATGTAGCTAGATGGTATTTGGTGCATAAAAGGTGAATATGGAAACTGCAGTATGTTGTATACCTGATGATAGGTAACTGCAGGCTTGGAAGGAGCTGTGGAATGATTAAGCAAGCTGTATTGGTTTCGTTTCATGGCTTTTCTAAATGTTGTATCTGATAATCAGGCCTAGAATGTTGTTTTGAGTATCCTGGTTTGGGCACGTCCAACCAGTTGATGTTGTTTTATCTGATGTACAAATGTTTCATTTAATATAATCATTCACCTTTTGCACCAAAAAAAAATGTAACTCTGTTGCATATGTATGAACAATATCATGTACTAAAGAGAAAGCAATTGCAGAGAAAGAGATGGTAATGAAATAGAAGTCAGATAGCATTACATCACTGCAAGTGAAGTAGCTTTGATGAGGTAAGCTAAAAGGTTCTTAGATGCTAATGAATAGGTTAAAAATGCTCATGAATTGGAGAAACGGGTTTGTATGAGATATAAAAAATACCTCGACATGTCAAGATTACTTGTCTTACATTGCAGGTGGAGAAGCTCCAAATGAAGATGCAGTTGAAGAACAACTTAAGGGAGGCCTTGGAAACCAAGACAAAAAATGATCTAACTCCAAATCTTCATGATGTAAGATTACTTGAATGATTTTAAACTAATAGAAGTAGACCTCATTTGCTGAATTTGAGTAACCTTATTATGTGCTTTGTAAAATGTATCAAGGTTCATGGTGCTTTGCTACAACCTTGGCTTGCAACTCTGTTAGTTGGTTATCAGGTAGCTCTTCTTTAAAGTATTCATG
This sequence comes from Artemisia argyi, assembly GCA_030686995.1. Lineage (NCBI taxonomy): Eukaryota > Viridiplantae > Streptophyta > Magnoliopsida > Asterales > Asteraceae > Artemisia > Artemisia argyi. The sequence continues at coordinate 1,239,412 of CM060700.1, read as the reverse complement.
CTTTTCTGTCACTTAAACAAACTGTAATGCTTGTATATCCTTGTTTTTAGGCATTGTTGCATGCGCCATTTATTCTCTATTTAGTACAAGTGTTCTGTTTTTAGTCTAAGATGAGAACACATGCAAGTTATCATTTTATTGTGGCAGGCATTGGAGAAAAAGGCACAAGCTGAAAAATAGGCTGAACCTCACGTGCACACAATCGGAACTGTAAGTAAATTCTCTATTAGATGTTCTGCTATAAGTTCCGGTCACCAGTATGTTTTATTATTTAATTTATGTTCTGCTATTAGATGTTTGGATTGTGGAGCGATGGGTTTGACTTTTAAAGTCAAAGGTAAAACATGGTTGACTGACTAGATAGTGTTCATAAGTTAGTGATAGCAAAGAAGGGTATAGCTATAACGACTTACTATGACTGTTTTTGGATGAATGCTAATTCTTATTTTAAGTTTTGAATAGTATTGTATTAGCTAGTATAGAGTGTTTGAGCAATTTTTTTGAAAAAAATATCATGTTTTATAGGTCTAGACATTTTTAGTAGATGAATGTGACAACTTATGTCATATTCAGTCATTGAATTCGTTTCTAGATGAATGTGATTTTTAGTAGTAAGTTGGTTATATATAGTATTTATACTTATGTACCACATGACATCTATAGTTATACAGTGTAGTTTCTAGATGAATGGGTCGAGTCAAGTTAACCTCATATATGATTCACTGTAACATATATGATTCACTGTAACAGCCGTTTGGGTTTTCGCCTGTTGAAAACAATAAATATTGTTAAAAATGTGTTACCATATAGAGATGTGCGCATTACCAGCATGAAGCATATAGATATAACTCACCAAGTCCTTAAACTGTAAGTTGAACAAGATGTCAATGTATCGCAGATTACTATATTTTTGATATTGACATGCTATAATGTTTTCATGATCATGCGAATTTGAATTAGTCATAACTTATTACTATATTTGTTGACATGGCAGCATTTTGATCTGTCGGAAGTCGGTTCGTGTTGGCAAGATTAATAAACAAGAGATTCTTCTTATTTCAACCAAATACAAGGTAGCTTATTTTGCTTATTATTTGCAATGCATATTGTCGTGTACTACTAGTCATTTATGGACCAATCACATGACTATATGTTTTACTAGTTGATTTCGAGTGTTTGGTTGCATAGCGTAGTTAACCAATATTTTGACTACCATGTGTTAAATGTGAAGGAAAGTGTTCTAAACGACACTCATTCGATGTGATGTTATTAAATCACTATGCACCGGTATAAAAGCCGCTCGGCTCAACCAACCCCGTAGTCAACCAACTCGTCTGACCCGTTGTATGAATTAACCCATTTTGATTCTAATTTGTTTATGTTACCAATTCCTAAATCATTAATCCTGTAAATTTTGGTTTTTTTTTCTCACTATTTAGGAGCTTGTTGAAGACGAAATATCAAAGCTTGTTAAAAATTCAGTCTTCCCCACGGTTCAAGAAACTGTGTGCAGGGCTGCATGCAACTCCTTCCTCCCTTCCTGTAGCTGGTAGGATTCTTTCTTGAACTCATCTTTAGCGACCATCAAGTTAAATCTGTAAATATTAGAGAATATTGCATAAAAGGGTATTAAACTTATCTCCAATTTCCATTTGAGTTATCAAACTTTTTTAGTTAATCCAGGAATTAAGGCTATCTAGCTTACGTTTTTTTTTTTTTTTTTTTTTTTTTTTTTTTTTTTTTTTATCAAGATATAGATTTTTTTTACTTCGTTTACCGTAGCAGTTAACTGGACAGGTCACATTTTTGTAATCTGTAAACCTACTTAAGTTCTTTTAGTTAAGTTGGATAGTCTTAATTAATGAAAAAAAAAATACATTTGATGCCTCAAAAGAAACTGGACATAATATTAGTACCCTGTGTTTGATGTTTTTCCCAAAAAAATATCATTTTACTTTATAGATTAGTGATTTTTGCTCTCTTTTTGCAACACGGGGTGGATATGTAGACTTTGAGGAATCAATAAGATCCTCTAAGGTCTTGCAAGGTCAAGAAAATGTAGGTCTGGTGTCACCTCTGTATGGACGTGATCAAACATTTTGTAAAATAACACTCTTTTATAGGCTAATACCTGATGTATGATTTGTTTTATTATAGTATATTGGGTTTCGAGTAAATTGGTGTACTGCCCATTAGTTATATTGAAACTTTAAGACCCTTTGTTAGTTTAGAGCGCATTTGAGAAATTTTTCCGAATATACATAGTGAATACTTATGAACTTTGATAAGCTATAATCGGGATAAGCTCATAAGCCCAAAATTGTGACCTTATTAGTCTTTCAAAAACTCCATAAGCCATAAGCTAAATAAGCTTAAACAAACACCTCCTGTAACATACTGATGGTTGGTTCTTCGTTTTAACAGACGACTTTGAAAGGTGAGGCCACAAATGTTATCTCAGCAGACAATCTGTCATTGGTTGAATGGTTGTAGGCTTCTCTTATTGCTCAGAAACAACGACCACTTACCCGACACAAGGTAAATTCAAGGTTCTATTATTGTTGGAGTGTTAGTAGCAATCATGGGATTATCAGTCATTGGTTTCTTAGCAGTTTCACATTTTTTAAACAGAGCAGAAAAACGCAGCAATAAGTTTGACCATTCTAATGGACCAATTGACCAGCTGAAGTCAAAGGAAGCATGTAGAAAAAATGGGTCACCTATAATCAACCTCGAGTGCCCTAATGGGTGGGACCGGGTAGCCGAGGATCGACGATTTGGCGGGGTCTTTTAAGAAATAATGAGAAGTCTTAGGTTTAATTGGTAAGAGATAAGAGTCAGCAACGCAATACTTTGCGTCTAGAAATTTGTTAGGCAAGAGTGTGTTTTCGGCTATTCACAAGGGTATGTTGAGAGATGGAACCGTTGTTGCTATAAAAAGCATTATAAAACGTAGCTGCAAGTCTGAGGAATCTGAGTTTGTATAAGGAATAACTATATAATTCATTATTACTCTTATACGGAGTAGTTATTATTTGTTGCACTATTTTGATCAGATTAATGCAATCATAATAGTATTGTTGTTCTTGAGAAGAGGTTATCAAATCCTTTGTTTTGATGGGTATATTTGGGTGTAACAAAGGCCTGCTGATTGGTGGTTTATCAGGAATTGTTACACAAATGCAACACGAGTAGGTGATTACGGTTGCATTATGATAAAGCTACGATATTCATGGCCACCTTTTAACACGAATAGAGCCTATAATTGTTACCACCGCTAAACAAGGAATACTAACGAAAATATTGATTTAATGTTTAACATACTTAACCATAACTTTTAGTAAAAATCCTGTGCGTGCACGGGTATTATAAGTAGTATTGAAAAAAAAAAAAAAAAAAAAAAAAAAAAAAGGCTACCTAGTTTGGATAAAATTGAAAAGTATCCTAGATATAGCAATTTGTAATATTTTTTGTGTGGCTCAACCATCATATGGTGCATCTGTGTGTTCTATTTGTTGTGTTTGCAATTTTGTATTTGTGTTTAGGTAAATGTTACTTGTTTTCAAAAGTTGATAAAGCATATATACATTTTTTTTTTATGTTCTCAGTAATTATAAACAATATTACAATTAAAGATTTGTTTAAGTTTTCTTAGTTTCATCACTATGATTAAAAAAATAAAAAATAAAAAAAAAATTCATCTTTTAGAAACAAGCACATGCACATTGCATTGTCAATTAGTTATAGAAAAAAACAAATCTCAATTTTAATCGTTGAAAAAACATCATATGACACAACTTAACGTGACCTATTAACCGTTTGACTTGTTGACCCGCTAATTTATCGCATCAACTTAGTAAAGAAACCACTTTAGAGTAGTGGCGCATCCAGGAGTAAAACTAAATCACTATACCATAATCAAAATTGAATTTACCTATTGACCGTTTGACTTGTTGACCCGCTAATTTAGAACTTAGTTTTCTCTTTGGATACACTTTTATAACATACTTTAAACTTTAAGCAATAATTTAATAGTTGTACACAGTAAGGTTGTAAGGCAATTTTTAAACCCGAACAGACATGCAAACATCCTTCGGAGTGGCATCACTATATTAACTAGTTCGAAAACTTAATTACTAATATCATAATCAAATTATTTACGCCAAAAAATCGTAGCATATATAAAATCTCGTATCAACTTGTTTTCTCTTTTTTAAAATACAATTTACGAATTGGAGAATGATTTTCTAAAATTATAAGCTCAATTAATAAAAAAAACTAAACTTGAGTTTTTATCTGACAAAAAAGAAAACAGAAATAAAGAAACAGTTATATCACATGCCAAAAGACAAAACACAAATACAGAGATAATTTAAAAATAGTATTTCTCTCTTTGTTCTCTCATCTTCATCTTCATCTACTTTTTCCATTTTTCTTTCACACATTTTTTTTTTTATCTATCATGCTTTAGAGTGTATATTCTTTTCTCATTAGCAAGGTTTAGCATATTAAATTTTGCTTTGTGATTTTTACTTTACTTTATCCTAAAGAAAAAGAGTTTATTTGCTAGCTTGGTAAAAGAATTTGTCGGGAACATTATAGGTCTTTAATAAAGAATGTAAAATCACCAAATATGCTAAACTTTGCAAATAAGAAAAGAATATACATGATTTTTTTATGCAAACGTTACATCTAAAAACGCCAACTTTTATAGTTTTTAATTACGTTAGAGTAATAGATAAAGAATACGAACTGTATTACATAATTTGGTTATAGGAAAATGCATAAATATCAAATTATATAGGCATACACAATATTTTTTATGCAAAGATTGTAAAGTAATTAAATGATTTTAATTAATATGTCATAAAAGATTTATCAAATAATACATCACCGCAACGTGCTCACTACTTACATAAAACTTTATTTTCTAGCTAAATTTTAGAAAATTTTTCATCCGCAGCAACTGCATCCCGTTAAACATAGTTTCACAGATGTACAATAAAAACATGTTAGCATGTTATACTATAAAATCTTTTAAGTAGTCAATATTTTTATTGACGGTTTTCAAACATAAAAATAAGCCCAATCAACCCAATTTGGGCTTGCAGTAAAGTAGTTGAATTTACCCAGATTATGTTTTTGATACTTTGTGCGAACTGCGAAGAACTATTATTTGATTAAAAAATGGGAAGGGATGAGGTAGCTGAGTGGATATAACGTGTCATTATTTGAGTTACGGACACGTACGATACCAATCAAATAATTACCTTATTCTCTCATCTTCATCTTCATCTACTTTATCCATTTTTCTTCCACCAGGTTTTTTCTTTTTTTTTAATCTATCATGCTTTAGAGTGTATATTCTTTTCTCATAGGCAAGGTTTAGCATATTAAATTTTGCTTTGTGATTTTTACTTTACTTTATTCTAAAGAAAAAGAGTTTGCTTGCTAAATTGGTAAAAAAAAATTGTCAGGGAACATTATAGGTCTTTAATAAAGAATGTAAAATCACCAAATATTCAAATCTTTGCAAATAAGTAAAGAACATATACTCTTTGGTCTCTGTATAAAAGACGGATAATCCTTGTCTATAATGCAACATTCCATCTAAAAGAGTAATAAACAAACATACAATTATGTCGAGGAGGCTGATCCATGAACACGAGCATCCACTCAAGCTCATTGATTTGCAACCAAACTATCCACTATACGAAGAAAAATATGATGACGATGATGACGATGATGGTGGTGAGCTAGTTACACGTCAAAACTTTCGATGTCGTCGATGTGATCGGTGTCGTGAAGAAATCAATTGGTTTCACAGATATTACTATGAGTGTGACCATTCATGTGACTACTCGCTCCATAAATTCTGCCGCGAGCTTCCCACTACGTTAAAACACACATCTCACCCTGCTCATACTCTTACTTTATTTTACGTAACTCACATATATTGGTGTTTTTGTGTTTTATGTGGAAGAAATGAAGCTGTTGGGCTCTGTTACTACTGTTCAGGGTGTAATTTTATAATTCATGGTAATTGCGCTCTAGCCTCCGTAGACCGGCTGATTTATCACCCTAGCCATCGGCACCCATTAGCGGCTACCCCAAAACCACATTTGTCTGAATGTAACGCGTGTGGTAAGAAACATGAAGGTACTTTTTATATATGTACAACGTGTTTTGGCCACTTCATCCACAGTGACTGTGCTTTCCTACCAGAAAATCTCATGATACAAAATGCTACAAATCATATTTTCTCTCATCCTCACCCGCTCATCCTTTCTTATTCTTTCGCAATACAAGATCAGTTTGATCAATATCTTCCTAGGTGCAGGGTATGTAAAGATGATTTTAAATGGAGTGCAAACACCTGGATTTATAAATGTGAAAAATGCAGATACTATGCACATATTCCTTGTGCGACATCAAGAGGTAAGTCAGATACTATGAGTGTTTATACTTTTTGATAGTCCGACAATTTAGCTTCTCATTTTAACCACAATTTTTGTTTACTAGGTGCCGAAAACAGATTGGTCGTAAAAAATTACGAAGATTCTGAATATCCGGATCTCCTCCATCTCCCATTCCCTGATGAAAGTTATAGCATACCGAAACACAGGTTTGCTAAACTAGTTGAACATGGAACATTTGGAGCAGATGAGGGGAACGACGTAAGACACAACTTTCATCCACACCCCTTAATTCTGGTCCGTACTGAATGCAGTGATACTACAAACACACCAAGTTCCTCAAAAACAAATGTTTTATCTTGTCATAACCCAATGAAGAAGGTTCAACTATTATGTAGTGCATGTGTGAGACCAGTCACAAGTGTTCCATTTTACAAGTGTGTCAATGACGAATGTAACTTTGTTCTGCATGAGTGGTGCACCCAGCTTCCTCCTCAAGTAAAAAATTACCCAGGTCACCCAAAGCATACACTCATTCTCCATTCAAATGCCCCTGATAAGTTTTTATCCGTGTTTGCATGCGATGTTTGTGGGTTACAGTGTAATGGGTTTGTCTACAGTTGTGTTGAATGTGATTATCATATTGATGTTACTTGTAGTTTCATGCCTCAAAACATCACACACGAAGCTCATTCAGGTCACCTCCTTTCCTGTTCTTTTAAAACAGAGTACGGCAGATCGTGTCTTGTGTGTAAAGGTGATATTTACCAATGTTCATTCGGTTGTGACACTTGTAAAGATGTTGGTGTACATGTCAAGTGTGCTTTGTTATTGCCTCGTGAAATAAGGCATAAGTATGACAAGCACCCAATGAGACTAAGTTACCTCCCGGCTGAAAATCATAAAAGTGAATACTTTTGTGAAATTTGTGAGAAGGAATTAAATCCAGAGCGGTGTTTCTACCACTGTAATGAGTGTGACTGGTCAATCCATACTTTTTGTGCACCACACATACTTCAATCTGAAACATCTGTATTATCAGAAGATTATGATAACTACTTTCTTACAGGACCTTATGAGTTTGTGAATATAAAGTTTGGTTACTACTTTCTTAAAGGACCTTATAAGTATGTGAATATAAAGTTTGGGGGTATTCACAAGTTTGAAAGTCGTCGTCACCCGCATCCTCTCTCGTTTGTTCAAGGGATTGAGAGCGATGGTCGATGCGCCAACGAGTGTGGATTTCCAGCAGTGAAATACGAATTGATTTTAAAATGTCAGGAATGCAAGTTTGTAATTCATTTTCGTTGTTGTCGGGACTGCAATTGGAGGAATGAAGAAATTGTTGAGGAGATCTGATTCCATCCGATGGTTTGGTTTGAAATGAAAGAGGAGGCCACGTGTCAGCAATACTACTTATTATGGTTTATAATTATCATGTACTCGTACTACTTATCTTCTTTTACTTATTTTTAAATTATTATATGCGTAAATAAAAGTGTGTACAATTTGTTTGAGACTATATATACAAAGTCATTGTCGGCCCTTTTCTCAATTATTTACTATTATTTCTATTTCTATTTCTATTTCTATGTTTGTTTTTTCTTTATACAAACTCTAAAATGAACATGTCAATCTACCCACGTTTTCCGACAAAAAGCAACCGGACAGCACGAGCTCCACACCGTGGCTCGTGTTTTCGAGTCATGAACAGTCGTGACCAACCGAAATGGTCCAGAAAAACGCTTCCGGACGGCGCCACATGCGGCTCGCGTTTTCCTGTCAAATGGTCCTGTTTATTACTCCGTATTAGAGAATTGTTAGACTCACAAAAAAAACTTTCAAAAAACACATCCACAAAATAAGTTGTCATTTTTTTATTGGCTTAATAAAAAAGAAGAGAGAACTATACTCAAATACACCAATCAGATAATGCCAACTCATTTTGTGGGTGTGTTTTGTGAAAGTTTTTTTGTGGCTTTAGCAATCCTCTTATTATTATTATTATTTTTCTTTTTTTCTTTCTTTTGTGAGTAAAGCTAGTAAAAGGGTGTATGGCTGTTTAAAGTGTTTGGTTTTGAGTGAGTGTTGGAAATCAGAAATTCTTGTTGTTGATGTTCTTGCAGCTGATTATTACATTAATACATTTGCCTTTAATTTTTAACCTGATTCTATCCAACATAATTTTATGCTTGTACCAAGGGATGTATGACTCGTGCTCATGAGATGGGTTATACCTCGGAAAGTCCGCGAAGTTAAGGTTTTGTATGTATTATATCCTTTCGATCGAGCGACAACCGCCATACGCACCCAGACATTAGACCAAGCAGGAACCGGGGATCAAAGTTCCATTGATTCATCTATCTCAAATAGGGAAAAAACGGAATCAAGAAGGGGTCAGCTGAGCTCGAAAGGGGTAGCCGGTCGTCGGCTAGGAGCAGGATGTTGAGGTCCGAAATTCGAAGTGAAATTTTTGATTTGCCCGTTCCTAGTCTTCATGGGAAAGAAAGGCAGAAAGAAGAAAGAAATTATTCCCTTTTTTCTTGTCCAATACCACCAGTACCTATCATTGCATCAGTACAACAACGCTACACATTTTTTATGCTCTGCATTGCATCAGTACAGCAATTCTACACATTAGATGTATATGCCCTCTGATATGCTATCAATCAATGTTCATGAGTTGCAACATAATTACTTCAATATTCACCACAACTGTTTCGCCACATTACATTAAATGCATAAAATAAAATGAACAAAGTTCAGAGGATGTTAATATTTTGAGCAACTTAAAGCACAGAAAAGGAGACATCTCAAACGAGGTTTAGCATTATGTACGTTGCTATAATGCATTAGCTGTGTTGCTATAATGCATTATGTACCTCTCTGTTCTCACTTAAGTCAATACTTGAAGCAAAGCCGAAGAAGAGGAGACAATGCACCAGCGTTTGTATGTGCTTATAACAACCTATGCCACATTTTGCGAACTAAATTACATGAGCATGAATGATCTTTCAGACAGCTGTTGATGAAAAAAAAAAAAAAAAAAAAAAAAAGTGAAGAACTCAAACTACTGCAAAAATGTCTATAACCCCGGCCACATCCAGGTACCAAACTGAAATCTTTGAACTCTACAGAGAAGTGAAGTCTTGCTACCAATGCATCGGCAAATAAAATTGAGCCCAAAAATGTATGCAAAAATTGGAAAAAGGCACAATCTATTCTTTCAATTAACAAGACTTTGAAGTCTACCCTTCTGGTGTACAAAAACAAGGCAACTCTATCACATTCACATGTTTAAAAAAGAATTTTACCAAAATATCAGAAGGCAGTGGCACCTCTGGCCGAACCAACCGTGTAGTAAAAGAATATAAGCATAATAATACACATAACACAACTAAAAGGCAATATCATCTTTTGACTTGAGAGAAAGAAAATCATTCCTTCTTTCACCTCCTTTCCCACTGCTTCTAAAAAAAACGCAGAGCTGCTTTTTGTCATAATAGCTTTTGTGGAAAACTGATGGGAGTGTCAAAAAACCAATGTGCCGCCTGAATATTGACATCTTATCACTGCACAAAAAGCAACACAACTTATGAGCATGCTAACCAGGTATCCCGTGACCGTTTCCGACCCTTCCTTGGCCACCCCCATATGTGTAACTAGTGATGTTTGAACCCTATGCTTCTTTTGAGTAAGTCAAGTACCTTACCACTAGGACTTCTTCACAAAGAAGTCAATCATATATAAAACAACAGGTTTGCAATGAATAACTAGATATCAAACTGATATATTGAGCTTCCACTCCTTTCGACGAGTGAGCAAAGTACCCATATCCCACTTGGGGAGATTTAAGTTTTTTAGTTGCAATTCTAGGCAATCCCCTCACTCTAAAATAGCAATTACTTTACTAAATATGTTAACAACTTCAGAAGTTCACATGCACCATAAAAGCCTAGAATCTGGGCGGGTAGTTGGGTAAAATTATCACATCCCTTGCAAGTTGCAACTATAATTATTGGTATTTTAGATGGAAGGCTTATACTACATACGAGAGTATAACTTACACGAAATAATAAGACAATCCTAGTAATTACAAACTTGGAAATAAAAAAAATAAAATAAAATAAAATAAAATAAAATAAAAAAAGGCTTGGTGCATTTATAAATGTGTTTAAAATATGGAAAGCATATTTAGATAGTGTTGCATTTTGTATTTTAAAAAAGTGGGAAGTGCAAGAGAAAAGTGCAGAAAACAAGAAATTATAGTTTTGTAAATCTTGGTAATCAGTTGGATTACTGAGTTTTCTATATCCAAGAAGACAATTGCTGAAAGAGCCAAAGAGGTCACTTTGAACACATTTTAAAATTTTCAGTTTCCATTGAAAAATTTCCCAGAAACGAGCCTCATCTTATCAAAACTATTCACACCCTTAATGTCTAGCATTCATTGTTTTCTATTTATTTCTATGAAATGAAAACAGATTTAAAAATATTCTTCATTCAGATGTTATCTTTTAGGCTTTTTCATTGTCAAAATATGTATAATTTATAATTTGTTCTTGAATTTAGTTGATTACTCTTTTCATGTTATCATTTTCACAATTTCTCATACAAGCATTCATTTGTTTCAGAAATCATGAATATATAAGTATGCCATTGATCAATCTTTTTCTTTGCATATGTAATGAAAAATCTGAATGTTGAATGCGAATTTTATCTATTTTGCCAACAATAAAATGCAACTAGAACCATACCTCTTTCTGGCTCTTGTTTGGAAGGTCACAAGCATCGCCTTTTACTCGATAGGAAGAACAGCATCGAGGTTCTTCTGAAGTAACCAGCCTCTTGGATAAGCAAGTCCATGCGCTTCCAAATGAAGGTGCCAGTTCATGATTTTAGAACATCCGGCAGGAGTCGCCTCCATTTGACTTTCATCTTCCAGCAACTGTTCTATAAAGGTCGTCTCCTGAAATGTAACAGTACAAGTAAACAAACAGTAAAAATTAAATCCCAAACTTTAAATAAATGACAATTCCCTGAATTAATTTATATAATATGATGCATACCTGGAATCCCTCTTTGACGGTGTCCATTTGACGAATGAAAGCTGAGCTGCGTTTTTCCCATCTCTTTGGATCCCACAAGATGGTGCTATTGAATGCGAATCCTGACATGTCAACATGAAATCTTCTGAGCCGTTTACTCTTCTCATTTGTGTGCCACCCAATCACTTGACTTCCATTGCAAACCGGACCTTCCAAAGTGGCCTTGTTTTTGCTTTGTGCAACCATTGCAACTGGCCAAGTGCCAAACCGACTGCAGTCAAACATAAAACAACATCTTAGTGTCTAGACAAGCATGCAGTGATGGATGAAAACATGGACAAATTTCTTCCTGAATTGGAGCTTATGTAACACCATTTTGCGTTTCCGAATCTTCTAATCTGTTTTTTTCAAGACTACTACTATTGCTAACGTGATAGGCAAAGTGCTACTAATCGGATGGTATGGAATTTATACATTCCCCGCCCCATTGTAAAACCTCGACCAATATAAGTTACTATTTCTTTCAATCAGATAGACAACAAGTCAACAAGAGAATACAGATCTGTCCCTTGGTCGCTCAAATCGACAAACAAACGTGCAAGCTTCAGCCTTTTCAAAAAAGGAACTCACAACTTCATATTTGACACATTACCCGCAATGCAATTTCAATCTTGCGAATAAGACAATATTAATTTGATGTAACCTAAAGATAAATATATTGCACGCGTCTACACTGCTCGTGCACTTGCTCATAATTTACAACTCTTAAGCTACCTACTACTAAGATAGCGATATAATTGAAGGATCTAGTAATAGCAAAAGTAATTAGTACTTGCAGCAAGCATACATCGTCTTTCATATGCATCATATTCACAGTCATAACCACATACAGTCGAATAATATCTAGAAAACAGAATGAACGTCGACATTATTAGATAGTAAAATCAGCAAACAAAGAAGTACGTACCTGATATCTCTCAAGGTCTCAAACAGCTCGAGCGAATAGACATTATCATCATCCGCAAAATAAACAATCCCGTCAAGCCTATGACGCTCAATATGTTCAAGCGCCGTATTCCTCTGATGCACACCCCTATCCTTAATATCCGTCAAATTCTTCCCACAAACCAAATGCCGATACATAATCCCCATCCCTCTCAAAACATCTGCCGTCTCCGTAGACGCCGCATTCATCTCCACAACAATCCACAGAACCGGCGGAGGCACAAGCCTCAGCACGTGGCCAAGCCTATTCAAATAAAACGCTTGAAGCGCCCGGTTATAAGTAGGCGTGACAACTATGAGTTGCTTCCTAGCAACATTATAATCAAACCTATTATCTAAAGGAGGCGGTCAGGATTCGAAGGAAAAGTCTAGTACGGGGTCTTGTTGTTGTTGGTCGAATTGAGTACCAAAGGGAGCTAAGCCTAGTAAGAAGCCAAGTAAGAAGAGCAATAGGCAGGTGTAAATGGATCTGCGCCAGGTGCGAAGGGGGGGATCCTTTACGGGGTTTATCGATGAAGGTGCGAACGCCAACGCCGAATGTGGCGAATCGGGAAGTTTGAGTGTTGTGTTTGTGGGGGGTGGGTGAGTTGAGTGAAAATGGACTAGTGTTTCCACCTCCACCGTATGGGTTTTGTTCATCATGTTCTTCATTTTGGAATAAAAATAAATTTAAATTCAATAGAAAATTAAAGGGGGGAGAAGATGAGGGTATATTAGTCATTTCGCATGTCATTGAGGGACATAATTTGTAAGAAAAAATGAACAGTAATGAAATTTGCAAAAATAAAACAGTAATTAGGTACGTAATTTGCAATTTACCCTTTTATAGATGGTTTGGAGAATCCATTGAGGTATTCAAGTTGAATGATTCCACACAAAAGTGGGAGAAAATAGATGGTTTGGGAAGGCACATAATTTACGTTTGTGGTAAAACATACCGGAAATGGCCATTTTATGTCCACAATCTACCAATAATCACGTTCCAAACAAAAAAAGAGCAAAACCAACCCGTCTATAACCTACTAAAAATAAAAATTGCCAATCTTCGCAAATAACTAAGTGGGAAGTGCTGTTTCATCCAAGTAAATATTTGAGGAGCTGCAGCATATCATCTCTGAATTTGAGTCCCATTTGTCAACATTTAACCTGAAACTAAATGCAAGATCGTAATCACCAAATAGTAACCATGAAACCTGAAAAAATCAGTTTGTAAGTAACTAGTATGCCTGTCCTAGCTGCAAGTCAAAACTAATTTTCTTTTGACCCGTTACCCAAACCAAAACATACCCATCTGTTTTATGACATCTGCAAGTCAAAACTAATTTTCTTTTACAATGGAAAATGTACAAACGAATCCGTATAATTCGGTTTGGTGGTTGGGTAAGAATAATCTTATAAATATTCAGATATTGGATGTTCAACTGCATAGTTAACTAAAACAGATGCATCAACTTTAAAGATGAAAATAATAACCTGAGCTCCGCGTGAGTGAAAAAAATGACGCTTTTGCAACAGAGTTGGGCTGCAAAAGACAAGTAGAGAATGATCATTAAGTACGTATGTTTTTGTGTGTGTGTGTGTGTACTGGTTATCAAAAAGCATAAATCACAAGGTACATACTTAGTAGGGTGGGACGGTTCAACTAATAGCATTTCGGGTGGTACAAGGTTGCTGCTTCGGGGTGCTGATTGGCACCTGCTGCATTAGTACCCAAGACTAAAAATAAATAAAAGATCAATACTTAATGTTTCCAGAAGAATATGCCATAATGTAGTGCAGATAACTTCCTCTCATGCTCTATGTTAACTCCTCTAGCCTAAACAGTTTTGTTAAATCAATAAACTTATTAGGAAAAGCGATAACTTTTCAAAATGCGTTCATGCTTTGGTGCAAGCCTACCAGACTAAATATAAGTAGTAGTTACAACATGAAGAAACACAGGCAACATGACTTTGTTATATCAAACAAAAAGTATAAGCTCATAATACTCGGACTCTTTGCAAAAGGAATGAGAATCAAAATTTACCAGGATTAATTGCTGCATTGATTTGAATGCTTAACAGTTCAGCTGATCCATGAGCATAGGTTGTGTAACCTGCCAGTGAGAGACTAACAATATGACATCAAAAATGTGATTGCTATTTTTTTTATTTGGACCATGAGAAGTATGTGGGCACATATATGTCTTTCTTATAGAGCAAAATAATAGCACCACACCCCAGTCAGCATGAAAACTACATACTATCACATTCCATACCTTTAGCAAATGCCAAACGGATCAGCTCCTTTCAAAGATCTCTCATTTTCCACTTAAAGCAAAGCTACGTCACATTCCATACCTTTAGCAAAAACCTGTTGAGTATGATAACATGAGAAACAACATCTTCAGCATAGGTACTCACAAGAAAGGAAGACAAACATCTGATACATCCTAGTTAAAAATAATAAGAACAATAGTGCGATAATGAGTTGATGGGAATTCTATCTTCCACATGGATGTTTATGCTCTGTTTAACCCTATCATCATTATCAGATATATAACTAAATGAGTTTAGCATTCTAAACTTGCGTCTCCCTACACTTGCACTATAATTACGTCTCGACATTCATATCTTATAATCATATGCAGAGAAAGGTAATTTCCTACATCTCAGAGAGTTCAATTCTCTATTCTTTAGTCAAGTCAAAGCTTGTGAGTAAAAATGGTTTGAAAATTTGAATAGATATTTGTTACTTTTGGCCCATTCCACCTGTTCCGATTGACTTGATAAAATCAATACATGCAACTCAGCCTAGCAGAATAACTAGCATTATATAACTTTTTGAATTAAACTGAATATAGCAAAGCAATTACCTTAATCTAAATATATGAAGCTGACTTCATGTGGGACCTGCAAAGTCATCACAAATATGAAATATCAACAAATTTATCCAAAACAACAGTTGCAACACAATGAAGAATAAACTAGGCCTTAAGCTAAAAATATATAAAGTTCTATTTATGATATATTACTGAAGTAAGGAGATTTAACTTTCATTTTTGCACTAAGTTAAGAGTTTAACTCTTTAAATATTGTCTAGAGTATCAATTACTGCAAAGTACAAAACAAAATCAAAGCTTAATCATTTAAACTATTTTCATTTTAATTAATTTAAAATGGGACACTACAAGAGTACTTTAAGTAACAAAAGTGCCTACGATATACCAACTAAATTCTCAGTAATGGTTTCAAAGGAATTTATATATAAAGAAGGGAGTTGTGCATAGAGATAATATTAGCCTATCTTTAGTGAATACCGAACATAAAAGATCATGAAATCTAAACAACTACCTTCTCAATATTACGCGTATTAACCCCTTTCACCTTAGTTATCTCAGCCTTCAGTTTTGACAGCATGCTCACTTAGTCCATTATGATCCCATTGACATCTTTATTCCCGGTCTAACAAAGATGCATAAACGGAAAATATAAGAAACATATCATTTTCAGAAAAGAATACTCAACCAAATAACGTATGATAAATAATTTTAACAAACACCCGAAGTCCTTATCATGAGCAATACTAGTTTCTATATGTATGCCATAGTCCAATAACTCAAATACATGTTCATCATTAAAGTAAATAAACAAGCAAGTGAAAGATAATAAGATAGAACATTGTATTGATAGATATTGATTACAAGAGAATGTTTTTATATATAGGCGAATGCTAGATGTCATCTTGTTGTCCAATTGATGGTATACCATAAGGAATACAATACAGTATCTGGTGTTATGCATATATCTAACAATCATGTTACTGGCTAGTGATAATTACTTGCTTTTCCAAAACACGTTTGTGGTAATTGATTATTTCATGACACTGTAGCCGCATTAAAACAAAAAGTAACTATAAAGATCATTTAACAATTGCACAAATAAAGAATAACTGAACTCCTATCCGAATAAGAGCATTACGGCCATTATTCCTTATTCGTAGTAGTATTTCCAAATGTGAAACTATACTACATCCAAACTACAACACCTATTTATCCTAACAAATATCTATGTAACTATGGAGTTTCAATATTTCATATCTCAATATAACTTAGAGCTAAAACTTATGCCACTTAACATCGTTATAGTGCAATACTTTCGCCACTTAACTAAATTCAGAAACAAAAACTTATACAGAGTGATACAACACAAAGTATTCCGATATGTAGTGTGAACTTAACATGTGAGGTGAACTTAACATCAGGTTATAAAATAGATCAAAACTACAGTCGAACACTATATATTCCGATATCTATTCAATAAAGTTGATAAAACATCAAGTCATCAAATACCTACATTTGACACATTCTTCAAATAAAACAAGTAAAATTTTTGGAAATAAGCTATCAAATAAGCAAATAAAAACTAACTTCAACATAAATAAGCACAGCTTTGCCCTAAACCTCATCAAAATTAGGTGAGAGTCCATTCTAGATTTAAGTAAACCTAAAATCTGTATCCGCTAAACCTAAGCTTCATTAACTCGAATAAGCAATCAAAATTAGGTCAAATAAGCTTCATTATTCAACGAATTTACAACAATTTCGAGTAAGTAACATCAAATCTCGATAATTAGACAAAATTATTGTGTAATAATTAGGGATCAGAGATAAGAGATAACCTCAAAAAAATTGGGGAAAAATAGTGAAAAATGAGATTCAACAGATGTTATCCTTGGCGGAATGGTGCTAGTGTGTGTTTTTAGTGTATGAAGTTGGGGAGAAAATGATTCGTATGGTGCTAGTGTGTGTGTTTCATGGTGTGTTTGTGTGTCTGGAGTGAAGAAATATCTACAGGAATGCGCATTTAAGCATTTTGTCAATTTAAGTCCCTGTACTTTTTAAGAGTTAGATAACAGAAAAGAGCATGTACTTACTCAAGGTAGTGACGAAAATTTCGTGACTACATATGCAAGTGACGATATATAGTGACGAAAATTCTATATCGTCACTAATTAGTGACGAAATATATAAGTCGTCATTAAATTCTCGTCACTATAACCTCTTTTTTTTTGTAGTGTGGAAAACAAGATTTACTTTCCAGGATTGCGTTCAGGGAATGGAATGATCGTGTTTTATTCACTTGAAACATTTTTAATTGTATATACAGGTATGATCTTTCTAAATTTTACCTCGCGGGATTTGGTATTGTTGTTGTTGATGTTATTGTAGCTGATTGTTAGATTATTACACACTTATGTTTAGTTTTTAACCTAGTTCTCTCGATCATAATTTTATGCTCAAACCAAGGGATGTATGACTCGTGTTGATGAGATGGGTTTATTGTGCTCCGCATTGCCTAACCATGTACCTCCCTAAAAGATTTGAACATCAGGCATCAACGGATTCATAGTGCTCTGCTATTCTCTGATTAAAGATTCACTGGCATTTTTTGTGCTCTGCATTGTATCAGTACAGCAATTCTACACATTAGATGTATATACCCTCTGATATGTTATCAATCAATGTTCATGAGGTTATGTCCAATTGTAAGCACCAACCTATTAAAACACGGAATACATTCACCTGTCAATTGTTAACCCTGAGATTGTAAGATAACAATATAGTTTTATTGATTGAATGCATTACATATGAGATAGCATGTGTATTTATACTAAATACATAGCTTTAATAATAAGCAACATAATCCAAACCCTAAACCTAATGGACCCAAACCCACAACAGGGTTTGGGCCATAATCTAATACTCCCCCGCAATTTGAACGGCAGCTTTGTGGACGGACAAACTGGAATGAATGTTGAAAGTCACTTCTTCTTTTTCTTCATCTTATTTTTTGTTTGCTCGAGCGGAAGTATAATTGTATTTGGCAGCATAGTTGTGTATTGCTTGCGCCATCCTTCTTTGCGTGACGATTGCTTTTACGTCATGGCTTGTTTTGCCTTTAGAAGGGAGCGGCAATTTGATGACCAACTATTTGCGAAAAATGGCAATGATCTTTACCAACGAAAACAATTTGATGAGGAAGAAAAAAATATGGTTGGTTGAAGGCAACTCAACATTTTTTTTACGGCTAGGGTTTAGGGTTTATGCATTCAATATGAAAAATAAAATCCTAATAAAAATAAAAGCAAAGCGAAAATAACTATGGATCCCTCCGAATCACCGGCGAGTAGCCGATGACCGGAGGATAGCAAAACATTTAGGTGGATCTTACCTAAAGCTCGGATACCATGTAAGATAACAATATAGTTTTATTGATTGAATGCATTACATATGAGATAGCATGTGTATTTATACTAAATACATAGCTTTAATAATAAGCAACATAATCCAAACCCTAAACCTAATGGACCCAAACCCACAACAGGGTTTGGGCCATAATCTAATCATCTAATAAGATTTACTTTTCTGTATGTGTTTGAAGGGAGTTTTGTGCACAAATATTTTATTAGATATAATTTAAAATATTACCGTATATCATGAAAATAGTAAGTTAATACATTTAATAAAACCATTCGGGAAGTTGTAAGCTTTTGAAAACATGCCAGGCAAACTTTTAACCCGTTTCATTTATAGCTAAAAAATATCCGTTTTGACCTGTATCAGTAAAACTATCCCCAATCGACTCCTTTTCCATATTATTTGATTAAGATTGCCGCCTTTTATGTATACTAAATAATATTATGCTTATGGTCAAAATGCAAGGATCAAACATCAAAACTTAAGACGTCTTAAATATTTCTTTCATGACATAGTGACTGATTGCACTTTCTGTAAAGTTCAACATCAAATTTTAGCGCAGAAACATATTTGTGAGTTGAGAAGATGTACACTTGCTCAAATTATAGAATGTTAATGCAGAAAAAGTAAAATGGTTTGCAGATTAATTGGGCACAATGAAATTATATTACAAGCTGGCTTTTTTCAGCAACAGTCTTGCATACATAATTAATAATTCTACTTCAATATTCGCCATATATGTTTCGCCACATTACATTAAATGCAGAAAATAAAATGAACAAAGTGAAGAGGATGTTAAGATTTTGAGCAACTTTCCGCATTACATTGCTTCTTTTAGGTGTTTTTTTGGGTATTGGTTCGAACCAAACCGGAATTATCTGAACCGAAACCAAAAATCCTAAAAATATAGAACCATAAACCGAACCGAGTATGGTCGGTTCGGTTTCAGTCAAACCGGTTCGGCTTGGTTTTTTGGTTCGATTCCGTTTTCGATTTGTTCTGCTCGGCCCTATTCAAATGCACACATTATAGAATTGTATTGTCACATGCAAGAAATAATATTATGAAAATAATAAGGTAAGGAAATATGTAGATTTAAAAGTTTTGAAATAGGAAAGGGGTCGTATGTTCGAAAGAAATAGTTCGGTCACAGGAAATAACATATACTGTATACTTTATATTCACTCATCTCGTAAATATATATAATCATGCCATTAAGTTAGATTTGAGTTTGATTTATAATCCAAACAACTTGTTCGAACTTACGTAGTTTGAGGTAAGACGATTTCAAACGATATACCATGATTAAAAAAAAAAAAAAAAAAAAAAAAAAAAAAAAACGCGCACATTCACATTGCATTGTCAATTAGTTTTAGAAAAAAATCTCAATTTTAATCATTGAAAAAACATCATACGACACAACTTAACACGACCTATTGACCGTTTGACTTGTTGACCCGCTAATTTATCGCATCAACTTAGTAAAGAAAGCACTTTAGAGCAGTGGTGCATCCAGGAGTAAAACTATAGTGATTCCTTTACATTGTTAGTTGAGAAGAGAAAGCTAAGAGTTCAAATGATCAGGTCGGTAAGTTGGTCGGGTACGGTTTACAGAAGTGAATTATTAATATGTAACATAGCTTAATTGATAACTTAGTTTTCTTTTTGGATAGACTTTTATAACATACTTTAAACTTTAAGCAATAATTTTATAGTTGTACATAGTAAGTTTGTAAGGCTATTTTTAAACCCGAACAGACATTGCAAACATCCATCGAAGTGGCATCACTATATTAACTAGTTCGAAAACTAAATTAATACTCCCTCCGTCCCAATTTAATTGTCCATTTTTCCTTTTTGGTACGTCCCAAATTAATTGTCCAATACTAAAAATAGATAGAGGAGTTTGGTCAAGTTTACTATATTATTCTTAGTTGAAATTAATATTACAAACTTTAAAGAAGTGTTAATTAATTGGTTAAGAGTAAATCTGTCATTTGGCAAAAAAGTAAGAGAGAGAAAGTTGTATTAATTATGTTTTTCTTAAACTGTGTGTTTTTTGTCAGGAGACAATAATTTTGGGACGGGAGGAGTATATCATAATCAAAATTATTTACACCAAAAAAAATATAGCATATATAAAATCTCGTATCAACTTGTTTTCTCTTTTTAAAATACAATTTACGAATTGGAGAATGACTTTCTAAAATTATAAGCTCAACTAATAAAAAAACTAAACTTAATAAGATTTTATCTGACAAAAAAGAAAAAAGAAATAAAGAAACACTTATATCACATGCCAAAAGACAAAACACAAATTCAGAGATAATTTAAAAATAGTATTTCAATTCTCTCTTTGTTCTCTCATCTTCATCTTCATCTTCATCTACTTTTTCCATTTTTCTTCCACCTGGTTGGTTTTTTTTATCTATATGCTTTAGAGTGTATATTCTTTTCTCATTGGCAAGGTTTAGCATATTAAATTTTGCTTTTGTGATTTTTACTTTACTTTATTCTAAAAGAAAAAGAGTTTGCTTGCTAACTTGGTAAAAGAATATGTCTAGGAACATTATAGGTCTTTGATAAAGAATGTAAAATCACAAATATGCAAAACTTTGCAAATAAGTAAAGAATATATACTCTTTGGGTCTCTCCATATAACAAGGATAGTCCTCGTCTATAATGCAACATTATATCTAAACGAGTAATAAAACAAACATACAATTATAATGGTGAAGGTGGTGATCCTTGAACACGAGCATCCACTCAATCTCATTGATTTGCAACCAAACTATCCACTACATGAAGAAGTATATGATGACGATGATGACAACGATGACAATGGCGGTGGTGAGCTAGTTACACGTCAAAACTTTCGATGTCGTCAATGTGCTCGGTGTCGTAAAGAAATCAATTGGTTTCACAGATATTACTATGAGTGTACCCATTCATGTGACTACTCGCTCCATAAATTCTGCGGCGAGCTTCCCATTACGTTGAAACACACATCCCACCCTGCTCATACTCTTTATTTATTTCACTTAAGTGATAGACCAGATGGGTGTTATTGTGTTTTATGTGGAAGAAATGATGCTGTTGGGCTCTGTTACTGCTGCAGTTCAGGGTGTGACTTTCTAATCCATGGTAATTGCGCTGTAGACTCCGTAGAAGACCGGCTAATTTATCACCCTAGCCATCGGCACCCATTAGCAGCTACCCTCAAACCACTTTTGTCTGAATGTAACGCTTGTAACAAGAAACACGAAGGTACTTTTTATATATGTACAACGTGTTTTGGCCTCTTCATCCACAGTTACTGTGCTTTCCTACCAGAAAATCTCATGATACAAAATGCTACAAATGATATTTTCTCTCATCCTCACCCGCTCATCCTTTCTTATTCCTTCCCAGTAAAAGATCAGGCAGATCAATTTTATCCTGAGTGCAGGGTATGTATAGATGATTTTAGATGGAGGCCAAACACCTGGATTTATAAATGTGAAAAATGCAGATACTATGCACATATTCTTTGTGCGACATCAAGAGGTAAGTCAGATACTATGAGTGTTTATACTTTTTGATAGTCGGAGAATATAGCTTCTCATTTTAACCACAATTTTTGTTTACTAGGTACCGAAAAGTACAGATTGCTCATCAAAAATTACAAAGATTCTGATTATCCGGATCTCCTCCAACTCCCATTCCCTGACGAAAGTTACAGCATACCAAACCACATGTTCGCTAAACGAGTTGAACATGGAACATTTGGAGCAGATGAGGGGAACGAAGTAAAACACAGCTTTCATCCACACCCTCTAATTCTGGTCCGTACTGAATGCAATGATACTACAAGCACACCAAGTTCCTCAAAAACAAATGTTTTATCCTGTCATAACCCAATGAAGAAGGTTCAACTATTATGCAATGCGTGTGTGAGACCAGTCACAAGTGTTCCATTTTACAAGTGTGTCAATGACGACTGTAACTTTGTTCTGCATGAGTGGTGCACCCAGCTTCCTACTCAAGTAGAAAAATACCCAGGTCACCCCAAACATATACTCACTCTCCATTCAAATGCCCCTAATAAGTTTTTATCCGTGTTTCAATGCGATGTTTGTAGGTTACAGTGTAATGGGTTTGTCTACAGTTGTGTTCAATGTGATTATCATATTGATGTTACTTGTCGTTTCATACCTCAAAACATCACACATGAGGCTCATTCAGGTCACCTCCTTTCCAGATCTTTTAAAAGAAGAGAGTACACCACAATACACTGTCTTATATGTAAAGGTAGCATTTTTTATTATGAAGGTTCATTCACTTGTCACACTTGTTTTAATGTTGGTGTACATGTCGGGTGTGCTTTTTTATTGCCTCGTGAAATAAGGCATAAGTATGACAAGCACCCTATGAGAATACGTTACCTCCCGGCTGAAAATCATAAAAGTGAATACTTTTGTGAAATTTGCGAGAAGGCATTAAATCCAGAGCAGTGTTTCTACCACTGTCATGAGTGTGACTGGTCAATCCATAGTTGTTGTGCACCACACATACTTCAATCTGAAACATCTATATCATCAGATTATAATAACTACCTTCATCAAGGACCTTATGAGTTTGTGAATATAAAGTTTGGGGGTATTCACAAGTTTGAAGATCGTCACCCGCATCCTCTCTCGTTTGTTCAAGGGATTGAGAGTGATGGTCCATGCGCCAAGTGTGGAGCTGAAGTGGAATACGAAATGATCTTAAAATGTCAGCAATGCAAGTTTGTAATTCATTTAGATTGTTGTGAGGACAATCGGAGCGGTGATGAAAGTGATGAGATCTGATTCAATCCGTTGGTTTGGTTTGGTTTGAAATAAAAGAGGAGGCCACCTAGCTGTCAGCAAAACATTATATATGGTTTATAATTGTCATTTACTTATATATATCTTCTTTTAAATTATATGCGTAAATAAAAGTGTGTACAATTTGAGACTATATATATAGAAAGTGATTGTCGGCCCTTTTCTCAATTATTTAGTATTACTAGCTTCATGACCCGTCCGATAGATGGGCTAGTTTTATAATTTTCATTTTTGAATATCTATCGTGTACATATTGACAAGATTTCAACTTAAAAGTGCATACATTTTATAAACTAGACGAGTACCCGTGCATAGCAACGGGATTTCTAGCGGCAGATAGTTATAGTGATGCTTTGGTTAAGTATTTTGTGTAACGTTTTTGTGTAACTATAGTTGTTTGCCGTTAGAAAATCCCGTTGTTATGGATGGGTACTCGTCTAGTTATTTTCGAAACCTCCAATATGCATATGCCTCTTTTTATATAACATGTGCATAACCCATTGATATGCCCGTAAATCAAAAGTAAAGTGATCAACTATCATATAAGGAAAATAGTAATATTTTTGTTTAGTAATATTTGCCATTTAAATAAACTAAACAAGTATCACTTATTTTTTGTACATATAAAGCTTTTTCATCATACAGATTATGGAAACTAAGGATTACAAAATGGGCATCGTTAAATATGGAGATGAAAATGAGGCCAATGATGTGGATCACAAGTTTTATTTATAAAACGGAGTGGCTTAATTAGATCTTTAAACAAGTCAATAAGTACTATGAAATTGTCTTGATCTAGAATATTAAGCGTGTCGATAAATTCATAAGAACTAAAAACAATATACATCATACACATTGGCTTCAGAAATATATCCAACTCAAAAATGTGTAAACATTCAAATCAGATCGATGTATCCTTAGATATATCATGAAGAACAATTGAAAATACAAACACAAAAGTAAATATATATAATTCATACAATAACGTGCAAAAGAAAAAATAAATAAATAAAAATCATTAGGTCACAGCAGCACCAGGAGACTCTTGGAAATTACTCATACGACATGACAGACTTAGCTTTAAAGATACATAGAAGATGGAAGATAATCTTGCAAAATATTGATTAAAAGTTGGAAATTGAAGCATGCATTGGTAAGGCTAGTGATATCGATGTAAAAGTATTTCTCAAACCAAAAGCATGTTGAGTTCAAGACACTCTCATCTTGGGTTCAAAATACGTGAGGCCCATTTTTTTCCTACACAAAAAGCATCATGGCACTCAAGCATCATGTTTATCTATGCAGTGGCGAAGCTAGAAAATTTTGAGTGAGGGGTCGGGATCTAAATTTTTTTTTTTTACTAACGCTATTTTTCGGGTAATATGTTCGGGTAAAAAATTAAATACTATTATTATAAAAAAAAAGTTTCAATCACTAAAAAACTAAACATTTGTCCAAGACAACTAAACATTAAAAAGGAGACAAACGGTTGGTGGTCGGCCATCGGCGGTGGTCGGTGGTGGCCGGCGAGACTGCAGGAGTGAGGAGCTAGGAGGCAGGAAGGTGGGACTATGGGAGGAGATGAGGGTCGAACTTCGAAGGGGGAGGGTTTGTTCCGTTTTTTTTTTTTTTTTTTTTTTTTTTTTTTTTTTTTTTTTTTTTTTAATCGGCTAAGTAAATAAGTAATGGATTTTAGTTTGGGATTTGGTTTATTAATGGATTTTAGTTTGGGTAGATGGGCTTATGTAAAATGTAATGGATCAAAATTTTATTGCTTAATGTATAAAAAAATTTCACAATTAAAATGGGGGGTCGAAACCGAATATACCGAAATTTTTCTACACGAAAACTATATACCCCTACATCGCAAAAAAAAATTCGGGGGGGTCGGGCGCCCCCTCCCGCCCCTACATAGTTGCGCCTCTGTATCTATGACAATCAAGAGTAAGGAAAAAAAGGAATGGAAGCAATAAGATATTCCTAAAATCCTAAGCGTTTATGTAGTAATCAAACTCACATAAATGCTCATTGATAATTCTTCAGTGCATCTCACAAATACCAGTAAGTTCATACGCATCATAACACAAACAAAAAAAATGAATTAAACATTTTAATACCTTCAACAACAAATGAATGAGGATCTACATGTTCGAAAACGAAAGAATCATTCGTTTTAGGTGTTCCATGCGGATTGGTATGTGAATCCTGCGGAAAAAAAAATTAGTTCAACCTAAATTAAAACTAATGAAGATCTACAAAAGTAGAGGATAGAGGATGAATGTGAATAAGAAATCATTCGTGATATTCTGTTTAAAAAGGTTGGGTTACGGCTCGATTCGGTGAAATAATGGACCGAATATTATGATCCGTCTATGATAAGTTTTGCAAGTCTTCCTTCATTGGTTAGTTTTTTAAATTCAATTTTTTTTTTTAACAATTATGGCCTAAAATTATGGGGTAAGATTTGACTAATTGCATTTTACCTTAAATAAATTTAAAGAGTTGCCAAATATATATTATAGACTTGTGCAATGGTGCATTGACATTCCGTTAATTTTCATTAATATGTAATTTGCATTGTTGGATATTTCATTTCATTTGTAAATGCACCATTTACAATTCATTCCAAGTTGTTCGACTTTATATTCACGCATTTACATTTCATAGTTAAGAAGTTTCGTAAACTTGTATTGTTTCCATATATTACTTTCCATACATTCACCATCAATTTTGTTTAGAATGGTAAAATGGGGATTGACTTAAATTTAAGGATTTCACAATTTCACTTTGACCATTGAGACATTATAAGTAGTATAGATATGTGTAGTTTATAAGTGAATTAATAAATGTTAACCATTAGCTCCCTATCACTTTGAACTTTGATAAAGAAACCCTTTGCTTACGTAGTCTTGGTCGGCTAAAGTCTTGCAAGTGCTCAAAACTTGCTTTAAAATATTCCATACTAATTTATACCCAACACAAAACACAAACGTAATTATAACTACTACAAAAAAGCCTTAAAAACAATTTGATTCATATGACAACTAATCTGATTGACCAACCGATGATGACTTAGCCGTATTTTCGACTTCTTCAACAGTGTCTGTATCTTTGTGGTGATTCTTGCAATTAACAGCATTTAACATCTAGAAAAATTGTTTATGACTGAATACTCAACAATGCTCCAAACTAGTGAAGTTATGTATGGTGCAAGTGCTTACGACCATGAATCATCACCAATAACCATCATGTCATTTTCTTCTTCCGTATACAGAAGTCGTCATGCACCATCTTGGTTATTATAGGCTCCTTCCATATTAAACAATGCATGTAAGTCCATGTACAACTCAAAATAACGTGACATTTTAGACAAATCAAATGGCCCCTCCAACGTTGTTTCCTTGTTGGTCAACCTATTATTGAAGTTTTTGAGTAAAAACTACACAAACGCTATTTGAAAATGTATAAAAATATGTTGGCTAAGTTTTACCATTGTTCAACTCAAAAGTTCTTTAACATGCTTAAAGAAGCTTCAATCTTGCAACCTAAATTACCATTTTATATGTTAAATGATAACGTGGTGTGGCAATTGTGTAAAATGGCTTACCCAGTGTCTCAACTGTTACATGATGGAGTTAATCAGTTTCAAACAAAATTTCAAAAATAAAAAAATTGTCGAAACTTGTGTGATTAAACCTCTTAAAAAGGGTTCAAGTGTCTTGATTGGAACAATGGTAAAACTTATCTACATAGTACTATTATTGACATTTAATATATAAAAAACAGCATATGCATAAATGAAGAATCGAGTACCTTTAAACAACTCCTCTTCCTTAAACTTTTAGCATCTATCAACGGAGGAGCTTCAATTAAAGCAAAACCAAAAGGTTTACAATTGTACCCGATGTTATCTGAATCACCATCATCTTTCTTACTTCTTAAGTTAGGTTCAACCAATTTATCATCAATTTTCTCGAACCTGAAGCTCAGCTACATTATCCCTCATGGTAGCACTTCCAACATTCGATTGAACAATGGGAAACCACATAAATTTATAGTCATTACTGGACCAGGATTCTGTCTTGCTTCAAATAACATAAAGCTTGCTACCATCTTGTATTACAAATCACAAATTAATCACAATATATCCTTGAACCTTTTTTTTATGTTCGTAAATAAAGTCAATGTAAATTTTAGTAGCACAAGACCTACTAAATTTAATTTCTTACAGTGGACCATTATAAACCAACAAATCATTACACCTCTTTTTGTTACTTTGTAGATATAAATAATCTTTAAAGTAAAATTAGCAAAACGCTTTAATTTTCTTGAAGAATGCTCTGTAGAACATAAATATGAATATTTCATTTCTGCAAGTATATTAGAAATTATAATAAAGTAAAAACATACAAAGGGACATTAAGTACACGTTCATCATATAACAACAAAAGAACAACTTACAAACATCAAGACATCTTCCTACCTATCGGACACTATGCAAGCATGTACATTTTGCAAAGAGTTGACATTCAAGCAACTTACAAACTCTGGCCTCTATCAATTAATCAAATAAATGTTCTTATGTAACTGTAAACACTTTTGAACCATTTGCCTGTTTCTATATAGAAATTTTCCCCTCTTATAAGACTCATTTTGACCCGTTATAGATAAAGTGATAAACCACATCCTAAATTCATTTCTTTAGTCCAAATGTTTTTGAAGTGTCCCCCTCTAATCATGTACAACAGATACATATATAGTGGATATACAATGATAATACAAAATGATTTAGCGTGTCGCATTGCTTCATTATGTCTATTTTGCATACATAAGAGATGAATTTACTCTTATTTATACATGAGAGATGATTCCCCTCAAAGTGAAACAATCTAAAAAGGGAAGGTTGGGTGTTATCAGTTTTTATTACAAGTGAACCAGGGTTGGGTTGGCAAATCAACGCATTCTACCAAGTAAATGATAAGTAGCTAATTCAACAAAACCTAACAAACTTGCCTGATTTTTTTAACATTTTCAAATTTCTTCCACATTGTATACTTTGAAACACGGTTTACCTAGTTACTAACATTCAAATTAGAAAGAAAAATTATATACCTCAGAGTCGTGCAATAAGAACACAGGTTGCGCGCATAGTGACAGAAGCCAAAATTTAATTGAGTTATCACTAATTCATTTATCATCTTAATCAAGTACTTCTTAGGCCAATTTCAGTTTGTGTGACAGTGAACTTAGATCTCGTGGTGTTCTTGGAAATAAATCAACAACCATTGGGGTCTTCTTACATCAATATGGTAGTGCACTCTTATATCTAGAACCGTCTTCTTGCTCACTTGTTTGAGTCCCCATCATGCTCTAAAATCCATATCACCTATTTCTTAGCCCACAAGCAATCTCAAGGTCCATCTGGGAGTCGAGATATGGGGATATTGGTGGAATTTATACATTGTTACGACTTCCTGCATAAAACAAAAAAAGTATATGAGTAGCTATATGGTTACATTAAAGATTGTAAATGCACGTCTTCAAGATTATGAACTCCAAAACTTGATACTTACGATGTAGCCACCAGGGGTCCAACTAATGATATCCCACTTGATTGTGATATTTCCATCTGGGTCAAGTACGTCAAAATAATTTAATGTGAATGCAATCGGACATTGACGCCAATAAAGATCAACCGGATTCACTTTCCTACGTCGAGGTTTTTCTGAAGAACCGATAGAGTAGCTAATCTGAAATCATAAAAGGAAATGTTCAAGTCTCTCGTTGCACGTATAAAAATGTTGCACATTGTTCAACTATTCATCAACATGGCTTAAAAAGTATCTGCTTATTGCAAATAAAATTACAAAATAGCTAGAAGGTCATACACTTAATGAGACAACTTATGCATCTAAATCTTTGGCATATCACACCATAACCCTTTCTTTACTCCCAACAACAATTCATGCAAGACTTTTCGGTGATGATATTCTAGTGACTTACTTGTTTTCTTGCGTTAAGCTTCCCCTCTAGCTTTAGTAATTCCTTCTGGCCAACATCAAAGTTTTTGCTAATAATAGTAGCTTCCTGCAAAAGAACAAAGATTAGTCGACATCTTTAAGATATCAATTAACCAAAAAACCTAGAGAGATTTTCCTTCTATTTGAAAGCTAGTTTTTTTTTTTTTTTTTTTTTTTTTTTTTTTTTTTTTTTTTTTTTTTTTATCCGGGTAACAATGTCATCTTTCTTTCTTTTCAATTCCGAATTAGCCATATCTATCCAATCATATGCTTCTTCAAAAGATTGTTTAATTACTTATGTTATATTCAAAAACTTATTAATTTGCATCATTTCATACATAAATACTCACACAAACTATGTTAACTAAAATCAACCTAGCTCTAAGTTTAGAAGTTAGAACCGTGGATCCACAAATTGCAATAAAAAATCAAACATCTAATTTTAAATAAATCATCAATAACTCATAAATCAAACAATTGGAGTCTGAGATGAAATCCTAATTTCAATCATAAAAATCAAATCTTAAAACTAAAAATCACAATTTCCCAATTCATTATAATAAGAACCCGTAACAATATTGCCATGACCATATTGAAAAATACATGTTCATTTGCCTTTTTCCATGACTGGGTTAACCGTTGGATTTTTTTTCAACGCCATCAAACACCCCTGGTTCGATTTTTTCATGAAAATAGGTTGATTTTGTGCATGTGGTTAGGGTTTGTTTTGATTTTGAAGATTTTGTGTGTTTGGTGATGGTTTTCATTTGATTTGGTGCCATTTTATTTCGAATTCATGAATCAAAATAAATTGATTTGGGGATAAGTTTTAGGTTAATAAATTGCTTTGGGTGATATGAATGAAATTGAATGGGATGCTGAAAACCCGGAATGAAGGTGAAGCAATGAGGACCGGGAGTGAGGGAGGAGTGTGTTTTGTGATGCCAGCGTTGCATTTTTTTGACAGGATGGTACCATATCTGAGTTGGCAAGTTCCTCAAATATATATGTATGGAGATTTCTGTTTCTATTTCTATTGACAAATTTTCACCAATAGTCCCTCAACTCTTCTAAATTTGCGCATTTGGTCCAAAAAAATAAATATGTGACGAACGGAGTACCTGTATTTACCAAACGGCATCCCGTTTGGTCCCTGGCACCCCGTTTTAGCTGACGGACGTTATAGTTCCACGTTTGTTGACTAGTCAAGTGGTTTTGGTCATTTAACATTTTGGTGTTGGCGCGTTTGGTCCCTTTTCCCGCCTATCATCTTGGGAACCATTCAACCACATCTTCAGCCTATTTATAACCTCGATTGTATACCCTAGAACACACACAAACATAAAAATCCCTTTGAAAGAAACACAGTTAACAATGGCAGCAAATGCAAATGGTTGACGCAGTGTTTAATGCATTCTGGTATGAACCCGCATCAGAATATGGGTCTTATATGCAGGTTAACCCCTGGATGAGGACAAAAATACTCAAGTGGGTGCGGAGACAGGACTTTTACTGGGATGAGGTTTTGGGATTGAATGAGGAAGAATATCTAGATGATGAGGAGGAGGACAATGTGGTGGAGCAGTAGCACATTGTGGTGGAGGAGCCGCGCACTGTGGTTTTGGAGCAGCACAATGTGGTGGAGGAGCAAGTTGCTAATGGTATCGGGTTGAGGGATGTTTTAAATTTGGGAAAAAGGATCAGTGATATTGAAATTGTCTTTCAACAACTCAAAGAAAGGAAGGAAATGAGGGAAAAGGATGAAAGCAAGGAAGAGAGCTCTGGTTTGAACCAGTTGGTGTGAAATTGAAAGAAGTTTTTAATGATTATGTTGTTTGTATGCTTTTTAGTATGTTTCTAATCAGGTGTATGGAATCGTTGCTACTTTTTAACAATATCAATGAAAAATTTGATGTTTCATTAATTGTTTATGGTTGTTTGTTAATTACCAAATATGTTTGATTTAATGAAGTCAACAAACAAAAAATTCCATAAAGGTAAGTGGTGTTAGAGGAATGTGTTAGTTTTACGGATAAAAATTAATGTAGTATGTCCGGATTTGAACACGAGACTTCGGGATTGCACACATTACGTATGCGTTTCAATAATTAATAATTATTATATGAAGTTATGAATGATTATTAATTTCACAAATAAAACACGTAACGGTCGTTAGTAAGTAACGGATAATTGACTAATGGACGTTAGGCGAAAGAAGAAGGACTTACTTGTAAATAGTAGCCAAGATGGATCCGGTTTGGACCTCTTGGGCTATGGATCAGCCGAACCCAACCCATAAGGGTTTAGGGTTTGTTGTCTTGTACTCCAAGATGTGTAACAATATAAATACAAGGCTCTTGTATTCATTCTTTTCATATCTTGATTCACTTGCAATCACAACCTTCTTCTTCTCTTCTCTTGAGCCAAGAAATCGAACTACACCCTTATAGGGTTCCTACTAGATTTCCTAAGCTCAAAACCATTCGTGTTTAGTTGATCAACTACACCCTTATAGGGTTCCTACGTGATCTTCTAAACATTGTTTTTGAATTGTTTGTGATCAAGAACCTAGCTTTTCACATTGAAACGCTACTAATACGTGTGTACAAGAACGAAGAACTAACATACTTTTGTTAGTTATTTTCCCCATTCGACTTGCCCACAAGTCGATCTCCATAAAACCTAATTAGGGTTTTACTTGTTCTTGTTTATTGATTTCTTGTTTGGCTAGAAATTGCTAAGGTACGCATATAATTTAAATTCGGTTAATTATTACATGTATTATGATCCTTACTTCCGCTACATGCTTTGATGTTTACTTGTTTAATTTCATAACTGTTATGATTAATAAACTCCAACAGTGGCATCAGAGACATTAATACTATGTAATTAATTACCGAAACACATAAAATTGGATCTTAATTGATTATTACATGTTATGGATTTCTAGGGTTTTAATAATTGTAAACCCTAATTTATTTTAATAGTGGGTCGATTACCCATATTTTTAGTTATTAGGTTTTGATTTTGTAAAACTAATAGAAACCCTAGGATGCATGTAATTTTTTATGTGTAAATTAATGGATATTTGTTATATGTTATTAATTGATATGCGATCCTAAGGCTTTATTATTGTTATAATAAATGCAATGTGAGAATCCATGATAAATCGATGCATGTTTTGTTATAGATCATGATGATTTTGATTGTTACGTGAATTAACATGCTTATTATGCGATTTGATTTAATTAATTAGGGTTTTAGTAATAAATTGTAAAGACTTGTTTAATTACTAGAATTTAATTAATTATGAAATTGGGGATGTTAGAAATAGAAGTGACGATCATTATTGTGTCATCGAGTCTTGTAATAATGTTGTAATAGTCTAGTATTCTAGTTAAGGGTAAACGGGCTTGGTATAATCTAATATTTTATTAGGTTATGTCTAGTCCATTACAAAAGCCCAAGCCCAGCCTATTTCTCTTATCTTAACTATATATACCTCCAAATGCTCTCATTTGGAGGTGTTGCTTCAATTTTTTTTTTTTTTTTTTTTTTTTGAGAGAGAGAGAAAGAAAGGAATATTAGATTAAGAAGAATGAAAGAAGTGAGAGAGAATACACCTAGAAGCAACACCACCAAATGAGAGCATTTGGAGGTATTTATACTTAAGATAAGAGAGATGGGCCGGGTTTGGGCTTTTGTAATGGTCTAGACATAACCTTATACAATATTAGATTAAGCCAAGCCCGTTTACCCTTAACTAGGATACTAGACTATTACAACATTATTACAAGACTCGATGACACAACAATGATCGTCACTTTTATTTCTAACAATCTCCCCCTAAGGGGCGATCATTGAGATCTCTCTCTTGATTCCATTGATGATCAACACTTCTATTGCTAACAATCTCCCCCTAAGGGGTGATCATTGAGATCTCTCTTTGATTCCATTGATGATCAACACTTTTATTAATGATTGTGTTGAGTTCTTTGCTGTTGTCTTGATTGAATTGTGTTGAATTTGTTTTGATTTGTGTTTTGAGTTGTTGAAGTTGTTGAGGAGTCTTTGAGTATTTGTTGTGTGTTTGAATCGTACGAGATCTTGTAAAGGTAAGCTCAATTAAACTTTTAGTCTTGTAATGTGTAACACCCCCAAAATCCCGCAGCGGAAGACTGTGTCATAGGGGTGCTACTTCATAATACAAAGTACAAGTTATAGAAAACGAACTCTAAATGAGACGTTTTGAAAAGTTACCATTCGATTAATGAATTCAAAGTTACAAACATGAGATTCCAAAGTATGATACATAAATGTATACAAAGTTTTGAATGGTAAATGATAAAAGCGTAAGTCTTCAGAATATGCAGCTTGACTCTATGTTCCATGCACTAGCTATCGCCTTACTAACCTGAGATAAACATGCTAAAGTGTCAACACAATGGTTGGTGAGTTCATAGAGTTTGTCAAACAGTTGAAAAAGCCTCAAAAGAATGTTTACACAGCAAAGGCATTGTGAATCCACTCAGTTACAAGTCCCGCCATAAGAGACTTGTAACCTGTGTGTTCACAACCCACTGCTACAATATAGTATGATTAAAGACATGTATAAGTTCATCGAAACAATTAAGCAATTAGTAGTGAGTCTCTACTTCATCTCCGAAGACCTCACTTGGGAGCCAATTCCCAAAGACAACTGGGAGCCACTTCCCAAAGAAAACTGGGAGCCACTTCCCAAAGATAAAAGTTTGCTAGGAGCCACTTCCCAAAGATAAAAGATTACTGGGAGCCACTTCCCAAAGATAAAACAGTCATGTATGTATAAAATCAAGTATAATACAATCAAGTATAAGACAATCAAGTATGAAACAATCAAGTATAAATGTTTTGAGTATTTGTACAAGTAAGCAAGTAGTTGAGCATGTATCCCCCCTAAGAGTTAAAACAAATATGAAAAAGTAGGGGCTATGACTCACCTTAAGCTTATGTAATGAGAAATGAAAGTGGTAGTCGAATCGCGAAAGTCTCTAAGAGCAGCCTATAATAGAACGTTGCGACTTAGGTTTGGAGTAACGTCTAAGAATACGAAGAATTGCCTATATATGTCTTGCATAATGTTCATGATGTAGTACTTAGTATATAGTGTAAGTCTTTGAATATAAATGGTTTATGAAACATGTATAGGTTGTATATCTCTTACTACCGTTCGGGCCGACATAATTCAGAAGTCATGGAGTAAACGTTCGAGGAGCCAGGACACTTTAATTCGTAAATCCACAACTCATCTCGACGGCTTACTAAATGAACTCCTCACATGAGGCTCCCTACTATTGTAGTATTTGATAACAAATATATAGGTTTTGATCTTTAAAAGTTATATGGTCTTTAGCCGTGGCTTTGCCGTGACCTTGGTCATTGTTACCATGGTCTTGAGACTCAACCTTGGCTTTAGCCATGGTTGTGGTCTTGGCTTTAGGTCATTAGACCTCTTGGTCTCATCTAATTATAACCATTATATAGTTACTTTGGTCTAAAAATGGGCTGTTAAGAATTTGAAGAAAATTATCACTCAGAAAGCGTTTTCAGGGCTCGAGCTTCTTTACTCCTGAACGAAAACGTCGTTCCGGACAACTTTCGTGTTTTAACTTTTTGATGAATCGGAC
The DNA here is from genome assembly GCA_030686995.1 of Artemisia argyi. Taxonomy (NCBI): domain Eukaryota; kingdom Viridiplantae; phylum Streptophyta; class Magnoliopsida; order Asterales; family Asteraceae; genus Artemisia; species Artemisia argyi. Next base: position 1,204,169 of record CM060700.1, on the reverse strand, counting down.
CAGAAGGGTGACTTTCAAATTGGCAGAATGCGAAACAGTAGGTTATAGGCAGTTTCGGCGTTTTGGTGTCGCTAACTTCTTATGGCCATAACTTTTGACTCGTGTACTCGTTTTGGGTGATTCAAATTGCTATGTTTTCCTTGTTAAGTCCTCTTTAATATTATGTAAGTGTCAAATATCATTTATATAATGTTTTGGTCGTGGTTCTCCATAAAAATCACTAGTTTGCTTGTTTACTTGTCATAAGTTAACATATGTATACCAATACTTGTTTTATCCATTTTTAAACATCATGAACACAATAACAAGAACATATATAGCATGAAAGAACCATAATAAGCATGAAAATGATATTGAGCAAGAAAGTGTATAAGGGTTTGCTTACAACTTTTGGCTTTCTAAAGAAAGGAAGTCAAGTATAGAACTAGGACACTAAACCTAAGCTTGTAAACCCTTCACCATAACTCTTGTAACCCTTGCTAGCCTTGATCTAACCCTTGTGAAAACCATTTAACTTCAGCCCTAGTAACCTTGTGTAGCTCCTAATTCAACCATGGAATCACCAAACAAACTTAAGAACTAGGTAGAGAATACTAAGACCTTGAACTTTGTAGTGTAACTTGTATATTGAAGATCAAAGGATCATGGTGCTAGGATTAAAGGGTGTGACGTTTTTATTGATGAAGAAAGGAAGAAGAATGAGTTTTCTAAGTCATGAATGAGTTATTTATATAGGCTAGGATGAGGAGGTTAGGAAAGTGTTAGGAAAGTGCCTAAACTTGGTGACAAAGTTGTAAATAAGTATGATCTAATGGCTAAAGTCATGAGATGATGCCACAAGTGTGAATCCCCCCCCTAAATGGCGGTTTGCATAGGATAAGGGTGACTAGATGAGTAGTCATGGTCTTTGGATGATAATATCCTAAGTATGTAGCTAGTTTTGACTCCGTAAATTGTTAACCGTAAGTTTTAAGTCACGAAACGTAAAACCGGGTAGCCTAAAAATATGAAACTTATAAATATGGTTAAACATGTCAATATACTCCATAATAAAATATAAAATGAGTGGTAGGTTCTATCGGGTGCTAAAACCCTGCTAAAAACTGGAAACACGGGTCTAAAACGCGTAATTCGCGTAAAACGCTGAACTGGAAAACGTAAAATTCCGAAACTTTTGGAATTGTCCTAAAATGAGAGAAAATCATATTTCTATTGTTTATAATGTTTTATGGACATATCGGGATGCTAGAATGACGTTTAAACCTAAAAGTAAATCTCGGACACGGCTTTGTGATTTTTGCAGAAATGATCCGACGAGTGTGAAATTCTCGGATTATCATTAAAATAGTTTAACTTACGAGAATATGAAATAAAAATTTTTGATATGAATAGTAAAAGTGAATAGTAAAATTTTCGGGAATAAAAGTTAACCTGAAAATGCGAATTGTTACATAATGTTTTCTAGAAATTTTTCCAGAGTAACATTTTAGAAAAACGTGGGTAACAAAAGTCTAGCAGTGAAGCTATCACAAGAAAAGTCTAGTACTAAGATATCACAACCAAGTCTCGTATCGCAGACCAAAGTCTCGTATCGCAGGATATGATATCGCACTACAAGTCTCGTATCGCAAGAGATGGTGTCGCACGATTTTTCAAAATTTTTTGGCAGTGTTTCTTTTTGTAAAATCGTGGGTAACAAAAGTCACACTTATAACTCAGCGCCACATCAGCTTTACCACTTTAACTTTAACTCACAAAAAAACGCCCTCATTCATAACTCAACCTTAACTCACTTTAACTCAATTTTTTTAAATATTTTCAATTTCAACCCTAAACTAAAACTAATACTTCATTTTTTTAAAAACCATAACATTAATTCTTGAATATATTACATTACGAAAGAAATTAAACCACAACACATTTATTCATTCCGTACGCTTTAGCAACCCGTATTTTTCAATGATACGATCCGTTTCCATATTCACTAGCGTCACGTAATAAGGATCTTTGCCGGTAGTGTCGAGCAACAAAAACTCAAAGTCCCTCTAGCGTATTGCTGCGTATTGGTTTTCAGCGGTTGCTTTGTAAGCCAAGGCCGCATCTTCACGTTTAGCCCGATATTCCTCGCGCAAAGCTTCCCCGAATTGGGCCGACGAAACAGAGCCACCGGTACTCGCTCCCCCGGTGCTTGTCGTTGTCTCGGACTTTTGTTTCTTCGTAGCCCTCTTTTTCCCCATCGGGCGTGGTTGTGCATCATTACCAAACAACGCCTCGTTTGCTTGGCTCGGGACATCACCGGTTAAATCAACCGTGTCCGGTGTGTCCCATTTCTTATGATTACGCAAAACACTCCAAGCCTCCTCATTATGAAACGACGCGTTTTTGTTCTCGTTTCGATACATTTCCTTGGCCCGTGTGAGTATATCCATGGCATTTTCCCCACTTTTTTTATCGCGGTCGGCACGTTTGTAAATCGCGTTGAACTTTGAGCAATCGTGGTTCAACGTTCTCCACTTCGATTGTATCATATATTTCCCGTGTCTATGATAACTATGCTTATTGAACTCATGTATAACCCGCTGCCAAAATGTATCTTTGGATTGGGACCGACCGACTTGCTCATCCTCACTTGCAGCAACCCAACACGTTGCAAGTAATTTTTCTTCATTTGCTTGCCAACGTGTAACGATTGGTTCGACCTCGTCATCATCATCGACTGGTTCTTTCGATTTTTTGGACTTTCGTTTAACACGAGTTTTTGTTTTTTTTTAGGCGACGTAGGTGTTTCGGAAACTTCGTTAGTTTCCGTTTGGGATTGTTGGGATGGTTGAGTGAATTGGAGATTTTGAAAATTGGTGCTTAAGGTGTTTTGTTGTTGGGATTCTTGCCAAAATCGTAAAGCTTCATGTTGTTGGTAAAGTTCTTGGCTCGACATACCGAATAGGTTTGGATTGTCCGAATTCGGATTCGGATTCGGATTGGATGATGAACCCGCATATGGGTTCCCCCACCCATCGAGGAGGTTCTTAAACGAGTTAGGATTGTTGTTGTTGCCTTGAGACATTCTTTTTTTTTTTTTTTTTGGAGATTAGAAGTTGTAGATAGAAGATAGTGAGTATTGAAAGTGTGGGAAAAAGAAGTAGGGTAAATGGGTATTTATATTGGTTGAAAAAAGGTTTTGGAAAATGTTTTTTTTTTAGGCTAAGTAGCCGTTTTTTTACGTTAGGGGGGGTAAAATGTAAATTTTTTAAAAAAGTAGCCGTTATTGTGAAGTGGGGAGGGGGTTGTATGATTTTTTTTTTTTTTTAATACAACGTTCGTCCCTTAACGCTGTGTTACCCAGTTAACGCCCCACGTTAACGTGGGTTTAACGCTGGAAGCTGCAGCGGTTAACGTGGCTTAACGCACGTTAACGTGCCTTAACGTGGGGAAAAAAGTTACGTCTGCGCATGCTCTTAATATTTGGTATCACAACAATAGGTATCACACCACTATCACAACACTATCACACCAAAACCCTTGCGAAGAAAAAGTCTTGCAAAATAAGCTATCACAACAAAACCCTCTTTTTGCCAAGAAAAAAATTCTTCAAAACAAGATTTAAACACAATATTTCAATTTTTAGGCTCAAAATTTTGCAAAATCCAACACTAAAACATAAAAACTAACATAAAAATGTTAACTTTTATATTTTTAATACTCTTAAAAATAATCACTTTTTGGCCTAAAAAAGACAAACACAAGGTAAATTTTGTTCGGAAAAAATTTTGTTCGGATCGCATCACTTTTAAAATATTTTTGTTCGTATCAAAACTTTCGCAAGCAAACAGTTATCAAAAAAAAAAAAAAAAAAAAAAAAAAATAGCCAGTTATGATATATTAAGATAATCCTTTTGGTCCAATGAAATCTATTCATGTTTTGATTGTTTTGATAACTGATTCGACCAAAGCAAAAAGGATTACAACGTAAGATATTCTAGCTAGCTAGGTAGGACCATAGGAACCAAAAAGGATTTCAATGATAAAATATATTGCGAACAAAAAATTTGCGAGCAAAAGTTTTTAGAAGACAACGAACACAATTTTTTTTTTTTTCAAAACAATATTTTAAACACAAACAAACTCCTAAATCAGGCTCTTGATACCACTTGTTATGACCCAATATATATACCACTTGATACCACTTGGTGCTTTTGGCTTTTAGTTGTCGTTTGGACCTTGCTTGTTTCCTCTTTGCTTGTGCCCCTTTTGCCTGTGTCTTATGCGGTTTCCTTGTTTGCTTCCCCGGTTTGTTTGCTTGTTTTGCCTGCTTTGGTGTGCTTTTGCTTGTTACTTACTGCTTTTATTGCCTTTTGCGGTTTCCTTGTTTGCCTCCCCGTTTTATTTTTATTTATTTATTTTTTATTTTTTTTATTTATTATTATTATTATTATTATTATTATTATTATTATTATTATTATTATTATTATTATTATTATTATTATTATTATTATTATTATTATTATTATTATTTTAATTTTTTTTATTTTATTTTATTTTATTTTTTTTTTCACACTGCTCTCTCGTACTTTCCTCACCCCGCACACTTGCACTTGCCGGAGGTCTCGTTGGAAGCAGTCTCCTTACTATCGGGTTTATCCTGGGGTAGGGGTAGGATCTGTCTACATTATACATCCCCATACCCTGCCCCGGCGGGATTGAGTTTGTTGTTGTTGTTGTATAGAAGAGATTAATAGAGATGTGGATGGTCACTTCTAAAGAGAGAAAGAAAGATATATTAGATTAAGCAGAATGAGAGAAGTGAGAGAGAATACACATAGAAGCAACACCTCCAAATGAGAACATTTGGAGGTATATATAGTTAAGATAAGAGAAATGGGTCGGGCTTGGGCTTTTGTAATGGACTAGACATAACCTAATAAAATATTAGATTACACCAAGCCCGTTTACCCTTAACTAGAATACTAGACTATTACAACATTATTACAAGACTCGATGACACAATAATGATCGTCACTTCTATTTCTAACAATCTCCCCCTAAGGGGCGATCATTGAGATCTCTCTTTGATTCCATTGATGATCAGCACTTCTATTGCTAACAGGGGAAGACCCCATAAATCGTTATTTATAAATCAATTATGTGTATTATTGTATATATTCATCGTAGGACTTACGCAACCAATTATGGTTGTATGTGGTCCATTGGTACCAAACTCGAAAACCAATGGGAGTCTTAGATCGATATATACATGATTATTGATTTATTTAGCATGTTCATTATTTATGTCATTTATTTGTTTTATTAATTACGCATTTGTTTTTATATGTTAATGACATGATAATAAGCAAAAGGGTAATTTTCGAATAGAAAGTATAAATTGGACTAAATAATGGTGAAATTTATTTTGAGTTGAAAAATCTTGAACTTTTAATTGATTGATCGTGACTGTACTAATAATGGTTGAACCGGCAGACTTGAATTGACAAACTGTGTTGTGGGTTCTAGTAGAAATGGGTTTTTTACGAGCCTCGGCCGACCGGATTTCTACGCCCGCTTGTGAGTCAAGGAGAATGTGGAAAACTAGAAGGGGGGTTGATTAGTTTTCCCCTCTTTTTGTTTATAAAAAGTTTGTTTCACAATGTTGATTCGAATTTATTCAATTGTTTGTTTGAAAAACCTTCAATTAGAGTTTAGTATGAAAACAATATATAATCAATATGATCAATTATACATGTGAGCTTTTGAATTAGTTTTCAAAACATAGTTTTATGAATGGGGCTTTGAGCGATCTTTATGTGAATACGTTTTCCTTTTAAATCTTAAAACGTTTTGTATAAAATTATCTATCAAGTTAAACTTAATATGAGAAGTGTGAATAATAATATATTTGACCATATCATATAATTATACACACAATCACAATATTAACTTCTATGTACAACACAATCAATCATCACAACTATATAAGCAACAACTAAAACATATAGGCAAGCATAGATGTAAAGCAATAAATGCAAGAATAAAAGAAAATAGATAAGAGAAAGGAAATGCAAACTGGACACGAAGATTTATAGTGGTTCGGCTACAAGGACACCTTCCTTGCCCTACTCCACTCCCCGAGTCACCTACTCGAGAGTTTTCTTTACTACTCAACAAGCTCCCTTTTGGCGGAGAAAACCGTACACAACTTTTGCTTATACCAATTTACGACACTAAGCTAAATGTCGAGTTCTAATAGTAGCTAGAACCAATCTCATGACACGACTTCGATCACTACACAACTTCTACACGACTTCACGACTTCACGACTTCTTCACTACTTCACAACTTCTTCTATACTCCACTACTTATTCACACACCTACATCTTCACAACTACATGACTTCTCCACACTACTACTTCTTCCCACTACTTCTTACTCACTCATTGACTCACTACTAAGTAAGATCATCTTGATCTACTTATCACATATACATACATAACTCACAACTTTACATCAACACTAACTAGACTCTAATACATCTTTGGCTTTATGATAGGGATGATTCTTCTCTTGCACTTTGAGTGATGAGGGATTGAATCACTTGAAACAAAAACTAATAAACTTATGATCAAAGGATTTAGAAGTGTGTTTGGAAAGGATTGGGACTGAAAATTTTCGCGCAAAAGGTGTGGAAAAATAGCAGAAATGAACCAGTATTTATACTCAAAAGTTTCTGACAAATCTGACAAATGGAGCGTGTGCCGGCCCCTTTAATTGTATGCCGCCCCCCTTAAAATTAAGGGGGCCGCCCAGACGAAAACGGCAGTTTTCTTGTCTTTTTCTGGGGAAGGTTTATCTAGTGAAATTTTAACTGTTTTTGGCTAAAAATTTGAATTCATATATTTATTATGAATTAAACATTTTTCTTTAATTACCAAAAGTGTTTTTCTAAGTATATAAAATATTTATATCATTTTATATAATTTGTAGTGTTTAAATAAAACTCCCTTTGATCATAAAATGTATTAGACATTTGTTTGTACATACCTTAAGTGATTGTTGAAGCATACTCGAGACGTTGAGATGTCGAGGCTTGTTGACGTAAGAATGCATAGATGAATTGTGATCACAAGTAACTTAAGCACTTTATGTTATATGTTGTAACTTACATCTTTGTCATCATCAAAACATGAAGAGGATGTTTAGATTAAATATCGTAATATTCATGCCAACAATCTCCCCCTTTTTGATGATGACAAACTATGTAAACTATAACTCATAGTTGAATGTATAAGTTACTTGTTTACACTTCTTCTCCCCCTTTTGTCGAAGCAAAAAGGTGGACTCCTAGATGAGACTTCAACTAAACTTCAATTCTTGAAATAAAAAGGCGAGCTTGCATCATCGTAAGTGAAGCCTTGATCATATCAACCTCTAGAATATGACTCTAGCGAATCCATGGATCAAATAAATTGCAAACTTATAACCTGCATCAAGGGTTAGTTTCCTGCAACAAAAATATATATAGATAGGGATGTAATACACATCACCAATGCTCCCCCTTGGTGTATGCTCCCCCTAGGTGTATGCTCCCCCTTATTTGAGGCATCAAGAAATCAAGCAACGGAAGAGTGCTACAAGGCAAAGTTAGTTGAAAAAGAATGCACATACACATAATGATGATGATAGATATATGCATGCCACTTATTGGGGAACAAGATATGGATGTCTAAGGTATGTGGACTAAAAAATATGACACATGCAATTATTGTTTTAAAAACAACAACCTAAATTCCCAAAAAAAATAATATGACCAACGCTTAAGACATGACAATGATTAGGACCTAATGCAAAGATTCGACCGAAAGATGCCAAAAAAAATGTATACTCTAAAAGAGTTAAAGGGAAATGAAGATGAGAATGATACGTTCTTTTAAAAAAAATGAGGAGGGATGAGCGTGAATGTAAAGGGAAGGTGATGACAAAGGGTTGACAATTATGGTTTAGATTAATATATCGTTTGACAAAGGTGGATGATAGGGAATCATGGGATTTTTAGGTGTTTTGTTGGTTGACGACCGAAGGTGGATATGTGAAATGAGGTGATGATGACTCGACAACACTTGAAGCTTCGATTTCTTCATTGTGTTCTTCACTTGCTAGAAAGTGGAAATGACGCATTTCGTAATGAAATTCACTTGGATGAGGTGGTGATGACTCGACAACACTTGAAGCTTTGATATCTTCTTTGTGTTATTCACTTGCTAGAAAGTGGAAAGGACGCATTTCATAATGAAATTCACTTGAATTTTGATTTGATGTAAGTTTAGAGGTTATAAGTTTTTCCGAAGAAATACCAGTGAAAGTATTTCCCCGGGTCGTTCTCCCAACGAAGGTTAAATGGAATCGTGGTTCTCGATTCGTGATTCGTGAAGTGAATGGGAATAAAAGTGAATATTAAGGTGATTATAACTACGACAATTAATATAAAATAAAGCTAATAAAATGATAATGTAAAGCTATTTAAACTACAAACGTAATCTAGTCTAGAAACTCGCGTTAAAAATTAAAAACTATGTACGAGCGTGAAATAAAAAGTGAATCTAAAGCATTTCTTATCCTACGGGTATGAAAACTATTTTTCTACATTCTAAATGATAAAAGAAAATTACGGGAAAAAGAAAAATATATTTTTGACTTTTTAAATAATTTTTGTGAATTAAAAACAATTTTAAGCAGAGTAAATGTCTAAAAATACTAAACTATGTCTAAAAATTATCAAATTTTTATAAAAAATACTTTAAACTAATCCTAATATAAGAAAATTAGAAAATTTGAAAAAGCTAATATTGAAAAGCTGATTTAATCTAAAACAGATTTTAAGTCTTATATATTAAAAGAAAATAAAGAAAGTAATAAAACAATTAAATGTGCAAAGTGTTTGAGAAAAATCCGAATGGTGCGTGTGGTTTCAGGTGTGTGTGCTAAGGTGTTGGTATAGCTGAGGTCCCAGGTTCGAAACTAGGCAGACCCTTTTTGCAAAATCTATTTTATTTTTGGATTTCTCTTTTAAAAGCTGCTAATAAGTTGAAAATGAGAAAGTTTTGTGAGAACAAACTTTTTTAGAAAACTGAAATAAGCAGGGATTAAAGCAAAATTTGAAATCAGATAAAGAAAACTAAAGAAGATGATTAACGCAAGATCTACAAATGAACACAAGCTGATGAGCATGGAACAATCAAAAACTGAAACAAGCTAATATAAACAGCCTAACAGCCCCTAATACCAAACCTCAATCAAAAAGCTTAAATAAACAAGCTGAAAATGACATATCAATACGGCTAGAAGAGACAGATTTATGACAGCAATTTTTTAGCAGCCCTCAAATTTATGTATCAAAACAAGTTCTAAACGCTGAAACAAGCATAAGCATGTAAAGTCTAAACTATAATCTGAATGTCTAACATAAATCTCAACCAAAATTCTACTAGAGCTAACCTAAATTAAGCAATTATAAACTAATAAGCTATTCTAAGGTAGCAAATAAGCAAACTAAAACTCAAACAGTTCAACAGCCCTACTGGCCTAACCTTAAGCTTGTGCACAATCTCACAAACTAAAAGCGGAGGGATGAGAGAAGTAGATTCTCAATTAATGCCAACCAAAGATCTTACAAACCAACAATCAATCCGTAAGAGTATAAACTGAGCTATTGGGACAGCTAATTAGAAGGCAAGTTGAAACAACTATGGTGCAGGGTACAAATGGTTCAAATGAGCTATTTCAAGCTAATGCATAAGCTAATGGACTAAAAGCTGAGATCTAAAAATGATGAAAGCATAAAGATAGGCTAGCAAACGACAAGTAAACCAGGTTACAGATTCTAATGAGCTTATAAAGGGCTAAAAATGAGAACTAATAATGGTGGTGTTGGAACAGTAAACTGGTGCAAGGCCAAAATGGGTAAAAATATGCAATTTTGTCTAAAAGTACCTAACTACCAGATACTACACTACTAATCTCCTGAATTAAGCATGTTCAAACAACTATTAAGATCCAAATCTAAATCCTACAATTAAATGTAACTTAAGTTGATCTAATCTTCCAAATCCAAACTATGAGTCCAAATCTTATCAAGCTACCTCAAAATGCTCAAATTCACCAGATCACTACTCCTAAATGCAAAATAGAGCTAATTCAATTTCAACTTTTAGCCTAAACTAGTTTGAACACTAAAATTGAGCTAATGCCAAACACTCCTTATAGCAACAGATAACACTAACAAAAACAGATAAAGACTCTAATATACTATCACAGTGATCAATCTAAGTCACACCACTACACTAAGAGCCAAATTAAAAATAATTTCCAGCAATGAACAACAAATACTCAGGATCACAGATCAATCAGAATCAAGACAGAATCAAAGCAGTAAAGTGCATATATCATTAAGCAAACTACAACATCAATATAAACTAACATTTAAACTAATATTAGACTATATTAAGTAGAATAAAACAGTAAACAATGATGCAACACTAATCTACACTAAATAACCAGGAAATCTAAAGTTGAGCAAAAATTGGAAGTAGAAACTTACAAGTTGCACTCTCAGCTGAACAGAGAGTTCACTTGATCAAAGCCTGTCTTTATAACTCCAAATATCATGCATCTAACACCAATTAACCCATAATCATCATCATGAATCACCCTTTGATTTTCATTGACCAAGTTCATAAGAACTTATTATAAAATGAAACTCACCATAAGCTATAACTAAGCTTAGATGAGCTTATGAGACAGTAATGAAAGCTTGAAACAGATTCAAAACAATAATTCTCTTGAAAATTAAATGGCAAGGAAATTAAGTACAAATTAAAAATTTCATTAAACCTTCAAATGAGTACAATAAGGAAGCTTGAAAAAGTAACAATAAGCTAAAAATCGTTTACACTAAGATAAGCTATACTAACCTACTCCTACTCCTAGAACTAACAGCCTCAAAATGTGGATGAATGGGCCGAGAGGTGGGGAGGGTAGAAGCTCCCAGAAGCTTGATTCTTGGCCCTTAGATCATCTGTGTTTCTTCAATCCAATAATAGCCCTTGGATAAGATTTGGATGAGGTGTATCAGCCAATGAGGTTGTTTCCTTGGTCCATGCTGGCAATCCTTGGGTATAGTCTCTCTGACACGTGCTCAGGGCTTCTAGAATGAGTATCCAATGATTGGGTGATGTGTTTCACCCAATCATTGATCACCATTAGTCCACGTTGTCATTCTTCACACGTATCTCCTCTGGTCACGTTTCTGGCACATGAGACATGCTTCTAGAAGTAGTAATTAATGGTTAATTAGTGTAGGAATGGGTAATTATTGTAAGTAAATTTTAGGGTTCATGGTGAGGGAATGAAGAAGGTGTACGGGGTGTAAAAAGGGGTGGAGGGAATGGTTATATATTTTTATTATTGTTTTAGCTATTTGACCCTGGTAAATAATTTTGACCGAGTATGGACTGGGCTCAAAGGGTTTTGGGAATGGGCTTGGGTTTGTATTGTGGATTGTATTATTATTCTTGGATCCGGTTGTATATTCATGGATTTAGGCTTGAATAAGGACCAATCATGTAAATTCTGCATCTATAAGGACTGAAACTGCCATATTTTCATAGTAGGATCCAAGGGTTTGACTTGACAAGTAAGGATTTTCCAAGGTTGACTTTGACTTTTTGACCATAGTTTCTTCCCCGGCTTCGGCTTTTGCTACTCTTTTCAAATCCCGTGCTCGTGTTGTCGTTTTTCCATGATTTTTGTCCATTTCTACAATATCCGTACCTGCACATGTAAAAACACAAAAACAACATATATTTGGCATTTTGGGTCGTTTTTTGGTCCGGTTTTGGTCAAATAAAAGTGAGTGAATAAGCACTCACCAACTTTCAAGGATTTAAGTTTTGGTGGTGATGATGCACTTAGTAGAATGTAGGTAATGGTTACATGTTTGAATCTTCTTGTGAAGATGGGAAATGAGGATCAAGTGGAGATGACTAGGTGGAAGCGAAAGAGTGATGTTCAAGGAAGAAATTTCTTGGGTAGGAGGTGGTGGTGATACTTTTGGTGGTGGAGACAATTGTGAGTTGATATATCCATTGATGGATGGAGTTGTGTCATCTTAATTAGTAAGGTCAATGAAGAGTTGTTTTGGTGGTTCTTGGTGGAGGTGACAAGTGGGTGTTGATATAGTCATTGATTGATGATGATGATATGGAGGAGGTAGAGGTTCCATGAGTTGATGGTGTTTTGGAAGGTGCATTAGGAGCACTAGGAGATGAGCATTGAGGTGGTGGTGATAAAGTGTTGGTGTTATCTTGTGTCAAATCAATGAGGAGTGGTTTAGGAGGTATGATATTGATTCTTGGTTTCTTTGAGGGCATGGAAATGGTGGATGACTCGAGATTGGTAGTACAAAGGATGACTCGGTTTTGGGTGTGAGGTAGAAGGATATATGTGAGTGAGTGTGATTTCCCTTCCCATTAAATTCATGCTCATCCGGACATAGAGTGTGACACAAATAAAACAAACCAACATGAAAGCGATAATCTTGACAATGACACGAAGGATGAAGGATAGCATACAAGGAGGTTTTCCTAAAGGTGGACGGAAGGTGTTTGACATCTATATAATAATAGAGTCATGACTCAAGAAATAGACATGAACAATGAGTGACATTTTAATTTGCATTTTGTTAATTAAAAATACTTAAACATTTCGGATGAAATATTTAAGTTGTCACATCAACCTAGAGAGGTATTAGATTACAATCTAACTATCTCTTGACAAAGGAGTGGATTGTTTGGAAGGAAACAAGATGATGAATAAAGAAGTAAGTATGCATGGAGACTCTAGGACACTTAAGACAGTTTTGAGACTAATATGACATATCGGATTGTCTAAGGTTCTCATGAAATAAGGGTGTAAGATCTAAAGGCAAGAAATATATACCTAGATGAATGAGACATATTGAGTAAAGCATGTAAAGGCATACAATCAAATCACATATGAGCAAATAAACATCTAGAAACAACATATATGCGATATGCCATAAATCTTAAAACGTTTTCCTTTTAAATCTTAAAACGTTTTGTATCAAATTATCTATCAAGTTAAACTTAATATGAGAAGTGTGAATAATAATCTATTTGACCATATCATATAATTATACACACAATCACAATATTAACTTCTATGTACAACACAATCAATCATCACAACTATATAAGCAACAACTAAGACATATTGGCAAGCATAGATGTAAAGCAATAAATGCAAGAATAAAAGAAAAGAGATAAGAGAAAGGAAATGCAAACCGGACACGAAGATTTATAATGGTTCGGCTACAAGGACACCTTCCTTGCCCTACTCCACTCCCCGAGTCACCTACTCGAGAGTTTTCTTCACTACTCAACAAGCTCCCTTTTGGCGGAGAAAACCGTACACAACTTTTGCTTATACCAATTTACGACACTAAGCTAAATGTCGAGTTCTAATAGTAGCTAGAACCAATCTCACGACACGACTTCGATCACTACACAACTTCTACACGACTTCACGACTTCTTCACTACTTCACAACTTCTTCTATACTCCACTACTTATTCACACACCTACATCTTCACAACTATATGACTTCTCCACACTACTACTTCTTCCCACTACTTCTTACTCACTCATTGACTCACTACTAAGTAAGATCATCTTGATCTACTTATCACATATACATATATAACTCACAACTTTACATCAACACTAACTAGACTCTAATACATATTTGGCTTTATGATAGGGATGATTCTTCTCTTGCTTTTTGAGTGATGAGGGATTGAATCACTTGAAACAAAAACTAATAAACTTATGATCAAAGGATTTAGAAGTGTGTTTGGAAAGGATTGGGACTGAAAATTTTCGTGCAAAAGGTGTGGAAAAATAGCAGAAATGAACCAGTATTTATAGGCAAAAGTTTCTGACAAATATGACAAATGGAACGTGTGCCGGCCCCCTTAAAATTAAGGGGGCCGCCCAGACAAAAATGGCAGTTTTCTTGTCTTTTCTGGGGAAGGTTTATCTAGTGAAATTTTAACTGTTTTTGGCTAAAAATTTAAATTCATATATTTATTATGAATTAAACATTTTCCTTTAATTACCAAAAGTGTTTTTCTAAGTATATAAAATATTTATATCATTTTATATAATTTTTAGTGTTTAAATAAAACTCCCTTTGATCATAAAATGTATTATACATTTGTTTGTACATAGCTTAAGTGATTGTTGAAGCATACTAGAGACGTTGAGATGTCGAGGCTTGTTGACGTAAGAATGCATAGATGAATTGTGATCACAAGTAACTTAAGCACTTTACGTTATATGTTGTAACTTACATCTTTGTCATCATCAAAACATGAAGAGGATGTTTAGATTAAGTATCGTAATATTCATGCCAACAGAGAACTTACCGTAGTATAACCATTATCTATGTACGAAGCACTTAAGGCAAAGTTGTAAGTTTCTCAATGCCTCAATTAAAACTGTGTAGATTTAAGCTTTATATAAAGAAACTAACGAGTAAAAGTTTTTTATATGAAACCTTATGTTTCAAAGATGAATGCATGACATCTTTGTACATAATTTTGATTACACGCATCAAAAACTTATACCCTTTAATTTAAGTTATATGCCATTCAATGAAACGGAAACACCTGAAGTTGTTATTTATGTCAGGGTGTAACCTGGCTAGATTGCAATGGAAGGGTAAACTACATAATTTCATTACTAGCAGATCAACTGATGTGATGGAATTATATGAGTTTGCAGTTTCTTAAGTTGGTTAACTTAATTGAGTTGATAGTGAGAGCTGATCACTCAAGTCATAAGATGGGGATAAAACATACTTAAATTGCAACTGCGGTTGGCAAATATGTAAATCCCATCCTTTCTAGGAATTGCAATTGAATATTGGCAATTGAGGCTCGACTCGTACCTTATTGAATACCGTCATCACTAGCAGATCAACTGATGTGATGAACCTATGTCAATTTGGATCCTAGTTTTTCAGTGAAAATTAAATGGTTATATGATTATGAACCATGGGTATTTAATTTTCTTGAAAATTTATTATCGAAAATACTAAAATTGAATTTTGTAATTCTTTTCAATGTATTGATGCAACATTAAAACCGTAAACGTGGCTTGGTCTTAAATTGGTAAATTGATCTAATTCTGCTTTCAAACATAATGTTGATTGAGAAAAATTTACTAAAAAGACACAAAGTCTATTTTCCATGAGAGAATAATGAGACTCAATCCTATTCCTTTTCATGATTGAGAAAGGTATGATAGGAACATTAGAATTGTCTATATTCTAATATATAACTCATAGCAATCTTTAATACTTAAGAATATTGCACATCTTATTTTTTATAGAAATTTCATTACCCTAATTTGGTGAATGAATTCTTCTATAACAAAATGACATTTGGTTAAATGGAAAATATGAGTTATTAGAAGCTAGACAGATTACCGCAAAATTGGTAAAAGGAAAGCTAGCATTTTTTATCTAGTTGTTGTGCTTTAAAGGTGCTACATACCATTATGGGGATGGTAAGCCTATTATGGAAGAAATTGCATGTCAAAATTCTTCAAGTTAATATCATTGATGGATAATCCATCATATACATAGTAGAATACACATTTTAGAACCCGAGTAATTATTATGTATGGATTTTTCAAAAAGTGTAGGAAAGTAAAAGCAAGCAAATTGTTTTCGCTGGTTATGAAACACTTACAATGTTGTCAAATCCAGTGGGAGCGTTGTGTTGTGTTACTGAATATGGAGTTATGTTCTCTAATTCAGTGGGAGCTACAAGCTTTAATTCCTGTGTAGTAGCCCATATTATCTTCAAGATAATTACTTTCCAATTGTAGACACTCATGTTTTTAGGATAGCCATGTGCGTTTCCTGACAAGACAAAGTAGTCCTACATCTACTTGTTAATTTATGACACAAATCATATTGAATCACATAAACAAACGTATGTTGTGTTGTTTATATACTACATGATATTGTTACATGCACAAGTGGGAGAATTATTTATTGTGTGCAAAGGAACAATACATAGAAATATGATTATAGGATTCTCTTAATTGCAAGGTAAGAGATCTATATTCTAATAGGACTTATACATTTAATGTGTAAGATTATCTTATGTAGAACATGTGTCAAGATTATAACAAAGACTACTTTTATGTCTTATGATATTCAAATTAAAAGAAACACTTGAAGTTACAATTTACGTCAGGGTGTAACCTGGCTAGATTGCAATGGAAGGGTAAACTACATGATTTCATTACTAGCAGACCAACTGATGTGATGGAATTATGTGAGTTTGCAGTTTCTTAAATTTGATAATTCATAAAATGACATAAGCAAATGGAATAGTAAATTAACTTGAAATTACTATTGAAACCAAATGGTGGTGTTCACAAATACTTTAGTTATATATGTTTATATCTTCTTATAAACACGAAGTCTTTTAACTATTACAAGACTTATAATAAAGTAAGACGTTAGCTTGTTATGTTTTAAATAAGAAAACATTGAGTTGATCAATGATTTATAACGTATAGTGGAAATATAATAGTTTATGTCTTCTTGAGACATGAACATGAAGTGACTTGTTCAAAAAGTACTTATGTTATATAGCATGCAATTGGCTTGAAAATTCTATTATACCATTAAGTTGACTTAGTTGGTAAATAGGTAAGCCAAAAGGAGTATAAGTTTATCTTACATATTATTAGTTTGTCTCACAATATTAGTTCTAATGAAACATCACAAGTTGGTGGTGTATGTGTTCAGTTAGGAAAAATCAAACTTTTGTTATATTGTTTGATTAAAAGATAAATATGACTTCTTTTCTTCCAAAAATTATCAAGGTTAGAAAATTGAGTATGAATTGAATATACTCATTAAGACTCCAACCTAGAAGATTAAAATTAAGAAATGTGATGAATCACATTAAAGTCTTAAAATGAAGTCCTGATTTTGTTAATAAGTAATTTTAACAAACAAGAGTCAGGAACTGTAAAAATGTTTTTGAAATATCCCAAAAGAGAACGATTAAGTGTTGCTCAACTTGCTAAGTATTTGTGGAAAACTAGAAGGGGGGGTTGAATAGTTTTACGTCAATTTGTATTTTAAAAACTTTGTTTTTCAAAAACTTCAATTCAAGATTTGTTGTGAAAACTATACTCAATCCAAATGATCAATTTCACTTGTATATGTGTATGTATGTATTATATCTTTTTAGGTTATTTATAAAAACTTTATTTTGTGAATGAACCTTTTGTTTGAACTTTGTGTGAAATCAATTTTAGCACAATATCACAAGCTACAACTATATGTAAATGTTTATGAGTTGATGCGTGGGAATTGCACCGGCTTTACCTCTCAAGGGATCTTGAGAAGCTTACAACCCCCACCAGGCAGTGTACCTGATCGTTGTAGTAAGTGACAAGTACCGGGGGATTGATCGTTCAGCTAGGAATAGTGTCGTTAGGATTGAAATTGATCTAACTAAGTCTAAAGGTGAAGGATGATTCTTTTTGTGTTTTTATATTTTATGAAAAGCAAGTGAAAATCTCGGGTTTTGGAAAAAGGGGCGGAATTAGTTGCTAATCAACTAACCCAAAAGCTACTAATTAATCTAGTAAACAAGAAAACTAAACTAAGGTTCTACAAGATAAGTGAAGCATGTCTACCCATGATATGTTACTCCTTGCTAGCTATCCAATCCTACCTATTGAATTGTAACCTTGTTTTAATTGACGGGTTGTATTCCTTAATACCATTCATGGGGTGGCATACATAACTCCCCAATTCTATGAGCTCTTATCTCCTCCTACACCATGCCCAGCACAACTATAGGGATTGTAAACAGTGGCTCATGCATTAAATACAACCAATAAAGACCTAGTACGCCTCGGTTCATGTTTCTTAAGACGTTCAAGCATGTTACCATTTGGAGATCTGCCAGTTTTCTTAAGCCTAACATATAAATCATTCAATCAAAACAAGAATCAATAGGAAACAAGGATTATAAACTAAACCAACTAGATCTATTGAAGTTGTCACGCCTTAATTGATGGAGATAGACACAACATCAACAAGAAATCAATGAGATCTAATCAATTATATACAAGTTTCACATAATCATAAGTAGACACAAGGTGAATTAGCAAAACATGATCAAAGAAAGACAATCAACAAGAATAATGAAAGACATAGTTGAGATAGAATCATCAAACCAATACATGATGTTTATGGAGTGATTGAAACCCTCTAAGTTGCTGGAAAAACACCCACCTAAACCCAGGAATCGACTTTAGGGTTTAGGGCTTACAAAAAGTGAAGTTATGAAGTTATATTTATAGGCATGTTTTCTGTCGGCCCTTCGTGACGGCGTCAGCCCGTACTCTTGACGCCGTCAAGACCATTTTTTCACCAAATTGTAGATCTCTTCGTCCTCTTCGCGTGGGCTTTTGAATCACCTAAATCCGAGTTCGTATGCAAAAGTTATGACCAAAACAATATCAGCTACTTCGCGCGCAAGTTTTGACAAGTTTACACGTGACGGCCTTGGTGACGCCGTCATCAACCACGGTATTTTATTCTTGCTATCTAACGCCGTCAGGGTGTAACTCTTGACGCCGTCACCTAGTGCTTCCAGCATGGAAAATTGATACTTTGCCGTTTTCTTCACTTTATGCTCCAAAAACGTCCAAAATGGCTTCTTTTCCAGAATTCACTCTCCAAACACCTAAAATCACAAAAGGAACGATTTAGGGCAATATTTGATCAAATAAAGTCGGATTCGGGCTTAAATGACCCCCTAAAAACGGATCATTTTTCGCCTCATCATATACCCTTACACTTGAGATTTGCTTGTCCTCAAGCAAATGAGCTTTTATTCTACTCAAAAGACAAGTTAGGGGTCATTTAACACTAATATAAAAGTAATTACAACAAATAATCGTTCCACTAAAGACCAATAGACAAGCACGGAGGTCATACACAAGCACCTCACAAATAGTGTTTAGATACTCACATCTCTCGGGTGTAATAAAATAATATAACATTATGGAAATGGAATATATCTCTCACTACCTGTCATAGCAAAATAGATTACCATAGGCTTGGGAAAGGATCAAATCTCCACCACATGGCGTAAGCACCTAGGATAAACTATCAAAGAGGTCTTTTAAAGGGTTGTAACGTTAGGTATAGGGATATGAATTACACGGTTTTGTTGGATAAAGGAAATTTTACTGGTGGCGAGTTAACAATCTTGGTTAATTACATGTACAAGATGGCGTTGCTAAGCCAAGACTAGACTCGACTTAAGCTAATAAATGAAAAATAACAAAAATATAAAATGAACATAGAATGAAAACGGGATGGTAGTCCGTATAGTTTTTCTCTTTTTCTTTTCTATTTTTTTTCTTTTTCTTAATTTTTTCGATTTTTTTTTTATTTTTTTTATTTTTTTTTTATTTTTTATACACTCTTACCCTACCATCCAAAATAATACATCATAGTGGTATGAGCATTCCCCTTACACTTGAATCTTTACATACTTTACATTAAACTAAACTAATGACTCGAATTAAGAAAATCAAAACACTTGGAGCACTTTTAAGATTAACGTACATATGGGGGTAATAATATTATGTTCTTCCCCATTACTCCATAAAATAAGTACTTACCCATGAGTCCCAATCGTCCCAAAACAATATGTACAAGGATATGACTCGACTTAGCAACCATGTAATCAATTAGAAAGTTAACTTAGGGTTTAACAAATAACAATAATGCACTAAAGATGAGCGCATACACGGAAGGCTAAGGCGATTTGGGTGTACATTTAAGTGGGGTGTAACAAATTCTTCCTTTAAGTAAAATGCTTAAAGTTAGAAACGAAAAGATAGGCTCGGAGGGGTGTACTAGGGGTATCGTGTACTAAAAATGAGTACAACGCAAAGGGTGTGGGAAAAATTAGTTGACTTAACTAGCCAAGTAATATGACTTAAATGGTCAAGTAATTATAATACGGGTTTAACACAAGGGTGATCCTAATGCCTCTTATCATGTAGTAAATCCTACCACACGAATGTAGTCTCACTAGCGGTCTCGGGATGCATCACTAACGCAAGTTCTAGAATCTAAATGCTACCGGTACACTCATAAGCACCAATCATAAATGCTTTTCCTATCAAATCTAAAGGCGAACCTCACATTTTTGGGTGGAAAATTTTTCTGAATATACGGTTATGTGCTAGTCATACATCTACTATCAAACAAAACAAACTCAAGCGAAAGTGCATATGTAAGGTATCATCTTTTTACCCTCCCCTTACACTTAGGATGAACATTGTCCCCAATGTTCAAGTAAAGAATGTAAAAGTGAAAAAGTAAAGAGAATGAAATCAAATACTCCCCTGATTCGCTCGGTATGGATTATAGGTTGGCCAGGTTAGATCTTCCTCCAAGAAAATGAACAATCAAAGCTTCCCTTCCAGAATATAAATCATCTTCTTGTCAAACATAACCTGTAAATCCTGAGAAAACAAACAAAAATCCAAAGCATCAACCCGAACAAAGATAACTCACAACTAGATGTAATTCCAGACTTAGGAATAGAAACAAAACAATTAAAGATATAATGCTTGTGGAATGAATGTTTGCAGATTTCCTGGAGTTTATAAAACTAAAGAATCAACAAAAACTTTAAGACTCCGTTAGAAAAACAAAACTGGTAAAATTTCCAGATTTTTACACGTGACGTCGTCAAGAGTAAACTCATGACGCCGTCAGAAGTGACCTGCAGAAATCTTTATGTTAAGTTTCCGGAAAATTTCTGGAAAAACTTCGTCCTACTTCCTGGAAAATCCTGCAAAACATCATTACGACTCGATACAAGCATTTGACTCTAACAAGTACTAATACACATGTCCATTTAATATTGTTGTGGTTCATGCTCAATTTTGTTCTTATAAACAAATTTCGATCTCCCTTACACTTATCTTTTGCAAAATACCTTTATATGCAATTAAAACGAAGTCAAAAACAAAATAAAGCATTTTCACAATTTACTTTGAAACATGAGCCACAAACAATAAAAATAGAACATGCATACGGAAACAAATAAAATCAAACAAACAAATAAAAATACACAAAACATGGGTTGCCTCCCAAGAAGTGCTTGTTTTTGTTCGAGTCACGAGCCTGACTCTACCCTTATTTAATGGAAATAGGGGAGGTTCTCCCTACACTTAGGATTAAGTGTGGGTGAAAGTAGCGATACGCACCCTTAGGGTGTGAATATGCCACGTGAGGTGAAGGGGGTGAGTGAATGGCTTCCTTCATCCTAAAACTACCCGGATAATATTGGTTGATGGGTGGATCGGTTCCTCTTTTGTCTCCTAGAAATATATCTAAGGATGGAAAGTTGTGTAAAGGTTGAGGTTCCGGTTCATCAACACTAGGAAATTCCCTAGAACTAGGAGTAAGGTTATCACCACAAGTGTTCAAACCTATATCCTCAAGTGGTGCCTGGTCCAAGGGTTCTACCTCCATTGGAATTCCTAAAGTTTCTTCTACTTCTTCCGGGTAAGTCACGGGCGGTGCGTGTGCCTCAAATGATGGTAGGACTTGTGGGGTACTTTGTGGGCTTGGATTGTCCACCTCATCCTCCATTGTACCTAGATTACCTATGTGTTTATTTTGTACTATGATATTAGGTGCCATCCAACTAGGTATCTCAACATGAGTATATTCATCCCCAGACAAACTTCCTGTTTGCTCCTTCAAACTTGTTTTTGATTGATTTGTGATGTTGTTTGTTGGGTTGTCTATTCTATAATAATATTGGGCACAGTCTTCTAAGGTATCCCATGCTTCTTCAGCACTTAATTCCCTAGGGCCCCCATTGGCAAAATCATCAATGCACATTTGGTCACATCGGCTGACACGATAGTAAAAGGTTTCGGTTAGGGATGCTAAATAGAAACTATGATGAGGGAATTTTCGAAGTAAAATTTTAAAACGAGTCCATGCATCATATATGGGTTCATCTCGATATTGTTTGAAATTCGAGATTTCAATAGGGTAGAATGGCCTTTGTGGTTGGTGGTATGGTGGATTCGCGTACTCCATAATGGTGAACGGAAGAGTCAATGGAAAGGTTTCTACGAACAAATGCACAAAGAGAAGATAGACTACAAGAAAGCTAATAAAAAGAAAATAAAAATCTCACTAAAAAGGAATCTAATGAGTAGACCTAATAAAAATCAAATTCAACCTAAACAATAACTATTCCCCGGGCTGCAGCGCCAAAAACTTGATGCGTGAGAATTGCACCAGGCTTTACCTCTCATGGGATCTTGAGAAGCTTACAACCCCTACCAGGCAGTGTACCTGATCGTTGTAGTATAGTATAGTGACAAGTACCGGGGGATTGATCGTTCAGCTAGGAATAGTGTCGTTAGGATTGAAATTGATCTAACTAAGTCTAAAGGTGAAGGATGATTCTTTTTGTGTTTTTATATTTTATGAAAAGCAAGTGAAAATCTCGAGTTTTGGAAAAAGGGGCGGAATTAGTTGCTAATCAACTAACCCAAAAGCTACTAATTAATCTAGTAAACAAGAAAACTAAACTAAGGTTCTACAAGATAAGTGAAGCATGTCTACCCATGATATGTTACTCCTTGCTAGCTATCCAATCCTACCTATTGAATTGTAACCTTGTTTTAATTGACGGGTTGTATTCCTTAATACCATTCATGGGGTGGCATACATAACTCCCCAATTCTATGAGCTCTTATCTCCTCCTACACCATGCCCAGCACAACTATAGGGATTGTAAACAGTGGCTCATGCATTAAATACAACCAATAAAGACCTAGTACGCCTCGGTTCATGTTTCTTAAGACGTTCAAGCATGTTACCATTTGGAGATCTGCCAGTTTTCTTAAGCCTAACATATAAATCATTCAATCAAAACAAGAATCAATAGGAAACAAGGATTATAAACTAAACCAACTAGATCTATTGAAGTTGTCATGCCTTAATTGATGGAGATAGACACAACATCAACAAGAAATCAATGAGATCTAATCAATTATATACAAGTTTCACATAATCATAAGTAGACACAAGGTGAATTAGCAAAACATGATCAAAGAAAGACAATCAACAAGAATAATGAAAGACATAGTTGAGATAGAATCATCAAACCAATACATGATGTTTATGGAGTGATTGAAACCCTCTAAGTTGCTGGAAAAACACCCACCTAAACCCAGGAATCGACTTTAGGGTTTAGGGCTTACAAAAAGTGAAGTTATGAAGTTATATTTATAGGCATGTTTTCTGTCGGCCCTTCGTGACGGCGTCAGCCCGTACTCTTGACGCCGTCAAGACCATTTTTTCACCAAATTGTAGATCTCTTCGTCCTCTTCGCGTGGGCTTTTGAATCACCTAAATCCGAGTTCGTATGCAAAAGTTATGACCAAAACAATATCAGCTACTTCGCGCGCAAGTTTTGACAAGTTTACACGTGACGGCCTTGGTGACGCCGTCATCAACCACGGTATTTTATTCTTGCTATCTAACGCCGTCAGGGTGTAACTCTTGACGCCGTCACCTAGTGCTTCCAGCATGGAAAATTGATACTTTGCCGTTTTCTTCACTTTATGCTCCAAAAACGTCCAAAATGGCTTCTTTTCCAGAATTCACTCTCCAAACACCTAAAATCACAAAAGGAACGATTTAGGGCAATATTTGATCAAATAAAGTCGGATTCGGGCTTAAATGACCCCCTAAAAACGGATCATTTTTCGCCTCATCATGAGTATGTAAACAATAAAGATGTAAATAAGGTAATGAACAAGAGATGGAAAGATCAAACCAAGACACAGCTGATTTATAGTGGTTCGGATACAAGGTCACCTTCCTTGCCCTACTCCACTCCTCGAGTCACCTACTCGAGAGTTTTCTTCACTAACACAACGAGCTCCCTTTTGGCGGAGAAACCTTACACAACTTTTGCTTACACCGATTAACGACACTAAGCTAAATGTCGAGTTCTAATAGTAGCTAGAACCAATCTCACACCACTAGTCACTACACACCTTCTTCACGACTTATACACACCACTACTACTACACAACTTCTCACACCTTCACTACTTCTTCTTCACAACACAACTACTTCTTCACTACTTTTATTCACAACTACTAACCCACCTAGATCTACCTATTACACACCTTCTACACCTTTACAAATAATATACACAACAACTAGTAATAAACACAAGTCTACAATACTTCTAAACAAGATGTTGGAGAAGTATTCTTCTCTTGCACTTTGAATGAGGATGGATTGGATCACTTGAAACAAGAACTAATATGTTTATGATCAAAGGTTTTAGGAAGATGATTTGAGAGAATTTGGACAGAAAGTTATAGTGCAAAAGGTGAGGAAAAATTACAGATTTGAACCAGTATTTATAGGCAAAACTTTTTGACACAGGAGCATAGGCCGGCCCCTTTAATTCATGGTCGGACCCCTTAAAATTAAGGGGGCCGCCCCTTATAATTAAGGGGGCCGCCCACCTGTAACGGCCAGAAAGTTTTGTCTTTTCTGGTGAAAATTTAACTGAATTTGGTTAAAAAATTTGAATTCATTTATTTATTTTGAAATAAACATTTTCCTCTAATTACCAAAAGTGTTTTTCTAAATATATAAAATGTTTATACCATTTTATATAATTTGTAATTAGTAAATAAACCTTCCTTTGATCATAAAATGTATTAGCACTTGTTTATTCATACCTTAAGTGAATTAGTTGGATATAATGATATTTTGTCACTAAATACTTATTTACGTAATGATTTTACATTTTGTGATCGTCAAAACATAGGGATATCGATAAATATTAATAACGTTTTTACGCATTATTTATATCAACAATCTCCCCCTTTTTGATGATTACAAAATCTAAACTCATTAAATCAAAAATTATTATATATGCAAGTATTTAGTGAGTTTATATCACTTCTCCCCCTTTTTGTGAACATCAAAAAGGTTGTCCCGAAGTCGGATGAGCTCCCCCTTGATGTGTACTCCCCCTCGTTTTAAGGTTACAAGACAAGTCGAGATATGGAATGCTTGCAAAAATATTTAGAACATACAATATATATGCATGCAACAAATATATATATAAATAAAACAAGCAATATAAGCATGGAAGAAAACACTTCAATTAACTGTTGAAAATACAAACAACATGCATCCAAGATGCATGGACATTACAACCAATAAATAAAAGCCCTAAGGGCTTACAAGCAACCAAACCTCTAATAGAAATGTTTTTCCTAGAGCTTGCCATCAAAAAGTTTTAAACAATTTTATTTTTCAAACATGAGCCATGATTAGTTTGGGAGGAGCAATGTTGTTGATGGAGAAGATGGTGTTGATGGAGGTGTGTTTGATGTTGATGGAGGTGGAGGTGTGGTTGATGTTGATGGTGGAGGAGTGGATGTTGTAGGTTGAGGTTGAGGAAACAAGCTTTCAATGTATGAACACATGTAGTGGATTTCATCTTTTAGGCCAAAGATGATGGTACGGTTATGGATGCAACAAAGGCTACTATCACCATGAGCTTCAAGTAAGCTCCATGGGATGGGGTTGAAGTTTGGTGGGTTGAGTGGTGATGGTGAAAATTGTGCATCAAGAGGTGTGATGGGTGATAATGAAAGGGTGATGTCTAAGGATGCATTTTCCAGAGGTGGTGGTGGTGGTATTCTTGGTGGAGGTGATAGGTGAGTGTTGATATAGTCATTGATGGATGATGATGATGGTATGGAGGAGGTAGAGGTTCCATGAGTTGATGGTGTTTTGGATGGTGCATTTGGAGCACTAGGAGATGAGCATTGAGGTGGTGGTGATGGAGTGGTATTATCATCACTTGTGAGATCAATGAAAAGTTGTTTTGGTGGTATGATAACAAGCTTTTGTTTCTTGGCTTTGTTGGAGGTGGTGGTTTTTGGTGATGACATGATGGATAGGTTGAGGTTGATGAATGTGATGATGATGAAGTGTTGATGAAAGGTGTATAAGGGTTTTATAGCATGGAAGCATGTTTAGAAGTAGAATTAATTTGAAAATACATTGTTAGATTCCAAAATTAGTTTAGTTTTTAAGGGAAATGGTAGCTGGGACTAGCAAAAGGAATCACAAGATGCAAAAAGAAAACAGTGTAAAAAAAACTGGTCCAGGTGGCCGGTCCCCTTAATTCATGGCCGCCCCCCTTAAAATTAAAGGGGCCGCCCTTGATAATTAAAGGGGCCGCCCATCTGGTAAAATTTCAGACGACCAAATTTCAAAAATTTTCCAAAAATGGTTTATATCTGTTTTGTGTTTGCAGCAAGCTCTATTGGAAAATTTCATTTTATTTTTAGTCTATTAGGGAAGCATATATATAATCATAAACTAATCATGCAAACATGTATCTATACTAAAGAGAAAATCATGCATAATAGTCAAGCAAATAATATTAATAGAACACAAGACACATTCATTGATTATTAAAGTAGATTATGTTAAAAACATAATCATTAGTACAAAGGCATACATATATGTAAATATATATGCTTTTCTTAGCAAACTACATTAGATAAAACTAAGTTTCCAACTTGAGGTCTCTTGAACTTGCATGAGGTACAAAAGTTTGTGGTGATTTTATTTGGAGATGGAAGCATGATGGTTGGATTTAGTGGTATGAGGGTGAGGGATGTGGAGCGGAAGGAGTGGATCTAGGTATGTTGTACCTGATCAGTGGAGGTATTGGATGAGGACGAGTGAGGAGATATTCGATCCACGAAATATCTTCCCTTAGGTCAAGGATTTGTTTTTGGAGAAAGTAGCAACAAGGACAATAGTGGGTGTGGTTGATGACTTGATCCAAGTTAAGGGAGTGAGGTAGGCAATTTGAGTATGGAGAGGATGGAGTTTTGTGCAAGTTGCGTTGTGCAAGATGCATAGCATTAAGATCACTAAGATCACGAATTTGGTTGATTTCTTCATGGAACTTTTGCTTTTCCGTGGTAATGTGGAGTGAATCATTTGGTGGAGGTGGATGAATTGGTGTTGTGTAGTTGGGGTTGTAGTTGATGATTGACCAAAGTGATATGGATCATTGTAGTTGGATGGAAATTGAGATGTATGGTTTGGGATGAAATTGGATGTTTGGCCAATGTGGTAAGGTTTGTAGAGTGGTTCAAAGGAGTGTCCTTGTGGGTTTGGAGTGTAGTTGGGAAAGTAAGTGTTTGGAGGTGTTGATTGATTACCAAATCCACTTGTTGAGATGGATTTGTTTCGAGGGCTTTGTTTCTTTTTCCATGTGGGCTTTTCAGTCATCCTTGCTAGCTTAGAGGATTTTGATTTTGGTTTGTTGGGAGAGGTCATGATGGAATGGTTGAGCAAGGATATGTGATGAGGAGAGGTATTTATAGTGTGATGATTATGTGTTTATGGAAGGATAAATTAGTTGAGGATTTACTAGACAAAATGTGTTTGTGAATTTAGGGAAGTAAGGAATCAAAATAGGGTGAAATGAGCTAGAAAGTAGAAAGCAAACAGGGAACCTCGAGCATCAGGTGGCCGGCCCCCTTAATTAATGGTCGGCCCCCTTAAAATTAAAGGGGCCGCCCTTGATAATTATGGGGGCCGCCCAGAGCCTGGTTCCCAGATTGCCAGAAATGGTTTTTGACAGAAATTTTTTCATAAAGATGTTTGTTTGGATGTTTGATTTTGGGCAAGTCCATCTCTTTAGGCAACTTAATCAATTATTATCTTAATAGAGTATGCAAGAAAAGTATGCATGTAGGCAACTAAGCATATAATATAATTTCATGCAAAGAAAATAATGTAAAGGGACAATTAAGCAAGTCATATATCCTAAGGTAACTATCTTAATGAAAGGGGCCAAGGCAACTAGTGAGTGGGAAGCTAGTGATGGAACAAATGTGACAAAATGACTTATGTCTTAGCTATAATGTGTGTCTATATTCAACATATGTGAAGATGCGATTGCTTCAACTCCTAATGCAAAAAAAAATATCCTAAGAAGCAATCCAAAATCTCCCTGATTTTATTTGTTAAACCCACGATTGTCAAAACTATATATTTGATTATATAATAAGATAATTACATGTGAGGTATCAAGCATGATTTATGAGAAAACGTTTTTAGTATTATTCAACAATGAGTTTAAAAGGAGTTTTTGAAATGTAGTGTATAAACAAAGAGAAATTTCATTAAGAGAATTTGTAATTGTAGGGTTTTAATGTTAATAAAGTATTTTAATCCTATGGAAGGCATTTAGTTATGGAAATTCTAGACTCGATTTGAAAGAGCTAAAATGATGTTGAAGAAATTGAAGTAAAATACTTAATGATGATTATGATCAAAATTTTGATGAAATGTGTTATGAATGACTTACAATATTTGTGGCTAAAAATGAGAATAGTATAGATAGATTGAGTTTTAAAAAAAATTTATGCAATGTAAAGTTCTCAATCATCATTTTTTGTGTGAAGTAGATACCTAGACTCAAGGATGAAGAAGAGAAAATAAAGCAATTTTATGCAATAATAGATTTATGAAAATGCAATAGAATTTTGTCAATTTGCTCCATCATTCCTAATCCTAAACGCTAGTAGTTAAGTAGTGCATGCTTAATGGGTTTAGTGAATATATCCGCAGAGTTAATAATACAATAAACAAAATCATCACAAGAACATACAATAAACAATCTTGGAAGTTTGAGTTATAATTTAAAAGACATAACGTACCTTGCGTCTTTAAATGAATTAATTCAATAAGACTTATGAGATAGTGAAAAGAGGAAGCAATGCAATAGAGAACCCATAACAAGACTACACCATAGTATCGCAAGCAAGATCTTGAAGCATAATCACGTGAAAGTTTAAATGCATGTCTCAATTGTTCGCCAAACTTCACGTATATGCGAGTGTGCCAATCCTCATGATTATGACACCTAACATGTAAAACAACTTGGTACCCAAAATATTATGGGTCCTAGATGGTTAGTCACAACATCCATTGCATTTAAAATGCATATGGTATAGATGTTGTTAACAAGTGCAAGAATTTCTTATCAATATGTTTTCACACAATGATAATGGTTTTCTTGTCTCAGGAGATAAATAATTGTTATGACTAGAGTAATTTTCTAAATTTCTCCACTAGGTTTTACAAACTCTATTTGCTTTGATTTATTAGTCAAAGTATCATTAGAGTTAAATCCTAATCCGGTTTTGTCATCAAAAGCCTTTTGAATATTAAGTAAGTATATTAGTGATTTGGAGCTATTTTCAAATTTAGCAAGTGTTTTTCCTTTTTCAAATTTTTCTTCAGTAGATGTTGAAGATTCATTTTTACACATGATATTTGAGTCTATGTTGCAAAAACTTTTGAAGTTGCTTTCTAATTTTTAAAACTCTAATATGAATTGATCATAGCAAAAATGTTTGGTTTCGGATTGTACCTTATTTGGGGCTTTATATGCTTCACAATCTTCACATGCTATGTAATGATCCTCTTCACCTTCCATGTCGCTCCATGTTTCATTTATAATCTTTCTTCGGATTTGGCTCATGTAATCTTCGTTGGTGATATCTTCAATGACCATATTTGAACTAGTAGCACTTGTATTTACATCAACTAAATGTTTATCTATCAAATTTTCTAGAACAATTAATTCTTGTGCAACATCAAGTTTATCATCTTTGGCTCGACATTTCCATTGGTGAAAGTTAAAAAAAACATTTTCAAATATCATTTACCGTTTTACAAAAGAATACTCTTTCATATTCAATTCCAGGTAGGGTTTTATAAATCATTAGTTTGGCTTTAGTATTTTTATCAATCTTTGTTTGGGGGTAATTGTATTGAGTTTCAAAATCCGTTTTTGTTTGAATATCACCAATTGAAATGATGTGCCAAAGATCTTGATCAATTGATTTCACATAATTTTCAAATTTATTTTTCCATTCACTAAAATTTTCATTTTCAAAATATGGTGGTTTAAATGTCACTTTTCCTTCTAAATATTTTTCCAATTCCATAGATCGATTTCAAGTTTTAAAATACAGTTTATTTCAAAAGTCTTGTTTAACGTAGCTCTAATGCCAATTGTGGAAAACTAGAAGAGGGGGGGGGGATTGAATAGTTTTACGTCAATTTGTATTTTAAAAACTTTGTTTTTCAAAAACTTCAATTCAAGATTTGTTGTGAAAACTATACTCAATCCAAATGATCAATTTCACTTGTATATGTGTATGTATGTATTATATCTTTTTAGGTTATTTATAAAAACTTTATTTTGTGAATGAACCTTTTGTTTGAACTTTGTGTGAAATCAATTTTAGCACAATATCACAAACTACAACTATATGTAAATGTTTATGAGTATGTAAACAATAAAGATGTAAATAAGGTAATGAACAAGAGATGGAAAGATCAAACCAAGACACAGCAGATTTATAGTGGTTCGGCTACAAGGTCACCTTCCTTGCCCTACTCCACTCCTCGAGTCACCTACTCGAGAGTTTTCTTCACTAACACAACGAGCTCCCTTTTGGCGGAGAAACCTTACACAACTTTTTCTTACATCGATTAACGACACTAAGCTAAATGTCGAGTTCTAATAGTAGCTAGAACCAATCTCACACCACTAGTCACTACATACCTTCTTCACGACTTATACACACCACTACTACTACACAACTTCTCACACCTTCACTACTTCTTCTTCACAACACAACTACTTCTTCAGTACTTCTATTCACAACTACTAACCCACCTAGATCTACCTATTACACACCTTCTACACCTTTACAAATAATATACACAACAACTAGTAATAAACACAAGTCTACAATACTTCTAAACAAGATGTTGGAGAAGTATTCTTCTCTTGCACTTTGAATGAGGATGGATTAGATAACTTGAAACAAGAACTAATATGTTTATGATCAAAGGTTTTAGGAAGATGATTTGAGAGAATTTGGACAGAAAGTTATAGTGCAAAAGGTGAGGAAAAATTACAGATTTGATCCAGTATTTATAGGCAAAACTTTCTGACATAGGAGCGTAGGCCGGCCCCTTTAATTCATGGCCGGCCCCCTTAAAATTAAGGGGGCCGCCCACCTGTAACGGCCAGAAAGTTTTGTCTTTTCTGGGGAAAGTTTATTTAGTGAAAATTTAACTGAATTTGGTTAAAAATTTGAATTTATTTATTTATTTTGAAATAAACATTTTCCTCTAATTACCAAAAGTGTTTTTCTAAATATATAAAATGTTTATACCATTTTATATAATTTGTAATTAGTAAATAAACCTTCCTTTGATCATAAAATGTATTAGGCACTTGTTTATTCATACCTTAAGTGAATTAGTTGGATATAATGATATTTTGTCATTAAATACTTATTTACGTAATGATTTTACGTTTAATGATTTTACATTTTGTGATCGTCAAAACATAGGGATATCGATAAATATTAATAACGTTTTTACGCATTATTTATATCAACAGTATTTATAGATAGACTATATATATTACTAAAGGCAAGTGGGGGTTTTATCTTGCAAAGATAAAATTACAAGATACATAATCTTCTAAAACACACTAGCAAATATCATGATGAGGCTAAAATGATAAACCCCAACATGTAGAAATTCTCATTCATAGATCCGTAGGGATGTCTCAGATATTTGATTGATATGCTGAGAAATATGAGTTACAGGATCAAAGTAAGCCTGTTAATCATAAGGATGCATTTACTAAATATTGAATAATGGTAAATTGCTCATACTATGAATGTTAAGATGTTGTCAATAAAGATAAGTCAACTTTGAAAACTTAGTTTACCTTAATGAAGATGAGTTTCATCAAGAGAAGAAAACCCCTAGAGGTATAAATCTTTGTGTAATGAATCATATGGAAAAAATTGTATACATATTTTAATGCATGTCTTATGACAAGATTATTAATCATACTTAAGTAATTAACTATGATTGAATACTCTTTCCTAAGCACATTAATGATACAAAGATGGTAATTGTCATACTCATTTTTATGAATATGAAATTTGACAATGGATTATAAAACTCTTTCTTGTATAATTACTTAAGCGAGGACGATAAGTAATTAAAAGTTTTATGAATTCATATAATCTTTGAAAGTGTACAAAATGCCAGAATCCAAGTATGGATAAATGCATGTACAAGGAGATAAGTCTTATGTTTAAATATTAAATCCAAGTTTTGATTTATAATTTAAATAAGATAACTCCTAAGTAATTCTGAAAGCTAGTGGGGGTATTATGTTTACTTACTTAAATCATATATGTTGTATAACATATAGAAAGTAACATTCTATATAAGTGAAATGTTAAGTCATAACTTGGAATGAAACTTTACTTGAAAGATTTAATAAGTATAACATACAACCTTGAATATATGTTTATTGATGTAAACATGTGCGGTAAATGAATCTAATAGAACATGATATATCATTTAGAAAGTTTAAATGGATATGTAGTACATGAATAAAATTTAAGTTGGACACAATGATTTTTCATGTACATCATGTTGTTGTTATATCATGCTTTAATAAAAGATGATTTGACAACATTGATATCTAATTGAAAGTTATTAGATAAGTTGTGTAATGAATATTCTAAAGGAATATATTTGGATATAGAATCACATCTTCAGCCTGGAACAGCTTCTGGATTCTATAGATGAACAATTTGTCAATTGTCATAGCCAACAAACTTAGAAGTTTGGAAGGCATAAAAATTACACAATAGAAATTAAAGTTTACGGAAAAGAGCATATTGTTGTTTGCATACAATAATGCTAATAAAATTTAGATGACACTCAATACTAGTCATGGAAGGATTTCATCCTTGTTAATAGCCATGTGTACTAGTTATGCTTAACTAAAAGCATAGTTGTATTATACATTAAAAAATAAGAATACTTTAAACTTTAAAATGCTTGAAAGTTTAATTATCATAAATTGAATGTTGAGGATGTCACACACTTTATGATGTATTATTTGGTTATATCAAATTATTTGAATGCACATATACAAGAACTTCACTAATTGAATTCTTGAAATACGTATTCTCAAAATTCCGATAGATCAAAGTTAGTTGAAATAATGCCTTGTTAACAAGTATGATTGTCATTACTTGAGGCATAATTGTCAACAAGTATGATTGTTATTACTTGAAACAAAATTCATTAACTAGAATTTTCATGCATTGATCTATTTAGTATTTGGATAAGGGATGTTAAGCAATTATTATTTAATAATGAATTAAAGTACCGAGTACGTTTGTTTTCATTAATAATATATTGTATCTCATATTTGCATGTTTAATCCATAAATAACTTATGTTATGTTATTCTAAATAGTCCGTTGTCGATTGATGATTTGAGAATATCATTGAATTAAGACAAATCTGAGTTTTGGTATAATATACTTAAAGTATATTGATGCGTAGGACATGCCAAATTCACATGATATACAATAGATTGAATAAATTGAATATAGGACAGATCCCAATTACATGATTATACTTATGGATGTTGTCATTAAAGTAAATCATGAATATTTATCCTCAGAATTGAGATACGAGATAACTACTGTGGATGTAGCTCATTTTCTGTAAGATAGTCTAACGTTATCTGTAACTGGTAGCTATAAGGGCTATTTTCAGAGGTGATGCAAAGTTCATTGGTTATGCTTGTAGTCAATACAAAATTTGTTTCCTTCAAATTTGTTTTGAAGTATAATACTGCTGGGCCCCTCGTAGGGTTGACAAGATGTTTGTATGACCATGCCCAAGGTCTATCTGGAATACGTTCAGATGAATTGGTAATCTTGCTCGATCATTAATAACGAGAAACAGAATAGTTAATTATGGAATGACTAAGATCCATATCCATATTAACATGGTATTAGAAACAAAAGGATAAGTATGACGATGATTCATCAAAATGTTTTTTTCCAGGAAACAACACTCATGGTCGTTCTGGGGACATTGGGGTGTTATGCTAGACTAACCAATGTCATTATTACATTAATGTATATCCGAGTGGGAGCTGTTAGTTTTACGGATAAAAATTAATGTAGTATGTCCGGATTCGAACACGAGACTTCGGGATTGCACACATTACGTATGAGTTTCAATGGTTAATAATTATTATATGAAGTTATGAATGATTATTAATTTCACAAATAAAACACGTAACGATCGTTAGTAATTAACGGATAATTGACTAATGGACGTTAGGCGAAAGAAGAAGGACTTACTTGTAAATAGTAGCCAAGATGGATCGGTTTGGACCTCTTGGGCTATGGATCGGCCGAACCCAACCCATAAGGGTTTAGGGTTTGTTGTCTTGTACTCCAAGATGTGTAATAGTATAAATACAAGGCTCTTGTATTCATTCTTTTCATATCTTGATTCACTTGCAATCACAACCTTCTTCTTCTCTTCTCTTGAGCCTAAAAATCGAACTACACCCTTATAGGGTTCCTACTAGATTTCCTAAGCTCAAAACCATTCGTGTTTAGTTGATCAACTACACCCTTATAGGGTTCCTACGCGATCTTCTAAACATTGTGTTTGAATTGTTTGTGATCAAGAACCTAGCTTTTCACATTGAAACGCTACTAATACGTGTGTACAAGAACGAAGAACTAACATACATTTGTTAGTTATTTTCCCCATTCGACTTGCCCACAAGTGGATCTCCATAAAACCTAATTAGGGTTTTACTTGTTCTTGTTTATTGATTTCTTGTTTGGCTAGATTTCGCTAAGGTACACATATAATTTAAATTCGGTTAATTATTACATGTATTATGATTCTTACTTCCGCTGCATGCTTTGATGTTTACTTGTTTAATTTTATAATTGTTATGATTAATAAACTCCAACAGAATGGTTATCTATGTTTCCCCTGATGTTAAAAGGGTGTTTCGTTTTGACCTGTTTGACTTTCACAAGTCAACAAACACTTATATGCATAGAGTTGCCCAAAGATACATCCCAACTTAACAGTTGGGGATGGGGATGGAAGTAGGAAACGGGGATGGGATGGGAAATACAATCCCCGAAATTCCCCGACCCATTTTCATCTCTAAAAATGACCATGCCAATTGCAAGCACCAATCTATTGATGTTGTGATAGCAAGGGTTAATTGTCAGCTCTGAAATTTACTTTTCTGTATGTGTTTAAAGGAGGGTTTTGTACATAAATATTTTATTGGATATAACTTAAAATATTACAGTATATCATAAAAATAATAAGTTTATACTTTTAAATAAAACCATTCGGGAAGTTGTAAGCTTTTGAAAACATGCCAGGCAAACTTTTAACCCGTTTCATTTATAGCTATAATATATCCGTTTTGACCTGTATCAGTAAAACCATCCCCAATCGACTCCTTTTCCATATAATATGATTAAGATTGCCACCTTTCTATGCATACTAAATAATATTATTAACGTGTGATTTGACATTTTTGAACCATTGTACTTGGGTTTTAGTCCTGAGTGCCATATGTTGTGGTCAAAACACAAGGATCAAACATCAAAACTAGAGACGTCTTAAACATTCCTTTCATGACATAGTGATCGACTGACTGCACTTTCTGTAAAGCTCAACATCAGATTATAGCGGAGAAACATATTTGTGAGTTGAGAAGATGTACTCTTGCTCAAATTATAGAAATGGTAATGCAGAAAAAGTAAAATGGTTTGCAGATTAATTGGGCACAATGAAATTATATTACAGGCTGACTTTTTTCAGCAACAGTCTTGCATACATAATTAATAATTCTACTTCAATATTCGCCATATCTGTTTCGCCACATTACATTAAATGCAGAAAATAAAATGAACAAAGTTCAGAGGATGTTAATATTTTGAGCAACTTAAAGCACAGAAAAGGAGACATCTCAAACGAGGTTTAGCATTATGTACGCTGCTATAATGTGTTAACTGTGTTGCTATAATGTATTATGTACATCTGTTCTCACTTAAGTCAATACTTGAAGCAAAGCCGGAGAAGAGGAGACAATGCACCAGCGTTTGTATGTGCTTATAACAACCTATGCCACATTTTGCGAACTAATTTACATGAGCATGAATGATCTTTCAGACAGCTGTTGATGAAAAAAAAAAGTGAACTCAAACTACTGCAAAAATGTCTATAATCCCACATCCAGGTACCAAACTGAAATCTTGAACTCTACAGAGAAGTGAACTATTGCTACCAATGCATCGGCAAATAAAATTGAGCCCAATAATGTATGCAAAAATTGGAAAAAGGCACAATCTATTCTTTCAATTAACAAGACTTTGAAGTCTACCCTTCTGGTGTACAAAAACAAGGCAACTCTATCACATTCACATGTTTAAAAAAGAATTTTACCAAAATATCAGAAGGCAATGGCACCTCTGGCCGAACCAACCGTGTAGTAAAAGAATATAAGCATAATAATAATACACATAACACAACTAAAAGGCAATATCATCTTTTGACTTGAGAGAAAGAAAATCACTCCTTCTTTCACCTCCTTTCCCACTGCTTCTAAAAAAACGCAGAGCTGCTTTTGGTCATAATAGCTTTTGTGGAAAACTGGTGGAGTGTCAAAAAACCAATGTGCCGCCTGAATATTGACATCTTATCACTGCACAAAAAGCAACACAACTTATGAGCATGTTATGTCTTTAATGTTCACATTTCTTCAAAAAGAAAACGAATGAGGTTTTCCTGTTGTAAACCCGGGAGAGTGAGTTTTCTTTACTCGGATGCACACAGCCTAACCAGGTACCCCCGTGACCGTTTCCCACCCCCTTCCCTGGCCACCCCCAAATGGATATCAAACTGATATATTGAGCTTCCACTCCTTTCGATGAGCTAGCAAAGTACCCATATCCCACTTGGGCAGATTTAAGATTTTTAGTTGCATTTCTAGGCAATTCTCCTCACTCTAAATAGCAATTACTTTAGAATCTGAGCGTATTTATCACATCCCTTGCAACTTTAAGTACTGGTATTTCAGATGTTTTGGAAGGTTCATACTACATAAGATAGTATAACTTACACGAAATAATAAGACAATCCCAGCAATTAGATGTCTAGCATTCATTGTTTTCTATTTATTTTTATGAAATGAAAACAGATTTAAAAATATTATTCATTCAGATGTTATCTTTTAGGCTTTTTCATTGTCAAAAAACGTATAATTTATAATTTGTTCTTGAATTTAGTTAATTACTTTTTTCATGTTATCATTTCACAAGTTCTCATACAAGCATTCATTTGTTTCAGAAATCATGAATATATAAGTATGCCATTGATCAATGTTTTATCTATTTTGAAAACAATAAAATGCAACTAGAACCATACCTCTTTCTGGCTCTTGTTTTGAAGGTCACAAGCATTGCCTTTTACTCGATAGGAAGAACAGCATCGAGGTTCTTCTGAAGTAACCAGCCTCTTGGATAAGCAAGTCCATGCGCTTCCAAATGAAGATGCCAGTTCATGATTTTAGAACATCCGGAAGGAGTCGCTTCCATTTGACTTTCATCTTCCATTTGACTTTCATGATTTTGAAGATGTTATCTTTTACTTTATTTCACTTTTTTTACTTACATACCCCGCTACCTTCCCGTTACTTTAACCTTTTTTGTGTTTTATGTGGAAGAAATGATGTTGTTGGGCTCCGTTACTGCTGTTTAGGGTGTAATTTTCTAATTCATGGTAATTGCGCTAAAGCCTCCGTAGAAGACCGGCTGATTTATCACCCTAGCCATCCGCACCCATTAGCGGCTACTCCCAAACCACTTTTGTCTGAATGCAACGCTTGTGGTAAGAAACACGAAGGTACTTTTTATATATGTACAACGTGTTTTGGCCTCTTCATCCACAGTGACTGTGCTTTCCTACCAGAAAATCTCATGATACAAAATGCCACAAATGATATTTTCTCTCATCCTCACCCGCTCATCCTTTCTTATTCCTTCCCATTAAAAGATCAGGAAGATCAATATTATCCTAGCTGCAGGGTATGTAAAATTAGTGGTTTTTATCCAAACACCTGGATTTATAAATGTGAAAAATGCAGATACTATGCACATATTCCTTGTGCGACATCAGAAGGTAAGTCAGATACTATGAGTGTTTATACTTTTTGATAGTCCGACAATTTAGCTTTTCATTTTAACCACAATTTTTGTTTACTAGGTACCAGAAACAGATTGCTCATAAAAAATTATGAAGAATCTGATTATCCGGATCTCCTCCATCTCCCATTCCCTGATGAAAGTTATAGCATACCAAAACACAGGTTTGCTAAACTAGTTGAACATGGAACATTTGGAGCAGATGAGGGGAACGACCTAAAACACAACTTTCATCCACACCCCTTAATTCTGGTCCGTACTGAATGCAGTGATACTACAAGCATGCCAACTTCTTCAAAAACAAATGTTTTATCCTGTCATAACCCAATGAAGAAGGTTCAACTTTTATGCAATGCGTGTGTGAGACCAGTCACAAGTGTTCCATTTTACAAGTGTGTCAATGACGACTGTAACTTTGTTCTGCATGAGTGGTGCACCCAGCTTCCCACTCAAGTAGAAGAATACCGAGGTCACCCCAAACATACACTCATTCTCCATTCAAATGCCCCTAATAAGTTTTTATCCGTGTTTGAATGCAAAGTTTGTAAGTTAGAGTGTAATGGGTTTGTCTACAGTTGTGTTCAATGTGACTATCATATTGATGTTACTTGTAGTTTGATACCTCAAAACATCACACACGAAGCTCATTCAGGTCACCTCCTTTACAGTTCTTTTAATAGATGGAACACAAAGTGTCTTATATGTAAAAGTGTCCATTATAATTCTGAATGTGTATTCCTTTGTAACACTTGTGAAAATGTTGGTGTACATATCAGGTATGCTTTGTTATTGCCTCGTGAAATCAGGCATAAGTATGACAAGCACTCTATGAGATTAAGTTACCTCCCGGCTGAAAATCATAAAAGTGAATACTTTTGTGAAATTTGTGAGAAGGAATTAAATCCAGAGCTGTGTTTCTACCACTGTTCTAAGTGTGACTGGTCAATCCATACTCGTTGTGCACCACACATACTTCAATCTGAAACATCTGTATCATCAGATTATTATGACTACGATTATGAAGGAGCTTATAAGTATGTGAATATAAAGTTTGGGGGTATTCACAAGTTTGAACGTGGTCGACACCCGCATCCTCTCTCGTTTGTTCAAGGGATTGAGAGCGATGGTCCATGCACCCATTGTGGAAAAGCAGTGGCATACAAAGTGATCTTAAAATGTCAGCAATGCAAGTTTGTAATTCATTTAGATTGTTGTCGGGACTGCAATTGGAGGAATGAAGAAATTGTTGAGGAGATCTGATTCCATCCGTTCCTAGCTGTCAGCAATGCTACATTATTATGGTTTATAATTATCTTCTTTTAAATTAAATAAAAGTGTGTACAATTTGTTTGAGACTATCTATAGAAAGTGATTGTGGGCCCTTTTCTCAATTATTTACTATTATTTCTATTTCTATGTTTGTGTTTTCTTTATACAAACTCTAAAATGAACATGTCAATCTACCCACGTTTTCCGTCAAAAAAGCCACCGGACGGCACGAGCTCCACACCGTGGCTCGTGTTTTCGAGTCATGAACAGTCGTGACCAACCGAAATGGTCCAGAAAAACGCTTCCGGACGGCGCCACATGCGGCTCGCGTTTTCCTGTCAAATGGTCCTGTTTATTATTTTTTTTTTCTTTCTTTTGTGAGTAAAGCTAGTAAAATGGTGTATGGCTGTTTAAAGTGTTTGGTTTTGAGTGTTGGAAATCAGAAGTGAGTTACTTGTGGTTGATGTTCTTGCAGCGGATTATTAGATTATTACACTAATACACTTGCGTTTAATTTTTAACCTGACTCTATCCAACATAATTTTATGCTTGTACCAAGGGATGTATGACTCGTGCTCATGAGATGGGTTTATTGTGCTCTTACCAAACCGTGTACCTCCCTAAAAAAATTTGAACTTCATTGCATCAGTACAACAACGCTACACATTTTTTATGCTCTGCATTGCATCAGCACAGCAATTCTACACATTAGATGTTTATGCCCTCTGATATGCTATCAATCAATGTTCACGAGTTGCAACATAATTACTTCAATATTCGCCACAACTGTTTCGCCACATTACATTAAATGCATAAAATAAAATGAACAAAGTTCAGAGGATGTTAATATTTTGAGCAACTTAAAGCACAGCAAAAGAGACATCTCAAACGAGGTTTCGCATTATGTACGCTGCTATAATGCGTTAGCTGTGTTGCTATAATGCATTATGTACCTCCTGTTCTCACTTAAGTCAGTACTTGAAGCAAAGCCGAAGAAGAGGAGACAATGCACCAGCTTTTGTATGAGCTTATAACAACCTATGCCACATTTTGCGAACTAAATTACATGAGCATGAATGATCTTTCAGACAGCTGTTGAAGAAAAAAAGGTGAAGAACTCAAACTACTGCAAAAATTGGAAAAAGGCACAATCTATTCTTTGAATTAACAAGACTTTGAAGTCTACCCTTCTGGTGTACAAAAACAAGGCAACTCTATCACATTCACATGTTTAAAAAAGAATTTTACCAAAATATCAGAAGGCAATGGAACCTCTGGCCGAACCAACCGTGTAGTAAAAGAATATAAGCATAATAATAATACACATAACACAACTAAAAGGCAATATCATCTTTTGACTTGAGAGAAAGAAAATCACTCCTTCTTTCACCTCCTTTCCCACTGCTTCTAAAAAAAACGCAGAGCTGCTTTTGGTCATAATAGCTTTTGTGGAAAACTGATGGAGTGTCAAAAAACCAATGTGCCGCCTGAATATTGACATCTTATCACTGCACAAAAAGCAACACAACTTATGAGCATGTTATGTCTTTAATGTTCACATTTCTTCAAAAAGAAAACGAATGAGGTTTTCCTGTTGTAAACCCAGGGAGGGTGAGTTTTCTTTACTCGGATGTACCTAGCCTAACCAGGTATCCCGTGACCGTTTCCCATTGGACACCCCCAAATGTGTAACTAGTGATGTTAGAACCCTAGGCTTCTTTTGAGTAAGTCAAGTGCCTTACCACTAGGCCACTTCTTCACAAAGAAGTCAAACTGATATATTGAGCTTCCACTCCTTTCGATGAGTGAGAAGTACCCACATCCAACTTGGGCAGATTTCAGATTTTTAGTTGCATTTCCCCTCACTCTAAAATAGCAATTACTTCAGAAGTTCACATGCACCATAAAAGTCTAGAATCTGAGCGGGGTAGTTGGGTAAATTTATCACATCCCTTGCAACTATAGGTATTGGTATTTTAGATGTTTTGGAAGGTTCATACTACATAAGAGAGCATAACTTACACGAAATAATAAGACAATCCTAGCAATTAAAAACATGGAAATAAAAAAAGGCTTGGTGCATTTAGGTGTGAGAGAAAGTTTCTCTAAATCTCTACAAAATGGAGGACGATTTAGTTTTTAGAAATGTGTTTAAAATTTGGAAAGCATATTTAGATAGTGTTGCATTTTCTATTTTTAAAAAGTGGGAAGCCCAAGGGAAAAGTGCAGAAAAGCAGAAATTATAGTTTTCTAAATCTTAGTAATCAATTGGAACACTGAGTTTTCTATTTCCAGGAAGGCAATTGCTGAAAGAGCCAAAGAGGTCAATTTGAAAACGTTTTTGATTTTTCAGTTTCCATTAAAAAATTTCCCAGAAATAATAAGTATGCCATTGATAAATCCTTTTCTTTGCATATGTAATGAAAAATCAGAATGCTGAATGTGAATTTTTTCTATTTTGCCAACAATAAAATGCAATAAGAACCATACCTCTTTCTGGCTCTTGTTTGGAAGGTCACAAGCATCTCCTTTTACTCGATAGGAAGAACAGCATCGAGGTTCTTCTGAAGTAACCAGCCTCTTGGATAAGCAATTCCATGCGCTTCCAAATGAAGGTGCCAGTTCATGATTTTGGAACATCCGGCAGGAGTCGCTTCCATTTGACTTTCATCTTCCACCAACTGTTCTATAAAGGTAGTCTCCTGAAATGTAACGGTACGAGTAAACAAACAGTAAAAATTTAATCCCAAACCGTAAGTAAATGACAATTCCCTGAATTAATTAAAACAATATGATGCATACCTGGAATCCCTCTTTGACGGTGTCCATTTGACGAATCAAAGCTGAGCTGCGTTTTTCCCATCTCTTTGGATCCCACAAGATGGTGCTATTGAATGCGAATCCTGACATGTCAACATGAAATCTTCTGAGCCTTTTACTCTTCTCATTTGTGTGCCACCCAATCACTTGACTTCCATTGCAAACCGGACCTTCCAAAGTGGCCTTGTTTTTGCTTTGTGCAACCATTGCAACTGGCCAAGTGCCAAACCGACTGCAGTCAAACATAAAACAACATCTTAGTGTCTAGACAAGCACACAATGACGGATGAAAACATGGACAAATTTCTTCCTGAATTGGAGCTTAAGTAACACCATTTTGCTAAGCAATATGGATAAATTCCTTTACAAAATGGTAAGTCATAGAAAATCCAACATGTAACACGTTACACGCTATCAGTGTTGTAAATATCGCTCGGCAGTCGACCACCGCCAAGCGCCAAGACCGATATGGCGGCAATATATCAGTGATATATCGGAGACCATAAATTATAAAGAAATTTATGTATATTTTTGAAATGCAACATATGTAAACACAAAACAAAACATAAATTATATTTATAACTTATAAGAGATATTTGTAGAACCTGGTATACTACCAAAGTGCTCCAATTCAACTCCAATATATGACTGATTGACTGGAAAGAACCTCGACCGATAAATTTGACCGATATTTGACCGATAAATTTGACTGATATGACCGATATAACCGATTTTGACTGATATTTGACCGATTTTGACCAAACCGATAAATTTGACCGATAAGTGAAATATCGTATCGGTCAACCGCCGATAAGCGATATATCACTGATATATCGGCCGCCAAGACCGATATTTACAACACTGCGACGCTATATTCGGTGACAAAATAGAAGTGAAAAAATAAAAAAATATCAGGAATAAACAGAAAACAAGACTGCCACTTTTGAGGTCTGTGAGCCATTAGGAGCCTGGATGCACGGATTTACCAATAGGTCAATCAGAATATCATGAGTAGAAGATAAGCAATCTCAATCTTTCTTGTATAGGCAAAAGTGAGAAGAATTTATACTAAAAAGGATCGTTAATATGTGGATTCTGTTTGCAAATCTTCTGATCTGTTTTTTTCAAGACTACTACTATTGCTAACGTGATAGGCAAAGTGCTACTAATCGGATGGTCTGGAATTTATACTTTCCCCTCCCCATTGTAAAACCTCAACAAATAAAAGTTACTATTTCTTTCAATCAGATAGACAACAAGAGAGTACAGCTCTGTCCTTTGGCCGCTCAAATCGACAAACAATCATGCAAGCCTTTTCAAAAAAGGAATTCACAACTTCATATTTGAAACATTATCCGCAATGCAATTTGAATCTTGCGAATAAGAAGATATTAATTTGATGTAACATAAAGATAAATATATTGCACGTGTCTAAACTGCTTGTGCAGTTGCTCCTAATTTACATCTCTTAAGCTACCTACTACTAAGACAGCGATATAATTCAAGGATCTAGTAATAGCAAAAGTAATATGTACACGTGGCAATTGCACATAGGCAGTACCTGAAGAAACGATTGAAGAAAGGAGGGATTCACACCGAAAACCTCGATTAGGTTACGAACACAAGAAATCAACCTCTGATTTCACCGGAGAAGACAAAGCTTCACCGGAACCACCATCACCGGCGCTCAATTTTGGATTAGGGGAAGAAGAACCGAAAAGGGGAAAGTGCAAAAACTTAACATACCCATTAATCAATTATATATAATATTATTTGATGAAATCTAATTAGACATAAATAAATAATGAGTAA
Source organism: Artemisia argyi (assembly GCA_030686995.1). Taxonomy (NCBI): domain Eukaryota; kingdom Viridiplantae; phylum Streptophyta; class Magnoliopsida; order Asterales; family Asteraceae; genus Artemisia; species Artemisia argyi. Next base: position 1,159,873 of record CM060700.1, on the reverse strand, counting down.
TGACAAATATCTTAAACACAAATTGAAAAGAAAAAGAAAGTGTTCATCTAATATACTCTAAAAAGAACAATGAAAAGTATGAAAACAAATAAATAAAATAAATGGTGCTTATTTTTATACGAAAAATAAAACTTCTTTGTACACATTAAGCAGTTGGTACAAAAAAATCACATGATATATCGAACTGATTAAAAAATAAGTATCAACTACTTATGGAATGTGCCAACTATCGGGTAATGCAAAAATCAATATATCTTGTCCATATAAAATCTGGGCTAGACCCGTTACAGCAAGGAACAATTAACTATTAAGTTTAAATGCTATCACAAATGCAGGATTACTCTTCATCACTACTGTCGTACTATTGGCTTAAAGATTTTTATCCAGTACTTTGTTGACCTTTTTTTCTTCTTGTTTTCTTTGTAAATGAAAACACGAATAGAAGCAACCATTAAAACATTTATTATGGATTTAGAATGCTTAAAACATTCGTATACATAAATGTAGCAATTACTACTTTAAACACTAGCTTGTAAAAGAAAGATACTTTGTTTATTAAAATTGGGCCCAAAACATTAATTCATCTCATTAGAGAGAGCCCACAAAAACCACTTAAGTAAAAAAGCCCAAACTAAATATATTCCACCAATCCACCATAAAAATAAAATAAAAAATAAAAAGGTAAATTGCAAAAATGGTCCCTAAAGTAGCTCAAATGCGCAAAAATACACCGAGACAAAAAGTATTGCAAAGACTACATTAATGTTCCATATTTTTGCAAAAAAGCCACCGAGACACACTGTTCACTAACTTTCGTTAGTTTTCCTCGTTAAGTGCAGTGAAATGACTAATATACCATCGTCTTCTTCCCCATTCGAATTTATATTTAATTTTAATACAACAACAAAAACATCAAGAACAAAAACACATAAATGCAAATACAATTACACACTTTTTTTCTTATTTCTAACTCTCTCTTTTCTTGATCCATCCACCACCAGCACACAAACACAACTTTTTTTTTTTTTTTTTTTTTTTTTTAAGTCATCACATTACAAACACAGCCACCACCCTCTATCACCATACAACCAACACCATTTCCCTCTACTTACCACCACTGTAGATGTCATTCGAACCTCTATCCTTATATTTTAATAATAGATGTCATTCGAAAATACTGTTTGGTAGCTACTAGCTGCTGTTGGTTTCATATGTATGCTACAAAGTTGGCATGCGCCAATAAGGCATTGTATCAAGATGAAATTGATCACGTCAAGGGTTACAATGCGCGTGGGTGGGTTTTGTGTTTGGGTGTTTAAGTAATTTAATTATATGATGATGATGATAGTGTGGAGAAATTGGGGGTGAATCATTGTCGTCCGGGGAGAAAGAAGATGCTCTACAATTATAACTAGTTAGTACGTATAATACAGGTTTCTCGACAGACAATTGGGTGGCCAAATTATTTCACGCAATCTGCTTGACTTGAATGTGGTCAATATGGAACTGGAGAAACAAAATCCTTCATGCGCCTTCGGAGGCGGAAGCGACAACTATTCGTCACCAAGATATTTTTTCTACGGTTCAAAGGATGTCTCTCCTATGGGCTTCTCATCGGGCTTCTAAGAACCGATTTTCGTGGGATAAATGGATCCAAAATCCGGGTGACTTACTTGGTATTTTCTATACGACAAACACGCATATAAACATAAACGTTATGATAAATATTTTATAAATCTACCCACAAAATGAATATGAGTTTATAAATTTGATTTATTTAGTTATTTATTCATATTATATTAATTATATATTATTATATAATAAAATCGGTTCGGCTCGTTTTTTGCGGTTCGGTTTTTGGACGAAAACCGAAACCGAACCGTGTATTTCGGTTTTTGAAAAATTAAAAACCGAACCATCGGTTTTTAGTTTCGGTTCGGTTTCGGTTTTGTTTGCTCACCCCTACCTTGAGGTACAATATGTCAATATTAATACAGCTAATATTGTTTATAATATTCTTTTGCTACCTGCGGGACTATGGTAGATACATGCCTAAGCGAGTAAAACATTGTTACAATAAGGACTTTTAAAATTCGATATGGCATGGATATGACACATGAACTCCTTTTATCTGTTGTTACTAGGAAGTACTGAGTATATTACTATTATTCATTTCTTTTTACTCTAAAGAAAGAGAACTCTATTCATTTCTTTTCTCCTCAATCTTTTCTTTTATCTTCTTTTACATAATTAACTCGAGAACAAAACGTAAAGTAATATGGTTAAACTATTGTTCATTTTAAATATTGGTTTTCTATCATTTTAAATATGTTAATACATAAAATAATATACTCCCTAAAAGCTAATATGAAAAACAAAGAACAATTGCAACAATATATTGTAATTTCTTACTCCCTCCGTCCTAAAATTATAGTTTCCTTTTGACTTTTTCGGTATTTATTTTTTAACTTTGACCTTAATTATTTTTGTTTATATTACATAATACTTGATGCAAAATATATTAATGGATTGAGTTTTAAATGTATTTTTCATTGGTATAATTTTCATCAACTGTTGTATAACACAAACAAAAATATTTAAAGTCAAAATTGAGAAAAAAGACCGAAAAAATCAAAAAGAGACTATAATTTTAAGATGAAGGTAATAATAAGTGGACATGCTATAAATAAACCAAAGAACCCCAACGAAAAGACCACCATACCATTATATAATATACTAAAGGGTAAGAGGTTACTGTAGCAAGCACAGTGCTTGCTACAGTAACTTTTTTTTTTTTTTTTTTTTTAGTATTAACGGTCGTTAGTTATTTAACGGCTGTTAACTAACGAACGTTATGTTTAACACTAAAAAAAAATTTGTACGCACTTTGTCTTTCATCTCAGTGGTTCATTGCAAATTTAGTCCTCAAATAATTTACATAAATGGTCCTTCATGTTATACATCAATTGCAAAATCAGTCCTAGGTAACTAACTTCATGTTAAGTAGCTAACGGCAATAAAATAATTCCGCAGCAACGCACGGGCACCAAACTCGTTATTACTATAATCATCACATGTGAGCTTTTTTCATTTCTTTTTGATCCTTTTTTCCCAACCACAAATAACTTTATTTTTTTCTTACTTTTTATTTAAACAAACATATTAAATAAATTTATCAATCATTTATTTTCTCTCTTTTCATTTAATTCAAAATATAAATCTAAATCTAAATCCTAATCCTAAACCCATCTACGAACCAAAAGGGCCCTAAGTCTTCATTTACAAATTTAGCCATTGAAATGAATAAAATGACGATAATATCCTCAGTGATGTGACACTTAACGAGAAAACTAACTGAAGTTAGCTCTCGGTGGCTTTTTTGCAAAAATATGAAACATTAATGTCGTTTTTGCAATACATTTTGTCTCCGTATATTAATGAGAGAATAAAGCTCTGTCCCTTGGTCGCTCAAATTGACAAACAAACGTGCAAGCTTCAGCCTTTTCAAAAAAGGAATTCACAACTTCATATTTGACACAGTACCCGCAATGCAATTTCAATCTTGTGAATAAGAAGATCCTAATTTGATAAATATATTGCACGCGTCTAAACTGCTCGTGCAGTTGCTGCTAATTTACAACTCTTAAGCTACCTACTACTAAGATAGTGATATAATTGAAGGATCTAGTAATAGCAAAAGTAATCTGTACACGTGGCAAGCGTACGTCATAATCGCACATAGGCAATCAAATAATAAGTATACAACATAGGTACCATGAAATTTTGAATGAAAATCAAATTGAACTCAAAAGTTTGATAAAATTTTCACTCAATCAATGACGTTAATAGTTTATGAAAATATTTCAGTTTTAACATCCGTCATTAATTGAGGGGGAGAGTGATTTCTCAAGATTTTATGTATCATCAAAAACTCCCCACACTTTGTACAAAACCTTGCAATAAAACGATTTGTGATGGTTATGTGTCAGAATGAGAACATTTTCAAAGAGTTTTCGTTAAAACTTCAAATCGTTTGTAAACTCATCAAATCTGAAACATAACAACCTCCCTCACAGATTGAGGGGGAGCAAGAAAAAGTTCCTTTTTATCAGAAAATATTAAAAATTAACCGCATTTCTCTCCCAAACGTTTTCTAACTTATTTAAATCAATTGGGATCCAAAATCTCAAAAGATTTGAAATTTTTGATCGGGGGAGAGAATGTGATTTAAATATGGAATCTGATAATCAAATGTGATCTTTTGGACTCAATAAATGTGCTCCCACATATGTGCTAAACACTTTTGAATATCGGTGCACATATTGAGGGGGAGCAAAGGCGTTTGTGGAAGTTATACTAAAGACCGACCATTTATCTTTAAGCATGGAGTTATAAGGATGGTTAAGGTTAGGTATGAGTTCCCATGATCCACCAGAACCGGAAGGATCTTCCCAGGGACAATCCATAGATAGATTAGAAGTCCTTAGGAATGATATGAAAAAAGGAGTAAAGTGAGAAAGGGAAGAGTGCGGACTGAGATAGAGCTAGGACTGGAACAAACCCAACAAGGTTCTAGTGGTGAAGTCTCGGTAAGCACTGAAGGGGTTGAAGAATTAAAAAGAAATGAAATGTGAAAAGGGTGAAAAGAAATAGCCCTCCATATATTCAACCTTAGGGCAGAAACCGGGTTCAATTCATAATCTACTGGCGGTTACCAAGGTAACACCGGTATTGAAGACAAGACGTCATGGACCCAGTGACGCACTGCACTAAACTTCCCAACCACTCAAGTTCTTTTAAAAGAGCTTGTTTCATTCTCGCGGGGAACCCTGTGCAATGTATCGACCGCTCATTGCGAGCTATGTTGATACCTAAACAGGAGACGCCTCCCCAGTCTCCAGGAGCGGATCAAAACGCACTATTGAGTCTAGAGCCAAAGAGATCATCCATAAATCTCGATAGGACACATTCCAAATATGCTTATTGTTTCACACAATGTGGAAAATAAGATAAAATATGTAGAGTCCTACGCATTATTGATGAGGCGAAAAATGATCCATTTTTAGGGGGTCATTTAAGCCCGAATCCGACTTTATTTGATCAAATATTGCCCTAAATCGTTCCTTTTGTGATTTTAGGTACTTGGAGAGTGAATTCTGGAAAAGAAGCCATTTCGGACGTTTTTGGAGCATAAAAGTGAAGAAAACGGCAAAGTCTCAAATTTCTATGCTGGGAACAGTGCATGAAGGCGTCAAGAGTTGCTCTTGACGGCGTCAAAGTCCCAAGAATAAAATACCGTGGTTGATGACGGCGTCACACAGGCCGTCATAAGTAGATCAAGGCCGTCCGAGGAAGTATTTGGCAGCGAGATGACGGCGTCACACCCTTGCTCTTGACGCCGTCACCTCGATTTTCCTATATATAGTTTTCTAGTTTTTCACATTAAAAAAGAGAAGTTTTGGAGAAACCCTAAAGACGAATTTGGTGCAACTTTTACAGGTTTTTCAAGGGTTCCAAACCCTTGAGACCTTGCATTGTAATTAAGATAAGTGTTCTTCTAATTCAATCAATATGTCTATGTGTTGGTTGTCTATATCTTGTTCTTGTCTCAATTCCATTATGCTAGGCTAGATCTCCTTTGTGTTTGCTTAGATCTAATGAAACCTAGATATTGATTATGTGTTGATTACTTGTTTATTCTTGTCTTGGATGAATGATTTTATATGTTAGGCTTAAGAAAACTGGCAGATCTCCAAATGGTAACATGCTTGAACGTCTTAAGAAACATGAACCGAGGCGTACTAGGTCTTTATTGGTTGTATTTAATGCATGAGCCACTGTTTACAATCCCTATAGTTGTGCTGGGTCATGGTGTAGGAGGAGATAAGAGCTCATAGAATTGGGGAGTTATGTATGCCACCCCATGAATGGTATTAAGGAATACAATCCGTCATCCATACAATTATAACAAGTAATTAACGTGTAAAAGATATCTAGGGAGTAGTGAAGTCTAAGTAAACACAATTTCTCCAATTACTGCTCACAACTTTAGTATAATTTAGTTTATTTTCATTTTTAGTATTTTATTTTGTTTGCATATTAGTTTTGGGTTAGTTGAATAGCAACTAATTCCGCCCACTCTTCCAAAACCCGAGATTTTACTTGCTTTCATAAAAACATAAAAACACAAAAATAATCATCCCTCACCTTTAGAACTAGTAATTAGGTTTTCTAATCCTAGCGACACTATTCCTAAGCTGAATGATCAATCCCCCGGTACTTGTCACTATACTATACTACAACGATCAGGTACACTGCCTGGTGGGGGTTGTAAGCTTCTCGAGATCCCTCGAGAGGTAAAGCCTGTTGCGATTCCCACGCATCAAGTTTTTGGCGCCGTTGCCGGGGAATAGTTATTGTCTAGGTTAGGATTTCTTTTTATTAGGTCTACTTGCTAGATTCCTTTCTAGTGAGATTTTATTTCTATTTTTAGGTTTTCTTTAGTCTATCTAATTTCTTTGTGCCTTTGTTAGTAAATTAAACTCATTGACTATTCCGTTGACCATTATGGAAAACGCGAATCCACCCCTTTCCCCTAGTGAAGTGGCTGTGTTACGTGAACAAATTGAGAGTGAGATTAGGGAGCTTAGAGAGCTTAATAGGTTGATTAAGATTGAACTCGAACATACATTTAGTGACCTAGCAACCGCCTTGTATTCAAATAAGGACCTAGGGCCTAATGACTTTGTGAATATTGTTGAGAGACTAGAAGAGGAGGAAATGGATCCGAAGCTTAACGACTACTTTAATCTATACCCCACTAAGGAGGAGATTGCATATTATAATAATCTTATTGATAACCCGCGATCTTCTTTCACCATAATTGAACCTAAGATCAAGAGAGGCGATCCTAAGAATGCTAAAATACCATGTATGATTGGATATAGACACATTAGCAATGCTTACATTGACTTCAAATCTCCAATCAACATTATGTCCTCAACGGTTTATAGTGATATAGTGGAAACAAGACTTGAACCTAGAAGGGATCCCATGTACCCCGGTGGAGTTTGTAACTTTGTCGGGAGAGTTAAAGGTTTACGTGTCTTTGTTGGAAATTTCACTTTTGTCACCGACTTTATGATTGTGGAGGATCTTGCTAATGTTATTGATTTTCGATTATCCAATGTTGTGTTTGGCAAACCATTTGTTGAGGAGTCTAAGTTAGAATATGATGAGGTAGAAGGCACGATCCGATTTGCAAGTAACACCGATAGTATCACTTATAGGATGCCCAATAGGATGAAAGAATTTCGCTTTATATCTCGTTTTGATAAGGACAACGTTGGTGCTTTTGAGGATATTGATGAGAAGGATAAGAAAAAGGGTATGGACTATGTATGGGAAAAAAGGAGTCTCTACTACAAAGATTGCTTGGCCCTTGGACCAAAGTATAAAGTCGATGAAGAATTTACCCAAATGATTATGGGGGCGATTGAGAAAAAGATGATTGGTTTCTACAAGGAATATCTACAATCGGAGAGTGGAACCAATGATGAGATCACGTAGTAACCCATGACCTTGAGTCTAGCTACAAGACTCGTAAATAAAGAAAAACGCTTCTTGGGAGGCAACCCATGTTTTGTGTGATTTTATTTGTTTGATTTTTATTTGCTTCCGTATGCATGTTTTATTTTTATTGTTGGTTGATCATGTCTCTAAATTAAAATGTGGAAATACTTTACTATGTTGTTTGGCCTAGTCTTAACTCCAACCTAAAAGTATTTTTGCAAAAGATAAGTGTAAGGGGAAACCCCAAATATGTTTTTAAGAAACAAACCGATCATGATTCTCCACAATAATAAATGAGCATGTATATTCGTATTTGTTAGAGTCAAATGCTTGTATTGAGTCATAATGAAGTTTTGCAGGATTTTCCAGGAAGTAGGACCAAGTTTTTCCAGAAATTTTCCGGAAACTTAACATAAGAATTTCTGCAGGTCCATTCTGACGGCGTAAGGGGTTTACTCTTGACGGCGTCAGGAGTTAAAATCTGGAAATTTTACCGGTTTTGTTTTTCTAACGGAGTCTTATGGTTTTTGTGAATTATTAAGTTTTATAATCTCCAGGAAATCTGCAAACTTCATTCCACAAGCATTATATCTTACTTTGTTTTCTAGGATTTAGTAACTTATATAGGATGCCGCCGATTTTACGCGAGGTTGTCTTGTCTGTTGTTGTCAGGATTTACAGGTTATGTTCGACAAGAAGATGATTTATATTCTGGAAGGGAAGCTTTGATTGTTCGTTTTCTTGGAGGAAGATTTAACCTGGCCAACTTATAATCCATACCGAGCGAATCAGGGGAGTATTTGATTTCATTCTCTTTACTTTTTCACTTTTACATTCTTTACTTGAACATTGGGGACAATGTTCATCTTAAGTGTAAGGGGAGGGTAAAAAGATGATACCTTACATATGCACTTTCACTTGAGTTTGTTTTGTTTGATAGTAGATGTGTAATAAAACTATGAGAAATACTTGTTAGTGCAATTTTAGCACCAAATTTAAATTTTTTTACAACATTTAGGAGTGAAACTTTAGCCATAGCAAGCGTCTCATGGATAGGAGATTGTATGACTAGCACATAACCGTATATTCAGAAAAATTTTCCACCCAAAAATGTGAGGTTCGACTTTAGATTTGATAGGAAAAGCATTTATTATTAGTGCTTATGAGTGTACCGGTAGCATTTAGATTCTAGAACTTGCGTTAGTGATGCATCCCGAGACCGCTAGTGAGACTACATTCGTGTGGTAGGATTTACTACATGATAAGAGGCATTAGGATCACCCTTGTGTTAAACCCGTATCATAATTACTTGTCCATTTAAGTCATATTACTTGGCTAGTTAAGTCAACTAATTTTTCCCACACCCTTAGCGTTGTACTCATTTTTAGTACACGATACCCCTAGTACACCCCTCCGAGCCTATCTTTTCGTTTCTAACTTTAAGCATCTTACTTAAAGGAAGAATTTGTTACACCCCACTTAAATGTACACCCAAATCGCCTTAGCCTTCCGTGTATGCGCTCATTTTTAGTGCATTATTGTTATTTGTTAAACCCTAAGTTAACTTTCTAATTGATTACATGGTTGCTAAGTCGAGTCATATCCTTGTACATATTGTTTTGGGACGATTGGGACTCATGGGTAAAGTACTTATTTTATGGAGTAATGCGGAAGAACATAATATTATTACCCCCATATGTACGTTAATCTTAAAAGTGCTCCAAGTGTTTTGATTTTCTTAATTCGAGTCATTAGAATAGTTGAATGTAAAGTATGTAAAGATTCAAGTGTAAGGGGAACGTTCATTCCCTATGATGTATTATTTTGGATGGTAGGGTAAGAGTGTATGCAAAAAAAAAAAAAAAAAAAAAAAAAAAAAAAAAAAAATCGAAAAAATTAAGAAAAAGAAAAAAAAATAAAAATAAATAAATAAATAAAAATACGGACTACCATCCCGTTTCATTCTATGTTCATTTTATGTTTTTAGTTATTTTTCATTTGTTAGCTTAAGTCGAGTCTAGTCTTGGCTTAGCAACGCCATATTGTACATATAATTAACCAAGATTGTTAACTCGCCACCAGTAAAACTTCCTTTATCCAACAAAACCGTGTAATTCATATCCCTACACCTAACGTTACAACCCTTTAAAAGACCTCTTTGATAGTTTATCCTAGGTGCTTACGCCATGTGGTGGAGGTTTGATCGTTTCCCAAGCCTATGGTAATCTATTTTGCTATGACAGGTAGTGAGAGATATCTTCCATTTCCATAATGTTATATTACTTTATTACACCCGAGAGATGTGAGTATCTAAACACTATTTGTGAGGTGCTTGTGTATGACCTCCGTGCTTGTCTATTGGTCTTTAGTAGAACGATTATTTGTTGTAATTACTTTTATATTAGTGTTAAATGACCCCTAACTTGTCTTTCGAGTAGAATAAAAGCGCATTTGCTTGAGGACAAGCAAATCTCAAGTGTAAGGGTATATGATGAGGCGAAAAATGATCCGTTTTTAGGGGGTCATTTAAGCCCGAATCCGACTTTATTTGATCAAATATTGCCCTAAATCGTTCCTTTTGTGATTTTAGGTACTTGGAGAGTGAATTCTGGAAAAGAAGCCATTTCAGACGTTTTTGGAGCATAAAAGTGAAGAAAACGGCAAAGTCTCAAATTTCTATGCTGGGAACAGTGCATGAAGGCGTCAAGAGTTGCTCTTGACGGCGTCAAAGTCCCAAGAATAAAATACCGTGGTTGATGACGGCGTCACACAGGCCGTCATAAGTAGATCAAGGCCGTCCGAGAAAGTATTTGGCGGCGAGATGACGGCGTCACACCCTTGCTCTTGACGCCGTCACCTCGATTTTCCTATATATAGTTTTCTAGTTTTTCACATTAAAAAAGAGAAGTTTTGGAGAAACCCTAAAGACGAATTTGGTGCAACTTTTACAGGTTTTTCAAGGGTTCCAAACCCTTGAGACCTTGCATTGTAATTGAGATAAGTGTTCTTCTAATTCAATCAATATGTCTATGTGTTGGTTGTCTATATCTTGTTCTTGTCTCAATTCCATTATGCTAGGCTAGATCTCCTTTGTGTTTGCTTAGATCTAATGAAACCTAGATATTGATTATGTGTTGATTACTTGTTTATTCTTGTCTTGGATGAATGATTTTATATGTTAGGCTTAAGAAAACTGGCAGATCTCCAAATGGTAACATGCTTGAACATCTTAAGAAACATGAACCGAGGCGTACTAGGTCTTTATTGGTTGTATTTAATGCATGAGCCACTGTTTACAATCCCTATAGTTGTGCTGGGTCATGGTGTAGGAGGAGATAAGAGCTCATAGAATTGGGGAGTTATGTATGCCACCCCATGAATGGTATTAAGGAATACAATCCGTCATCCATACAATTATAACAAGTAATTAATGTGTAAAAGATATCTAGGGAGTAGTGAAGTCTAAGTAAACACAATTTCTCCAATTACTGCTCACAACTTTAGTATTATTTAGTTTATTTTCATTTTTAGTATTTTATTTTGTTTGCATATTAGTTTTGAGTTAGTTGAATAGCAACTAATTCCGCCCACTCTTCCAAAACCCGAGATTTTACTTGCTTTCATAAAAACATAAAAACACAAAAATAATCATCCCTCACCTTTAGAACTAGTAATTAGGTTTTCTAATCCTAGCGACACTATTCCTAAGCTGAACGATCAATCCCCCGGTACTTGTCACTATACTATACTACAACGATCAGGTACACTGCCTGGTGGGGGTTGTAAGCTTCTCGAGATCCCTCGAGAGGTAAAGCCTGTTGCGATTCCCACGCATCAATTATCCTTGTGGTATTGCCAGAACATCCGAGTGATATGTAAATATTCACAATGAAGATGAAAATCCTTCTAGAACGAACATCTTTCAAGCTCTTGGTAGGTGACATGTGAGATCCATCTTGGATCAATGATCAAGTGACAACTGGAAAGCAACAATGGTGCGATTCTAAATTGAATCAAACTTATTCCAGGATATGGATTGACGGATACTTTTGCAAAAACCTTTCAATTTGCTCACAACTAATTTTCGAGCACATTGATTGTGTAAAATCTTTCAAACAAAAGTATTTTTGATGGAAATGTGATTCAAAGTATAAAACTCCCGTCGTGTCTCAAAAAATGTTTATCATATGATACGTGAGTGATTTCTATAAATCAATTTCTCATCAATCCGTGAATAATTATTCACCGATTCACTCTATCGTGTTGTCTGCTTTGAGACGTTCCGGTATGAGAACATGCTAAGTATGAAGATTCCGAAGTGGATTCTTTGGAAAATTCATTACTACAAGCTGGAAATTCCTGTCAAGGAGAGTCTTCTTTAAAAGAGACTCTACCTGATCACAGGTCGGTTTTCACAAAACCGGAGGGTTGTCTGTCCTCGCAGAACGAATGACAAAGCCATGTTCGTTCTCTATCTTTATTGCTAACTGTTTTATTTCAGGGACACATATAAAGATGGCGTTGATGGCTCCAGTTTCCAGCTGAATCGGGTCAATCCATACCTCATGCTCACACATCCTCCACACTATCAATGAAGATGAGAGACTTGCTACAACAAATGTTGAGAGACTACCAACAACGTTTCCGCAACTCTGATGAAAAAGTCTCCTGATCCACAACTCTAATGCAAAGTCTCCAGATATAGAAGGGTGTGAGCATGATGGTCCTTAGTCACTACATCACATGAAGGCAATACAACTATGGATGAGCTTGGAGATTTACTTTGGCTGATGATCTCAAAGGAAGCTCAAAGATCATATATCACAAACGAATTCTAATCACAAGTTCGCTTGCTTGAAGTACAAAGTGTGAAGTAAAGTGAAGAATCAGATCCTACGAGCTACAGAGACGTAAGAATGCTTAAAGACCAAAGAGCCTAATTTCAAAGGTGACCTCACTTAGGGGGAGATTGTTAGGAATACAAATATTCCTGTAAAAGTCTCGGTCACCTGATTATTGTAATAGCATTAAGTTAGCTCGTAGTTAGTTTATTTATAAGTTAGTTAGTATTAGTGTAAGTAACACCGTGGAAGAAGGACGGGTCTTCACCCACTGTATGCCTGATCCACAGCCCGGGTGTGGGCGTTTATGTTGTAAGTATAAATACCCCTCTCCACATGTGGAGAGGGTTGGACCTTCACTTAATCTTAATCTAACATTCTCTTTTCTCTCAAGGTTCCACTCTCCCTCTCTTTCTTTTAATTCCAATGCCACACACAAACCACAAGGAATCATGTTTCCAACTTAATTAGTATTCTACATTTACGTTTGTGGTAAAACATGTCTATATGTATGTTTGGCAAAATTAGCTGTAAGCTATATGCTGTAAGTTGTAAACTGTAAGCTGTAAACTGCAAAGTTGTTAACATGAGCTACAAGCTGTATTATTCTTCTAACAAAAGTGTTTGGTAAGGTAGCTGTTAAATATAATTATAAGATGTAAAATGATATAAAAGGACATATCTATAATTATAAAAAAAAATGTTTGGAGGGTATATCAGTAATTTAAAGTTTTAACAGCTCCAAGATGTTTAAAAAGCTTCATGGGTCAGCTTTTCATTTAGGAGCTATTTTTTGAAATAAAAGCTCGAAGTTAATGTATCCAAATGGAGCTATTATTTTAGAAGAGATTATTTTTGTAATAAAAAGCTAACAGCTCCTCCAAAAAGCCCCTACCAAACATGCCCTATGTATTAAAGCTAAAACACCGGAAATGGAAAACTAGATTTACTTGAAACATATAGATTATCACTACCACAAAAAGGTCGAATGTACACGCTTATTTTTCCACGCTTTAAAAAAGGTGGAGTTTTAATTTGTCTTTTTACACACAAATAAGGGTGCATAGAAAAGGTGGAATTTTAATTAAAGGTGTTTGTTTAAGATGAAGAGTCCATGTATGGATCATATTGAAGGCCCACCATCATTCCAATTGTGATTGATGGGCATACCAAACGCACCCTCGATTGTGTTTCCCAAATCACTTTCAATAAAATCACAACAATTCCTTTCTATCACTTCCTCACTTTCAATTGGATATCTGCTCGAATTTTAAAGTCTTTCACTTTTTTATACAAAATCACTTTATCATTTTCACTTTCTCACTTTTGTTAATTTGTACAAATTGATGCAGTTTTTCATTTTAAATGGGTCCAATTGCAGCAGCTCATTTTTGAATCGGTCATCGGTCCAATAGCAACAGCTTCGCGTCTAAGGTATAAAACTATTAATATGCGTTTGTTTAAGTATAATAATTTGTGTGAAATTGATTGTTTGACGAAATATGCTTGAGTTATTGATAATCGATTTGATTGATTTGGTCATTCTATTGTTGCTTGTTATAAAAAACTTTTATATAAAAACCTAAAAAGAGAACAAAATTGACAATAAAAAACGTGGACAAAAACTTTTATATAAAAAATGAAAAATGACAAAATTCACAATAAAAAGCGTGTACCTTTTTTCTTTTCTTTTTTCTAATGCGTGTCATTCGTTTCTAGTTTACTACCACTTTCAGGAATGAATTATATATATCCCATCTTCTCGGGTGCGTTTGGTATTCTGAAAGTAATTAAAGGTGTTTGTTTAAGATAAAGAGCCCAGGTATGGATGTTTAATATAGAAGGTCCACCATTACTATCAAAATCATTTCCATTATACCAAACGCGCCTTCAATAGTGTTTCCCAAATCAGTTTCAATAAAATTACAACAATTCCTTTCTATCACTTTCAATTGGATATCTGCTCGAATTTTAAAGTCGTTCACTTTTTTATACTAAATCACTTTATCATTTTCACTTTCTCACTTTTGTTAATTTGTACAAATTGATACAGCTAGGGTTTCATTTTAAATGGGTCCAATTGCAGCAGCTAGGGTTTCAGTTTCGAATCGGTTAAGTCGGTCATCGGTCCAATAGCAACAGCTTCGCGTCTAAGGTATAAAACTATTAATATGCGTTTGTTTAAGTATAATAATTTGTGTGAAATTGATTGTTTGACGAAATATGCTTGAGTTATTGATAATCGATTTGATTGATTTGGTCATTCTATTGTTGCTTGTTATAATTGGGGCTAAAGTTATGCAAATCCAACATTTTATTTCCTAGCCTGTATTCATGTAATGTTTTATTATTATTATTATTATTATTATTATTATTATTATTATTATTATTATTATTATTATTATTATTATTATTATTTAACAAAGTCACCTACTTGTATATTGACATTCGGCCAAGCAATAATATCACAAGCTCAAATATTATTTTTTTTAACAAACCCACTATTTTCATAACAAGTTATTTTATAATTGTCATCAAATATTATATAAGTTCATATGGGAAGCTCCCTAATTTTTCATTCCATAGTTATTTTCATTGATATAATTGTCATCAAATATTATATAACGCAAATTAAATTAAATCCATGCGCCTTCTATGATTTATGTGGCTTTACTAGTACGAGCCGCGATCCCAAGTCTTGTTGAAAATAATGACATCAAAAGTCAACACTGTATAATAATTATGGGACGGAGGGAGTAGTTAAGTATAAAATGTGACCAAATAGTTAGTTTGGTGTTATGACATCAAAGATTATCTCTTCATATTCGTTAATATGTGGATTGCGTTTCCGAATCTTCTTATCTGTTTTTTTCAAGACTACTACTATTGCTAAGATGATAGGCAAAGTGCTATTAATTGGATGGTCTGGAATTTATACTTTCCCCGCCCCATTGCTCAAATCGACAAACAAACGTGCAAGTTTCAGCCTTTTCAAAAAAGGAATTCACAACTTCATATTTGACACATTACCTGCAATGCAATTTCAATCTTAATTTGATGTAACATAAAGATACATATATTGCATGCATCTACACTGCCCGTGCAGTTGCTCCTAATTTACAACTCTTAAGCTACCTACTACTAAGACAGCGGTATAATTGAAGGATCTAGTAATAGCAAAAGTAATCTGTACACGTGGCAATCGCACATAGGCAATCGAATAATAAGTATACAATGTAGGAAGCAGAACGATGACACTATTAGATACTAAAAATGGAAAGCAAAGCAGTACCTGATATCTCTCAAAGCCTCAAACAGCTCAAGCGAATAGACATTATCATCATCCGCAAAATAAACAATCTCGTCAAGCCTATGACGCTCAATATGTTCAAGCGCCGTATTCCGCTGATGCACACCCCTATCTTTCACATCCGTCAAATTCTTCCCACAAACCAAATGGCGATACATAATCCCCATCCCTCTCAAAACATCCGCCGTCTCCGTAGACGCCGCATTCATCTCCACAACAATCCACAGAACCGGCGGAGGGACAAGCCTCAGCACATGGCCAAGCCTATTCAAATAAAACGCTTGTAGCGCGCGGTTGTAAGTAGGCGTGACAACTATGAGCTGTTTCCTATGAACGTAATCAAACCTATCCTTGTTGTGTTTGTGGGAGGTGGGTGAGTTGAGTGAAAATGGACTAGTGTTTCCACCTCCATCGTTTTATTTTTTATTTTTTTATTTTTTTAAGTTATGGGTTTTGTTCATCATGTTCTTCATTTTGGAATAACAATAAATTTAAATTCAATAGAAAATTAAAGGGGGAGAAGATGAGGGTATATTAGTCATTTCGCATGTCATTGAGTGACATAATTTGTAAGAAAAAATGAACAATAATGAAATTTGCAAAAATAAAATAGTAATTAGGTACGTAATTTGCAATTTACCCTTTTATAGATGATTTGGAGAATCCATTGAGGTATTCAAGTTGAATGATTCCACACAAAAGTGGGAGAAAATAGATGGTTTGGGAAGGCACATTATTTACGTTTGTGGTAAAACATGTCTATATGTATGTTTGGCAAAATTAGCTGTAAGTTGTATGCTGTAAGTTGTAAACTGTAAGCTGTAAGCTGTAAATTGCAAAGCTGTTAACATGAGCTACAAGCTGTATCATTCTTTTAATAAAAGTGTTTGGTAAGGTAGCTGTTAAATATAATTATAAGATGTAAAATGATATAAAAGGACATATCTATAATTATAAAAAAAATGTTTGGAGGGTATATCAGTAATTTAAAGTTTTAACAGCTCTAAGATGTTTAAAAAGCTTCATGGGTCAGCTTTTCATTTAGAAGCTATTTGTTTGAAATAAAAGCTCGAAGTTAATGTATCCAAACGGAGCTATTATTTTAGAAGAGATTATTTTTGTTACAAAAAGCTAACAGCTCCTCCAAAAAGCTCCTACCAAACAGGCCCTATGTAATAAAGCTAAAACACCGGAAATGGAAAACTAGATTTACTTTCCATGATTGTGTTCAGGGAATGGAATGATCGTGTTTTATTCACTTGAAACATATAGATTATCACTACCACAAAAAGGTCGAATGTACACGCTTATTTTTCCACGCTTTAGAAAAGGTGGAGTTTTAATTAAAGGTGTTTGTTTAAGATGAAAAGTTCATGGATCATATTAAAGGCCCACCATCATTCCAATTGACGGCATACCAAAAGCACCCTCAATGATAGTGTTTCCCAAATCAGTTTCAATAAAATCACAATAATTCCTTTCTATCACTTCCAATTGGATATCTGCTCGAATTTTAAAGTCGTTCACTTTTTTATACAAATTGATGCAGCTAGGGTTTCGTTTTTTTCATTTTAAATCGGTCCAATTGCAGCAGCTAAGGTTTCAGTTTCGAATCGGTTAAATCGGTCATCGGTCCAATAGCGACAGCTATGCGTTTGTTTAAGTATAATAATTTGTGTGAAATTGATTGTTTGACGAAATATGCTTGAGTTATTGATAATCGATTTGATTCATTTGGTCATTGTATTGTTGCTTGTTATAATTGGGGCTAAAGTTAGGGTTTGTTAAATCTGCTTAATACTGGTGGTTTGGACCATTGGAATGTTTATATGTTATGGTTAACTTTATTCTAGCTATTGAATTAGCTTAATTTTGTGCATTTTGTGAATGTATATGATTTTTAGGTGAGGAGATTAGAAACTCAAGGCGTGCCTTTTAACTAAGTTGAGCCAATTACATCAGTTGTAACCAAAGTTTTGAATAAGCTATAGTGTGTAGAATAGTTGTTTGTGTTTGTTTTTTTTGGTTATGTTTTAAATCGCGTGTGTTGTATGATGTAAGTAACTGTTTTCGGATCTCACGAGTTGAACTTAAGCATTTTTTGGGGATAAAAAATACGAGTTCGTTTAGATATTAACTGTGAATATTGCTATGTGTCTTAAGTTAATAATGCTTAGAGTATAGCTTTATGACTAGGAGTTGGATCCCGACAAGCCTGTTTACAAAGTTCAAATTTTTTTGAAGAGACCAACTAAAAAGTGTCCCAGGGTATTTACTATGTAGTTAATCTCGCCGATATCTCGCCGATATCTCGTCGATATCTCGGATATCGCCCCTAGAAATAATCTCGGATCAAAATATCGCCCCCAAATCTCGGATCCGATAATATCGGCGAGATTGGCGAGATTTTGCCGATATTTTGCCGAGATTGGCTCCAAATATCGGCGAGATTTCCGAGATTTTGCAAGTTGTAACTGGATGTGACGTTTTTTCTTTCTTCTTTCTTTTTTCTAACCGGTAAATACCACGAGATTTCCAAGATCTCCGTGGGTTTATGGATACCGAAGGAAGTTGTGTATTCATGTTTGTTTGAGGTTCTGATTAAAGCAGAAAGAGATAAGAAAGAAGAATAGTGCCAGCAAGAGAGAGTTGTATGTTATCAAAAAAGGAAGTGGTTCCTGTGTGTTAAAAAGTAATGATAAGTGAGGAGCTTTTTTTGGCTGCTATGTGAGAAAGGATTAGGGTTTGTGGAATAATAGGAGGTATTTAGGGTTTGGTATTGGGCTGCTATGTGAATTGATTATTTTGGCCCAATTAATAAAAAGACATAGTTTATTTTGTTACACAATGTAACTTTTATGCTATGTTTTTGTTTAATCTTTTATGATTTTAATATATATTTAATATATTCTAGATAATATAAAAACCGATATCTCACCGATATCTCACCGCGATAACCGATATTTCAAATCTCGGACCTTGAACGAGACGAGATTTTTGACCGAGATAACTACATAGGGTATTTACTAGATAAGACTATCATTTAGACATACAGTTTAAAGGAGTATAGAAGCGCGACTCATTTAACACATGTTTTGTTGAATGCAAGAATATACTAGTATATATTTGCATTAATATTTAAACATAGGATAATAAAATTTAATAAGTTTTGGCTCATTGTACTATTTTTTTTAATGCAAGAATATGTCTGCAGCTTCCATATTCACCTTTTATTATGTAACTTGTCATGGTTATTGGTTGAATGACCATGATGAGTAGATAAGGTGGAAATGTAGCTAGATGGTATTTGGTGCATAAAAGGTGAATATGGAAACTGCAGTATGTTGTATACCTGATGATAGGTAACTGCAGGCTTGGAAGGAGCTGTGGAATGATTAAGCAAGCTGTATTGGTTTAGTTTCATGGCTTTTCTAAATGTTGTATCTGATAATCAGGCCTAGAATGTTGTTTTGAGTATCCTGGTTTGGGCATGGCCAACCAGTTGATGTTGTTTTATCTGATGTACAAATGTTTCATTTAATATAATCATTCACCTTTTGCACCAAACTGTAATACTTGTATATCCTTGTTTTTAGGCATTGTTGCATGCGCCATTTATTCTCTATTTAGTATAAGTGTTCTTTTTTTAGTCTAAGATGAGAACACATGCAAGTTATCATTTTATTGTGGCAGGCATTGGAGAAAAAGGCACAAGCTGAAAAATAGGCTGAACCTCACATGCACACAATCGGAACTGTAAGTAAATTCTCTATTAGATGTTCTGATATAAGTTCCGGTCACCAGTATGTTTTATTATTTAATTTATGTTCTGCTATTAGATGTTTGGATTGTGGAGCGATGGGTTTGACTTTGAAAGTCAAAGGTAAAACATGGTTGACTGACTAGATAGTGTTCATAAGTTAGTGATAGCAAAGAAGGGTATAGCTATAACGACTTACTATGACTGTTTTTGGATGAATGCTAATTCTTATTTTAAGTTTTGAATAGTATTGTATTAGCTAGTATAGAGTGTTTGAACAATTTTTTTGAAAAAAATATCATGTTTTATAGGTCTAGACATTTTCAGTAGATGAATGAGACAATTTATGTCATATTCAGTCATTGAATTCGTTTCTAGATGAATGTGATTTTTTAGTAGTAAGTTGGTTATATATAGTATTTATACTTATGTACCTCATGACATCTATAGTTATACAGTGTAGTTTCTAGATGAATGGGTCGAGTCAAGTTAACCTCATATATGATTCACTGTAACAGCCGTTTGGGTTTTCGCCTGTTGAAAACAATAAATATTGTTAAAAATGTGTTACCATATAGAGATGTGCGCATCACCAGTATGAAGCATATAGATATAACTCACCAAGTCCTTAAAACTGTAAGTTGAACAAGATGTCAATGTATCGCAGATTACTATATTTTTGATATTGACGTGCTATAATGTTTTCATGATCATGCGAATTTGAATTACTCATAACTTATTACTATATTTGTTGACATGGCAGCATTTTGATCTGTCGGAAGTCGGTTCGTGTTGGCAAGATTAATAAACAAGAGATTCTTCTTATTTCAACCAAGTACAAGGTAGCTTATTTTGCTTATTATTTGCAATGCATATTGTCGTGTACTACTACTCATTTATGGACCAATCACATGACTATCAGTTTTACTAGTTGATTTCGAGTGTTTGGTTGCATAGCGTAGTTAACCAATATTTTGACTACCATGTGTTAAATGTGAAGGAAAGTGTTCTAAACGACACTCATTCGATGTGATGTTATTAAATCACTATGCACCGGTATAAAAGCCGCTCGGCTCAACCAACCCCGTAGTCAACCAACTCGTCTGACCCGTTGTATGAATTAACCCATTTTGATTCTAATTTGTTTATGTTACCAATTCCTAAATCATTAATCCTGTAAATTTTGGTTTTTTTTCTCACTATTTAGGAGCTTGTTGAAGATGAAATATCAAAGCTTGTTGTTAAAAATTCAGTCTTCCCCACGGTTCAAGAAACTGTGTGCAGGGCTGCATGCAACTCCTTCCTCCCTTCCTGTAGCTGGTAGGATTCTTTCTTGAACTCATCTTTAGCGACCATCAAGTTAAATCTGTAAATATTAGAGAATATTGCATAAAAGGGTATTAAACTTATCTCCAATTTCCATTTGAGTTATCAAACTTTTTTAGTTAATCCAGGAATTAAGGCTATCTAGCTTACGTGTTCTTTTTTTTTTTTTTTTTTTTTTTTATCAAGATATAGATTTTTTTTACTTCGTTTACCGTAGCAGTTAACTGGACAGGTCACATTTTTGTAATCTGTAAACCTACTTAAGTTCTTTTAGTTAAGTTGGATAGTCTTAATTAATGAAAAAAAATACATTTGATGCCTTAAAAGAAACTGGACATAATATTAGTACCCTGTGTTTGATGTTTTTCCCAAAAAAATATCATTTTACTTTATAGATTAGTGATTTTTGCTCTCTTTTTGCAACACGGGGTGGATATGTAGACTTTGAGGAATCAATAAGATCCTCTAAGGTCTTGCAAGGTCAAGAAAATGTAGGTCCGGTGTCACCTCTGTATGGACGTGATCAAACATTTTGTAAAATAACACTCTTTTATAGGCTAATACCTGATGTATGATTTGTTTTATTATAGTATATTGGGTTTCGAGTAAATTGGTGTACTGCCCATTAGTTATATTGAAACTTTAAGACCCTTTGTTAGTTTATAGCGCATTTGAGAAATTTTTCCGAATATACATAGTGAATACTTATGAACTTTGATAAGCTATAATCGGGATAAGCTCATAAGCCCAAAATTGTGACTTTATTAATCTTTCAAAAACTCCATAAGCTAAATAAGCTTAAACAAACACCTCCTGTAACGTACTGATGGTTGGTTCTTCGTTTTAACTGACGACTTTGAAAGGTGAGGCCACAAATGTTATCTCAGGACAATCTGCCATTGGTTGAATGGTTGTAGGCTTCTCTTATTGCTCAGAAACAACGACCACTTACCCGACACAAGGTAAATTCAAGGTTCTATTATTGTTGGAGTGTTAGTAGCAATCATGGGATTATCAGTCATTGGTTTCTTAGCTGTTTCACATTTTTTAAACAGAGCAGAAAAACGCAGCAATAAGTTTGACCATTCTAATGGACCAATTGACCAGCTGAAGTCAAAGGAAGCATGTAGAAAAAATGGGTCACCTATAATCAACCTCGAGTGCCCTAATGGGTGGGACCGGGTAGCCGAGGATCGACGATTTGGCGGGGTCTTTTAAGAAATAATGAGAAGTCTTAGGTTTAATTTGTAAGAGATAAGAGTCAGCAACGCAATACTTTGCGTCTAGAAATTTGTTAGGCAAGAGTGTGTTTTCGGCTATTCACAAGGGTATGTTGAGAGATGGAACCGTTGTTGCTATAAAAAGCATTATAAAACATAGCTGCAAGTCTGAGGAATCCGAGTTTGTATAAGGAATAACTATATAATTCATTATTACTCTTATACGGAGTCGTTATTATTTGTTGCACTATTTTGATCAGATTAATGCAATCATAATAGTATTGTTGTTCTTGAGAAGAGGTGTCGCAGAGAGCTTTGCTAGATGGCCTAAGAACAAACCAATTATGTGTTTGGATTGCCCTCTTTAACCCTCTTTCTCTTTTGCCCATGATATCCCCAACAAGGTCAGGTTATCAAATCCTTTGTTTTGATGGGTATATTTGGGTGTAACAAAGGCCCGCTGATTGGTGGTTTATCAGGAATTGTTACACAAATGCAACACGAGTAGGTGATTACGGTTGCATTATGATAAAGCTACGATAAATTGTTACCACCGCTAAACAAGGAATACTAACGAAAATATTGATTTAATGTTTAACATACTTAACCATAACTTTTAGTAAAAATCCTGTGCGTGCACGGGTATTATAACTAGTATTGAAATATATATATATATATATATATATATATATATATATATATATATATATATATATATATATATCCTAGATATAGCAATTTGTAATATTTTTTGTGTGGCTCAACCATCATATGGTGCATCTGCGTGTTCTATTTGTTGTGTTTGCAATTTTGTATTTGTGTCTAGGTAAATGTTACTTGTTTTCAAAAGTTGATAAAGCATATATACATTTTTTTTATGTTCTCAGTAATTATAAACAATATTATAATTAAAGATTTGTTTAAGTTTTCTTAGTTTTATGACTATGATTAAAAAAAATAAAAAAAAAAAAAAAAAAAAATCATCTTTTAGAAACAAGCACATGCACATTGCATTGTCAATTAGTTATAGAAAAAAACAAATCTCAATTTTAATCGTTGAAAAAACATCATATGACACAACTTAACGTGACCTATTAACCGTTTGACTTGTTGACCCGCTAATTTATCGCATCAACTTAGTAAAGAAACCACTTTAGAGTAGTGCCGCATCCAGGAGTAAAACTAAATCACTATACCATAATCAAAATTGAATTTACCTATTGACTGTTTGACTTGTTGACCCGCTAATTTAGAACTTAGTTTTCTCTTTGGATACACTTTTATAACATACTTTAAACTTTAAGCAATAATTTAATAGTTGTACACAGTAAGGTTGTAACGCAATTTTTAAACCCGAACAGACATGCAAACATCCTTCGGAGTGACATCACTATATTAACTAGTTCGAAAACTTAATTACTATATCATAATCAAATTATTTATGCCAAAAAATCGTAGCATATATAAAATCTCGTATCAACTTGTTTTCTCTTTTTTAAAATACAATTTACGAATTGGAGAATGATTTTCTAAAATTATAAGCTCAATTAATAAAAAAAAAAAAAAACTAAACTTGAGTTTTTATCTGACAAAAAAGAAAACAGAAATAAAGAAACAGTTATATCACATGCCAAAAGACAAAACACAAATTCAGAGATAATTTAAAAATAGTATTTCTCTCTTTGTTCTCTCATCTTCATCTTCATCTACTTTTTCCATTTTTCTTCCACATTTTTTTTTTTTTTTATCTATCATGCTTTAGAGTGTATATTCTTTTCTCATTAGCAAGGTTTAGCATATTAAATTTTGCTTTGTGATTTTTACTTTACTTTATTCTAAAGAAAAAGAGTTTATTTGCTAGCTTGGTAAAAGAATTTGTCGGGAACATTATAGGTCTTTAATAAAGAATGTAAAATCACCAAATATGCAAAACTTTGCAAATAAGAAAAGAATATACATGATTTTTTATGCAAACGTTACATCTAAAAACGCCAACTTTTATGGTTTTTAATTACGTTAGAGTAATAGATAAAGAATACGAACTGTATTACGTAATTTGGTTATAGGAAAATGCATAAATATCAAATTATATAGGCATACACAATATTTTTTATGCAAACATTGTAAAGTAATTAAATGATTTTAATTAATATTTCATAAAAGATTTATCAAATAATACATCACCGCAACGTGCTCACTACTTACATAAAACTTTATTTTCTAGCTAAATTTTAGAAAATTTTTCATCCGCAGCAACTGCATCCCGTTAAACATAGTTTCACAGATGTACAATAAAAACATGTTAGCATGTTATACTATAAAATCTTTTAAGTAGTCAATATTTTTATTGACGGTTTTCAAACATAAAAATAAGCCCAATCAACCCAATTTGGGCTTGCAGTAAAGTAGTTGAATTTACCCAGATTATGTTTTTGATACTTTGTGCGAACTACGAAGAACTATTATTTGATTAAAAAATGGGAAGGGATGAGGTAGCTGAGTGGATATAACGTGTCATTATTTGAGTTACGGACACGTACGATACCAATCAAATAATTACCTTATTCTCTCATCTTCATCTTCATCTACTTTATCCATTTTTCTTCCACCAGGTTTTTTCTTTTTTTTTAATCTATCATGCTTTAGAGTGTATATTCTTTTCTCATAAGCAAGGTTTAGCATATTAAATTTTGCTTTGTGATTTTTACTTTACTTTATTCTAAAGAAAAAGAGTTTGCTTGCTAAATTGGTAAAAAAAAATTGTCAGGGAACATTATAAGTCTTTAATAAAGAATGTAAAATCACCAAATATTCAAATCTTTGCAAATAAGTAAAGAACATATACTCTTTGGTCTCTGTATAAAAGACGGATAATCCTTGTCTATAATGCAACATTCCATCTAAAAGAGTAATAAACAAACATACAATTATGTCGAGGAGGCTGATCCATGAACACGAGCATCCACTCAAGCTCATTGATTTGCAACCAAACTATCCACTATACGAAGAAAAATATGATGACGATGATGACGATGATGACAATGGCGGTGGTGAGCTAGTTACACGTCAAAACTTTCGATGTCGTCGATGTGATCGGTGTCGTGAAGAAATCAATTGGTTTCACAGATATTACTATGAGTGTGACCATTCATGTGACTACTCGCTCCATAAATTCTGCCGCGAGCTTCCCACTACGTTAAAACACACATCTCACCCTGCTCATACTCTTACTTTATTTTACGTAACTCACATATATTGGTGTTTTTGTGTTTTATGTGGAAGAAATGAAGCTGTTGGGCTCTGTTACTACTGTTCAGGGTGTAATTTTATAATTCATGGTAATTGCGCTCTAGCCTCCGTAGACCGGCTGATTTATCACCCTAGCCATCGGCACCCATTAGCGGCTACCCCAAAACCACATTTGTCTGAATGTAACGCGTGTGGTAAGAAACATGAAGGTACTTTTTATATATGTACAACGTGTTTTGGCCACTTCATCCACAGTGACTGTGCTTTCCTACCAGAAAATCTCATGATACAAAATGCTACAAATCATATTTTCTCTCATCCTCACCCGCTCATCCTTTCTTATTCTTTCCCAATACAAGATCAGGACGATCAATATTATCCTCAGTGCAGGGTATGTAAAGGTGATTTTTTTAGGAGTGCAAACACCTGGATTTATAAATGTGAAAAATGCAGATACTATGCACATATTCCTTGTGCGACATCAAGAGGTAAGTCAGATACTATGAGTGTTTATACTTTTTGATAGTCCGACAATTTAGCTTCTCATTTTAACCACAATTTTTGTTTACTAGGTAGCGAAGACAGATTGGTCATAAAAAATTATGAAGAATCTGATTATCCGGATCTCCTCCATCTCCCATTCCCTGATGAAAGTTATAGCATACCAAAACACATGTTTGCTAAACTAGTTGAACATGGAACATTTGGAGCAGAAGAGGGGAACGTAAAACACAACTTTCATCCACACCCTCTAATTCTGGTCCGTACTGAATGCAATGATACTATAAGCACACCAAGTTCCTCAAAAACAAATGTTTTATCTTGTCATAACCCAATGAAGAAGGTTCAACTATTATGCAATGCGTGTGTGAGACCAGTCACAAGTGTTCCATTTTACAAGTGTGTCAATGACGACTGTAACTTTGTTCTGCATGAGTGGTGCACCCAGCTTCCTACTCAAGTAGAAAAATACCCAGGTCACCCCAAACATATACTCACTCTCCATTCAAATGCCCCTAATAAGTTTTTATCCGTGTTTAAATGCGATGTTTGTCGGTTAGAGTGTAACGGGTTTGTCTACAGTTGTGTTGAATGTGATTATCATATTGATGTTACTTGTAGTTTCATGCCTCAAAACATCACACACGAAGCTCATTCAGGTCACCTCCTAATTTCCACTTCTTTCAAAAGAGAGTACAACACAAGGTGTCTTATATGTAAAGCTTACATTTATGATGACCAATGTCTATTCGCTTGTCACACTTGTGAAGATGGTGTACATGTCGGGTGTGCTTTGTTTTTGCCTCGTGAAATAAGGCATAAGTATGACAAGCACCCTATGAGATTAAGTTACCACCCGGCTGAAAATCATAAAAGTGAATACTTTTGTGAAATTTGTGAGAACAGATTAAATCCAGAGCTGTGTTTCTACCACTGTTATGAGTGTGACTGGTCAATCCATACTTATTGTGCACCACACATACTTCAATCTGAAACATCTGTATCAGATTATGGTATCTACTATCTTCAAGGAGCTTATAGGTATGTGAATATAAAGTTTGGGGGTATTCACAAGTTTGAACCACGACGTCACCCGCATCCTCTCTCGTTTGTTCAAGGGATTCAGAGCGATGGTCCATGCACCCAGTGTGGAAGAGCAGTGGAAATGGAGGAATGAAGAAATTGTTGAGGAGATCTGATTCCATCCGATGGTTTGGTTTGAAATGAAAGAGGAGGCCACGTGTCAGCAATACTACATTATCATGTACTTGTCTTCTTTTAAATTAAATAAAAGTGTGTACAATTTGTTTGAGACTATATATACAAGTCATTGCATGTCTGCCCTTTTTCTCAATTATTTACTAGAGTTAACTACATTTTTGGTCCTTGTTGTTATTGTATCAAAATCTTACTTTTAGTACAATTTTCAAAACACGTGCAATTTTAGTCTAATAGTTTGCGTTTTGTTCCACTTTTTTCAAATAAAATGATTATTTTTTTGGAAAAATCTTTTTTTCCAAAAAAAAATTTCTAATAAAAGTTTTTGTTAAAAAATTCTAAAAAAAAAATTTTTTGACGAAAAATTAATTTGAAAAAAAAATTCTAAAAAAATCGAAAACAATTAAAAAAAAATCTAAAAAACGATTTTTTTTTCCAAAAAAAATAATTTGAAAAAAAAATTTCTAATAAAATTCCAAAAAAAAAAAATTGACGAAAATTTTTTTCCAAAAAAAAAAAATCTAAAAAAATTCTCTTAAAAAATAAAAAAAAAAAATTCTTAAAAAAAATTTGACGAAAATTATTTTTTTACAAAAAAAAAATTCTAATAAAAACTTTTCTTAAAAAATTCTAAAAAAAGTTATTTTTGACGAAAAAAAAATTTTTCCAAAAAAAAATAATTCAAAAAAAAATTTGTTTAAGAAAAAAAAATTTATAAAATTTTCATTTTTCAAATTAATTTTTTCGTCAAAAAATAAATAGAATTTTTTAACAAAAACTTTTATTAGATTTTTTTTTTTCAAATTATATTTTTTGGAAACTTTTTTTTTCATCAATTTGTTTTTTAGAATTTTTTAAGAAAAAATTTTATTAGATAATTTTTTTTCAAATTATTTTTTTGGAAAAAAACATTTTCGTCAAAAAAAATTTAGAACTTTTTTCGAATTTTTTAAGAAAAATTTTTATTAGTAAATTTTTTTCAAAGTACTTTTTTTTGGAAAAAAATTTTTCCAAAAGAAATCATTTTTTTCTAATTTTTTTTTTTTTAGAATTTTTTTTCAAATTAATTTTTCGTCAAAAATTTATTTTTTTAGAATTTTTTAACAAAATTTATTAGAAATTTTTTTTTGGAAAAATTTTTTTTCGTCAATTTTTTTTTTTAGAATTTTTTTCGAGTTTTTATGAAAAAATTTTATTAGAAATTTTTTTTTCAAATTATTTTTTTTGGAAAAAAGATTTTTCCAAAAAAATAATCATTTTTTTAGAATTTTTTTCAATTGTTTTTTAAAAGACTAACTAACTTAAAGGACTAACGGTGCAAACATTGAAACGATCTTTGGTATAAAGAACGAACGTTGCAAATGATCGTTAAGTTAAAGGACTAATGTTGCCACTATAAAATTAGACTTAACGACTAAACTAACTCCGTTAGAAATTTGGACCAAAAGTGGAACAAAAAGCAAACTATTAGACTGGAATCGCACGTGTTTTGATAATTGGACCAAAATTGAGATTTTGATACAAGTACATGGACCAAAAATGTAGTTAACTCTATTTACTATTATTTCTATTTCTGTGGACGTATAGTCTGGAATGGGTCCGGCCCGGCAGACAGCGGCCCACTCTACGCCTGAACCCTAATCCATGCCCTATAAATATAGGGCTGAGATTCTCTTCTTAACACAACACAACAGGTTACCTTAAAACTAACCCTTATATATCGCACCAATACTAACTTGACCGTCGGCCTCGGGTCCACTCCTAACGGGTTCTCTTTGTTGACAGGTCTACTCAGGACTCGAGAAGACAATGAACGGCCCAGGGAGAGTCGTTGAATCCAGCCCGCGCCAGATTATGTATCAACAATTTCTATGTTTGTGTTTTCTTTATACAAACTCTAAAATGACCATGTCAAATGTCAATCTACCTAAAAAAGGAACGTTTTACTTAGTTTAACTCTGTGTGCCACTTGTTATATCACATATGTAGTAGCAATACTTAGAGCTCTCGGTACCCAGCGCCAAGGTTGACGTTTTCCGGCAAAACGCGACCGGACGGCGTAAGCTCCACACCATGGCTCGCGTTTTCCCATCAAATGGTCCCGTTTATTATTATTTTTTTACTTTCTCTTTTGTTAGTAAAGCTAGTAAGAGGGTGTTTAGAAAAGGGGTTTATGCCTGTTTAAAGTGTTTGGTTTTGAGTGGGTGTGTTGGAGATTAGAAGTGAGTTAGTTGTGGTTGTAGCCATTGTTGTAAAGTTTGTTGAAGTGTGCTGTGTTATGGGGTTTTGAATTGATGGGAGATTGGTCTAGAAACATGGAGAAAGGTGGCGCGTGTATGATTTTTAGCTATTGGCAAGAGATAGATAAAGTTGTTAAAAGTTGAGGTGGTATAATCTGTCTACATTTGGTAGTGTTGTTGTTGATGTTCTTATCCTGGCAGGCAACAACAAAGATACCATCACCTTCATTAAACAACAACTTAATCATCAATTCAGCATCAAAGATTTGGGGCCACTTCATTACTATTTGGGCATTGAAATCCTCAGGAATTCTATAGGCTTAGTTCTCTCACAAAGAAAATATGCACTTGATCTACTTCAATGTGCTGATGTTCTCAATGCCAAGCCAACTTCTTCTCCACTTAATCCTACCATGAGTCTCAACCTAACAGATGGTGAGCTTCTTCATGATCCTTCTCAATACAAGACTCTTGTAGGCAAGCTCATCTACCTCACAATTACAAGGCCAGATCTCTCTTTTGCTGCTCAACTATTAAGTCAGTTTTCTCATCAACCTAGGACTACACATATGAAGGCTTTAATGAAAGTATTGAGATACATAAAACTCTGTCCAGGACAAGGCTTACACTTTCCTAAACAATCAAATCTCATCCTTTCAGCCTACTGTGATAGTGATTGGGCAGCATGCCCTATCACAAGAAGATCTACTTCTGGTTATGCTGTGTTTCTAGGTCATTGTCTAATTTCCTGGTGTTCTAAGAAGCAGCTAGTGGTATCCAGATCCTCAACAGAAGCTGAGTATAGAGAATTGGCAGATTGAACATGTGAATTAACCTGGCTTAAATGTCTCTTCAAGGATTTGCAATTCTCTTTTTGGTCCAACAAAGATTTATTGTGATAATCAATCCACCATAGCAATGGCTTCAAATCCTATTCAACATGCTAGAACCAAGCATATTGAATTGGACTGCCATTTTGTGAGAGATAAGATCAGAAACAATGAAGTTTTACCATGCTACATTCCTACAAGACAACAAGCAGCTGATATCTTAACTAAAGGTCTCCCAAAAGCTCTCCATTATGCATGTTTATCCAAGTTTGGCACTTGTGATCCATTCACACTGCCAACTTCTGGGCGGGGGGTAAAGGAGTCAACTCAAGCTCAAGTTACAAAGTCAACAACATCAGTAAAGGAGCTAACCCAAGTTCAAGACATAAAGTTAACAGTCTCAACAAACAAGTCTACAATGCTCAAGTGAACAAGCCTACAAAGCTACTGCTACATCAAAGGGTTCATGTGGAATGTGATGTGATGTGATGTGCAGATTGTATATAGTAGTTTAGTAGTTAGTATGTGTACAATTGATGTAATGTAGTGTAGTTAAAATAGTTGTAGTATGTATGGGTTAGTTTAACTGTCTTGACCCATTTCAGTATAAATAGTTTTGTATTGTTACATTGATGAATAATGAAATCATAATCATTTTTCCCATCACTTCTGTTCTCTCTCAAATCACTTAAGATTGCCGCCTTTTATGTATACTAAATAATATTATTAACATGTGTTTGACTTTTTGAACCATTGCCGCCTTTTATGTATACTAAATAATATTATGCTTATGGTCAAAACGCAAGGATCAAACATCAAAACTTAAGACGTCTTAAATATTTCTTTCATGACATAGTGACTGATTGCACTTTCTGTAAAGTTCAACATCAAATTTTAGCGCAGAAACATATTTGTGAGTTGAGAAGATGTACACTTGCTCAGTCACTAGGTAGAAAAAGTAAACTGGATTGCAGATTAATTGGGCACAATAAAATTATATTACAGGCTAACTTTTTTTTTCTGCAACTGTCTTGGATACATAATTAATAATTCTTCTTCAATTCTCGCCAAAACTGCTTTGGCCACATTACATTAAATGCAGAAAATAAAATGAACAAAGTTCAGAGGAGGTTAATATTTTGAACAACTTAAAACACAGCAAAAGAGACATCTAAAAAAAGGTTTAGCATCATGTATGCCCCTTTCTCATCTACTTTCCTTAAATTACTATTGTTGTCATAGGATCTTGTTGCTTCTTTTAGTTTTACTTCCTGGTCTCACTTAACTGCTTAAGTCAATAGTTGAAACAAAGCCAACGCAGAGGAGATAATGCACCAGCGTTTGTGTGCGCTTATAACAACCTATGCCATGTTTTGCAAACTAAATTACATGAGCATGAATGACCTTTAGACAGCTGTTGATGAAAAATATGTCAAGAACTCAACCTACTGAAGAAATGTCCATAACCCCACAGCCACGGACCAAACTGAAAATTTGAACTCTACAAAGAAGTGAACTCTACAAATAAAATTGAGTCCAAAAAAGTATGCAAAAATTGGAAAAAGGCACAATCTATTCTTTCAATTAACAAGACTTTGAAGTCTACCCTTCTGGTGTACAAAAACAAGGCAACTCTATCACATTCACATGTTTAAAAAAGAATTTTACCAAAATATCAGAAGGCAATGGCACCTTGGCCGAACCAACCGTGTAGTAAAAGAATATAAGCATAATAATAATAATACACATAACACAACTAAAAGGCAATATCATCTTTTGACTTGAGAGAAAGAAAATCACTCCTTCTTTCACCTCCTTTCCCACTGCTTCTAAAAAAACGCAGAGCTGGTTTTGGTCATAATAGCTTTTGTGGAAAACTGATGGAGTGTCAAAAAACCAATGTGCCGCCTGAATATTGACATCTTATCACTGCACAAAAAGCAACAAAACTTATGAGCATGTTATGTCTTTAATGTTCACATTTCTTCAAAAAGAAAACGAATGAGGTTTTCCTGTTGTAAACCCAGGGAGGGTGAGTTTTCTTTACTCAGATGTACGCAGCCTAACCAGGTATCCCGTGACTGTGTCCGACCCTTCCTTGGCCACCCCCAAATGTGTAACTAGTGATGTTTGAACCCTAGGCTTCTTTGAGTAAGTCAAGTGCCTTACCACTAGGACTTCTTCACAAAGAAGTCAATCATATACAACAATAGGTTTGCAATGAATAACTAGATATCAAACTGATATATTGAGCTTCCACTCCTTTCGACGAGTGAGCAAAGTACCCATATCCCACTTGGGGAGATTTAAGTTTTTTAGTTGCAATTCTAGGCAATCCCCTCACTCTAAAATAGCAATTACTTTACTAAATATGTTAACAACTTCAGAAGTTCACATGCACCATAAAAGCCTAGAATCTGGGCGGGTAGTTGGGTAAATTTATCACATCCCAAGCAAACATAAGTATTGGTATTTTAGATGTTTTGGAAGGTTTATACTACATGAGAGAGTATAACTTACAAGAAATAATAAGACAATCCCAGCAATTAAAAACTTGGAAATAAAAAAAGGCTTGGTGCATTTAGGTGTGAGAAATTTTCTCTAAATCTCTACAAAATGGAGGACAATTTAGTTTTTAGAAATGTGTTTAAAATTTGGAAAGCATATTTAGATAGTGTTACATTTTCTATTTTAAAAAAGTGGGAAGTGCAAGAGAAAAGTGCAGAAAACTATAAATTATAGTTTTCTAAATCTTAGTAATCCGTTGGAATAGTGAGTTTTCCATTTCCAAGAACACAATTGCTGAAAGATCCAAAGAGGTCAACTTGAACATGTTTTGATTTTTCATTGTTTTCTATTTATTTCTATGAAATGAAAATAGATTTAAAAATTTTCTTCATTCAGAAAATTTTAGGCTTTTTCATTGTCCAAATTCGTATAATTTATAATTTGTTCTTCAATTTAGTTGATT
Organism: Artemisia argyi; assembly: GCA_030686995.1. Lineage (NCBI taxonomy): Eukaryota > Viridiplantae > Streptophyta > Magnoliopsida > Asterales > Asteraceae > Artemisia > Artemisia argyi. Next base: position 1,126,835 of record CM060700.1, on the reverse strand, counting down.
ACTCTTTTCATGTTATCATTTTCACAAGTTCTCATACAAGCATTCATTTGTTTCAGAAATCATGAATATATATAAGTATGCCATTGATAAATCTTTTTCTTTGCATATGTAATGAAAAATCAGAATGCTGAATGTGATTTTGATCTATTTTGCCAACAGTAAGATGCAAGTAGAACCATACCTCTTTCTGGCTCATGTTTTGAAGGTCACATGCATTGCCTTTACTCGATAGGAAGAACAGCATCGAGGTTCTTCTGAAGTAACCAGCCTCTTGGATAAGCAAGTCCATGCGCTTCCAAATGAAGATGCCAGTTCATGATTTTAGAACATCCGGAAGGAGTCGCTTCCATTTGACTTTCATCTTCCACCAACTGTTCTATAAAGGTAGTCTCCTGAAATGTAACAGTACGAGTAAACAAACAGTAAAAATTTAATCCCAAACTTTAAATAAATGACAATTCCCTGAATTAATTTAAACAATATGATGCATACCTGGAATCCCTCTTTGACGGTGTCCATTTGACGGATCAAAGCTGAGCTGCGTTTTCCCCATCTCTTTGGATCCCACAAGATGGTGCTATTGAATGCAAATCCTGACATGTCAACATGAAATCTTCTGAGCCTTTTACTCTTCTCATTTGTGTGCCACCCAATCACTTGACTTCCATTGCAAACCGGACCTTCCAAAGTGGCCTTGTTTTTGCTTTGTGCAACCATTGCAACTGGCCAAGTGCCAAACCGACTGCAGTCAAACATAGAACAACATCTTAGTGTCTAGACAAGCACGCAGCGATGGATGAAAACATGGACAAATTTTTCATCCTGAATTGGAGCTTATGTAACACCATTTTGCTAAGCAACAACAACAACAACAACAACATACCCAATCCCGCGAAGGCGAGGTATGGGGGAGGTAGAAATGTAGACAGGTCCTACCCCTACCCCTGGCAAAACCTGGGAGTAGAGAGACTGCTTCCAGGGAGACCTCTGGCACGTGCACCAGTGCGAGTGATAGAGAAACAAAAAGAAGCAAGTAGCAAAAGAGCAACAAGTAAAAGCAAATAGAAGCAAGCAACCAACCAGAAAGGGGCCTAGTACAAAAGACAAACATATAAAACATGCAAACAAACATGCACCAAAACAACAAACAAGGGGCAAGACAATCAAAACAAGCAAACAAAGCAAGTGGGGCAAAAGATAGAAAGCAAAAGAAAAGCCAAAAACAAACACATCAAAGCAAGGACGCACAAGCAAGCAGGTAAAAGGCAAGAAGAGCAACACAAAAACAAAGCAAGGCAACGCAGGGGGCAAAAGCAAAGGCAAAGCAAAGGGACACCACTAGCCTACCACAAACCTAAAAGGGAAGAGCAAAGGGGCCACTAAACCTAAAGTGCAAAGGGCAAACTAGACCTAAAAGGCAAAGGGGCAGGGCAACAAAGGGAAGAGAAAAGACCCAGACGCAAAGGCAAGCACCTACTACCCTTCCGACACTACCCGCAAGTCCTAATCCTAGCTCTCCACACATTCCTATCTGAGATCATGTCCTCGGACAAGAGAAGCTCCTTCATGTCTAGCCTAAGTCGATCCTCCCACGTGAGCTTAGGTCTTCCCCTCCTCCTCAAACCGTCGACCATCAGCGTTTCGACTCTCCTAACCGGTGCTGTTTGTGGCCTCCTCCTGACATGACCGAACCACCTCAACCTTCCTTCTCGCATCTTCGAGATTATAGTTTCAACTTCAAGTTCCGCTCTGAAAACTCCGTTCGGGATCATGTCAAGCATCGTCTTACCACAAATCCACCTTAGCATCCTCAGTTCTGCCACTTCCACTCTGTTAGCTTGAGCTTTTGTGATAGGCCAACATTCTGACCCGTACAAGATAGCTGGTCTGATTGCCACCATTTTGCTAAGCAATATGGATAAATTCCTTTACAAAATGGTAAGTCATAGAAAATCCAACATGTAACACGTTACACGCTATATTCAGTGACAAAATAAAAGTGAAAAGATAAAAAACATCAGGCATAAACAGAAAACAAGACTGCCACTTTTGAGGTCTGTGAGCCATTAGGAGCCTGGATGCACGGATTTACCAATAGGTCAATCAGAATATCACGAGTAGAAGATAAGCAATCTCAATCTTTCTTGTATAGGCAAAAGTGAGCGAAATTTATACTAAAAAAAAGGTTATTTGCATTACTAAAATTTACATATATTTTTTACTCTGAGATCTATTCCAACATTTCCAGAAGAAACCATTAAGCTCTGGTTGAAAGATGCAACATACATCAAAGATTATTTCTTCATATTCGTTAATATGTGGATTGCGTTTCTGAATCTACTGATCTGTTTTATTCAAGACTACTACGTTAATATGTGGAATTTACTCTTTCCTTCAATCAGATAGACAACAAGGGAGTACAGCTCTGTCCCTTGGTCGCTCAAATCGACAAACAAACGTGCAAGCTTCAGATGTTATCTTTTAGGCTTTTTCATTGTCTAGCATTCATTGTTTTCTATTTATTTTTATGACATGAAAACAGATTTAAAAATATTCTTAATTCAGATGTTATCTTTTAGGCTTTTTCATTGTCAAAATACGTATAATTTATAATTTGTTCTTGAATTTAGTTAATTACTTTTTTCATGTTATCATTTTCACAAGTTCTCATACAAGCATTCATTTGTTTCAGAAATCGTGAATGTATAAGTATGCCATTGATAAATCTTTATCTTTGCATATGTAATGAAAAATCTGAATGCTGAATGCGAATTTTATCAATTTTGCCAACAATAAAATACAACTAGAACCATACCTCTTTCTGGCTCTTGTTCTGAGGGTCACAAAAGCATTGCCTTTTACTCGATAGGAAGAACAGCATTGAGGTTCTTCTGAAGTAACCAGCCTCTTGGATAAGCAAGTCCATGCGCTTCCAAATGAAGGTGCCAGTTCATGATTTTAGAACATCCGGCAGGAGTCGCCTCCATTTGACTTTCATCTTCGACCAACTGTTCTATAAAGGTAGTCTCCTGAAATGTAACAGTACGAGTAAACAAACAGTAAAAATTTAATCCCAAAGTTTAAATAAATGACAATTCCCTGAATTAATTTAAACAATATGATGCATACCTGGAATCCCTCTTTGACGGTGTCCATTTGACGAATCAAAGCTGAGCTGCGTTTTTCCCATCTTTTTGGATCCCACAAGATGGTGCTATTGAATGCGAATCCCTGACATGTCAACATGAAATCTTCTGAGCCGTTTACTCTTCTCATTTGTGTGCCACCCAATCACTTGACTTCCATTGCAAACCGGACCTTCCAAAGTGGCCTTGTTTTTGCTTTGTGCAACCATTGCAACTGGCCAAGTGCCAAACCGACTGCAGTCAAACATAGAACAACATCTTAGTGTCTAGACAAGCACACAGTGATGGATGCATAGTCACACGGAACGCGGAACGCTCCGGTACGGAAACGAGAAACGGGAACGCGGTTCGCTAAGTCCCTAAAATTCGGTACGAAGGGGGGTAGGCTCATTTTGGTACGCTCCGGTTCGTTTCGGTTCGATGTACCATATAATTTGGTACGATGTACCCAATTTGATACAATGTACCATATTATACTTATACATATATAAGTTTTAATAGGTACGGAGTATTTATATATTTTATATACATATTTACAAAATTTTATTAATTTTATTATTATATTTAATAATCTATACACTAGCCAAACTTGAGTTCCACATAATCCATTATTAATCCAAATTTTTGTGTAGCCAAAAAGTCCAATAAAACTTTGCTTAGAGGCCCAATAATAAACAAGCCCATCAAATAATTGCAAGTACACCTCAACCACACATAAGTACATAACCCTACATTGCACAGTCACGTCTTCTTCCTCCCAAAACAAAAATAAACAGCTCCCATATTATTCCCTTTTGAAAATGCATCACCCATCTCTTTTCTCCTTACAACCGAATCAAAAAAAGTACCGGATCACTTTGGTACGTCGTACCGCTTCACTTTGGTACGCTGTACCGATCCATTTTGGTACGTCGACCTAATAGACTTGGGTACGCCGATTGATATTGTTTGGGAACGCCAAATATAGCGATCCAGATCGCGATCCCGAGCGATCCGAGTCGCGATCGTACCGCGTTTGGGTACGAACGATCCGAAACGCGAAACGCGGCTGAGTCAGCGTTTCCTGTGACTATGGATGGATGAAAACATGGACAAATTTATTCCTGAATTGGAGCTTATGTAACACCATATTGCTAAGCAATATGGATAAATTCCTTTACAAAATGGTAAGTCATAGAAAATCCAACATGTAACACGTTACACGCTATCAGTGTTGTAAATATCGCTCGGCGGTCGACCACCGCCAAGCGCCAAGACCGATATGGCGGCAATATATCAGTGATATATCGGAGACCATAAATTATAAAGAAATTTATGTATATTTTTGAAATGCAACATATGTAACACAAAACAAAACATAAATTATATTTATAACTTATAAGAGATATTTGTAGAACCTGGTATACTACCAAAGTGCTCCAATTCAACTCCAATATATGACTGATTGACTGGAAAGAGCCTGGACCGATAAATTTGACTGATATGACCGATATAACCGATTTTGACTGATATTTGACCGATTTTGACCAAACCGATAAATTTGACCGATAAGTGAAATATCGTATCGGTCAACCGCCGATAAGCGATATATCACTGATATATCGGCCGCCAAGACCGATATTTACAACACTGCGACGCTATATTCGGTGACAAAATAGAAGTGAAAAAATAAAAAAAATATCAGGAATAAACAGAAAACAAGACTGCCACTTTGAAGTCTGTGAGCCATTAGGAGCCTGGATGCACGGATTTACCAATAGGTCAATCAGAATATCATGAGTAGAAGATAAGCAATCTCAATCTTTCTTGTATAGGCAAAAGTGAGAAGAATTTATACTAAAAAGGATCGTTAATATGTGGATTCTGTTTGCAAATCTTCTGATCTGTTTTTTTTCAAGACTACTACTATCGCTAATATGATAGGCAAAGTGCTACTAATCAGATAGTCTGGAATTTACACTTTCCCCGCCCCAACAAATATAAGTTACTATTTCTTTCAATCAGATAGACAACAAGCGAATACAGCTCTGTCCCTTGGTCGCTCAAATCGACAAACAACTTCATATTTGACACAGTACCCGCAATGCAATTTCAATATTGCGAATAAGACAATATTAATTTGATGCAACATAAAGATAAATATAGTGCACGCGTCTAAACTGCTCGTGCAGTTGCTCCTAATTTACAACTCTTAAGCTACCTACTACTAAAATAGCAATATAATTGAAGGATCTAGTAATAGCAAAAGTAATCTGTACACGTGGCAATCGCACATAGGCAATCGAATAACAAGTATACAATGTAGGAAGCAGAACGACGACACTATTAGATACTAAAAATGGAAAGCAAAGCAGTACCTGATATCTCTCAACGCCTCAAACAGCTCAAGCGAATAGACATTATCATCATCCGCAAAATAAACAATCCCGTCAAGCCTATGACGCTCAATATGCTCAAGCGCAGTATTCCTCTGATGCACACCCCTATCCTTGACATCCGTGAAATTCTTCCCACAAACCAAATGGCGATACATAATCCCCATCCCTCTCAAAACATCCGCCGTCTCCGTAGACGCCGCATTCATCTCCACAACAATCCACAGAACGGGCGGAGGGACCAGCCTCAGCACGTGGCCAAGCCTATTCAAATAAAACGCTTGAAGAAAGGATACCTGTTCGTTGTAGATAGGTAACACATAAACGGTTGTAACAGTAAGCAACGATTGAAGAAAGGAGGGATTCACACCGAAAACCTCGATTAGGTTACGAACACAAGAAATCAACCTCTGATTTCACCGGAACCACCATCACCGGCGCTCAATTTTGGATTAGGGGAAGAAGAACCGAAAAGGGGAAAGTGCAAAAACAAACACCCGTAAGTTTTTATACCAAAAAACTTAACATACCCATTAATCCCGGCCGATGGGCGGGTTCGCTTCGTAATATTATTTGATGAAATCTAATTAGACGTAAATGAATAATGAGTAATGCCAAATATCTTAAACACAAAAATTGAAAAGAAAAAGAAAGTGTTCATCTAATATATGTAAAAAAGAACAATGAAAAGTATGAAAAACAAATGTGTTTATTTTTATACGAAATAAAACTTCTTTGTAAACAAATGCTACCAAATCCACATTAACTTAGTAGGTGGAAAGTCAAATGCACATTAAGCAGTTGGTACAAAAAAATCACATATATCGAACTGATTAAAAAATAAGTATCAACTACTTATCGAATGTGCCAACTATCGGGTAATGCAAAAATCAATATATCTTGTCCATATAAAATCTGGGCTAGACCCGTTACAGCAAGGAACAATTAACTATTAAGTTTAAATGCTATCACAAATGCAGGATTACTCTTCATCACTACTGTCGTACTGTTGGCTTAAAGATTTTTATCCAGTACTTTGTTGACCTTTTTTTCTTCTTGTTTTCTTTGTAAATGAAAACACGAATAGAAGCAACCATTAAAACATTTATTATGGATTTAGAATGCTTAAAACATTCGTATACATAAATGTAGCAATTACTACTTTAAACACTAGCTTGTAAAAGAAAGATACTTTGTTTATTAAAATTGGGCCCAAAACATTAATTCATCTCATTAGAGAGAGCCCACAAAAACCACTTAAGTAAAAAAGCCCAAACGAAACATATTCCACCAATCCACCATAAAAATAAAATAAAAAATAAAAAGATAAATTGCAAAAATGGTCCCTAAAGTAGCTCAAATGCGCAAAAATACACCGAGACAAAAAGTATTGCAAAGACTACATTAATGTTCCATATTTTTGCAAAAAAGCCACCGAGACACACTGTTCACTAACTTTCGTTAGTTTTCCTTGTTAAGTGCAGTGAAATGACTAATATACCATCGTCTTCTTCCCCATTTGAATTTATATTTAATTTTAATACAACAACAAAAACATCAAGAACAAAAACACATAAATGCAAATACAATTACACACTTTTTTTCTTATTTCTAACTCTCTTTTCTTGATCCATCCACCACCAACACACAAACATAACTTTTTTTTTTTTTTTTTTTTTTTTTTTTTTTTTTTTTTTAAGTCATCACATTACAAACACAGCCACCACCCTCTATCACCATACAACCAACACCATTTCCCTCTACTTACCACCACTGTAGATGTCATTCGAACCTCTATCCTTATATTTTAATAATAGATGTCATTCGAAAATACTGTTTGGTAGCTACTAGCTGCTGTTGGTTTCATATGTATGCTACAAAGTTGGCATGCGCCAATAAGGCATTGTATCAAGATGAAATTGATCACGTCAAGGGTTACAATGCGCGTGGGTGGGTTTTGTGTTTGGGTGTTTAAGTAATTTAATTATATGATGATGATGATAGTGTGGAGAAATTGGGGGTGAATCATTGTCGTCCGGGGAGAAAGAAGATGCTCTACAACTATAACTAGTTAGTACGTATAATACAGGTTTCTCGACAGACAATTGGGTGGCCAAATTATTTCACGCAATCTGCTTGACTTGTATGTGGTCAATATGGAACTGGAGAAACAAAATCCTTCATGCGCCTTCGGAGGCGGAAGCGACAACTATTCGTCACCAAGATATTTTTTCTACGGTTCAAAGGATGTCTCTCCTATGGGCTTCTCATCGGGCTTCTAAGAACCGATTTTCGTGGGATAAATGGATCCAAAATCCGGGTGACTTACTTGGTATTTTCTATACGACAAACACGCATATAAACATAAACGTTATAATAAATATTTTATAAATCTACCCACAAAATGAATATGAGTTTATAAATTTGATTTATTTAGTTATTTATTCATATTATATTAATTATATATTATTATATAATAAAATCGGTTCGGCTCGTTTTTTGCGGTTCGGTTTTTGGACGAAAACCGAAACCGAACCGTGTATTTCGGTTTTTGAAAAATTAAAAACCGAACCATCGGTTTTTAGTTTCGGTCAGTTTTTTCGGTTCGGTTTCGGTTTTTTCGGTTTTGTTTGCTCACCCCTACCTTGAGGTACAATATGTCAATATTAATACAGCTAATATTGTTTATAATATTCTTTTGCTACCTGCGGGACTATGGTAGATACATGCCTAAGCGAGTAAAACATTGTTACAATAAGGACTTTTAAAATTCGATATGGCATGGATATGACACATGAACTCCTTTTATCTGTTGTTACTAGGAAGTATTGAGTATATTACTATTATTCATTTCTTTTTACTCTAAAGAAAGAGAACTCTATTCATTTCTTTTCTCCTCAATCTTTTCTTTTATCTTCTTTTACATAATTAACTCGAGAACAAAACGTAAAGTAATATGGTTAAACTATTGTTCATTTTAAATATTGGTTTTCTATCATTTTAAATATGTTAATACATAAAATAATATACTCCCTAAAAGTTAATATGAAAAACAAAGAACAATTGCAACAATATATTGTAATTTCTTACTCCCTCCGTCCTAAAATTATAGTTTCCTTTTGACTTTTTCGGTATTTATTTTTTAACTTTGACCTTAATTATTTTTGTTTATATTACATAATACTTGATGCAAAATATATTAATGGATTGAGTTTTAAATGTATTTTTCATTGGTATAATTTTCATCAACTGTTGTATAACACAAACAAAAATATTTAAAGTCAAAATTGAGAAAAAAAGACCGAAAAAATCAAAAAGATACTATAATTTTAAGATGAAGGTAATAATAAGTGGACATGCTATAAATAAAACCAAAGAACCCCAACGAAAAGACCACCACACCATTATATAATATACTAAAGGGTAAGAGGTTACTGTAGCAAGCACAGTGCTTGCTACAGTAACTTTTTTTTTTTTTAGTATTAACGGTCGTTAATTATTTAACGGCTGTTAACTAACGACCGTTATGTTTAACATTAAAAAAAAATTGTACGCACTTTATCTTTCATCTCAGTGGTTCATTGCAAATTTAGTCCTCAAATAATTTACATAAATGGTCCTTCATGTTATACATCAATTGCAAAATCAGTCCTAGGTAACTAACTTCATGTTAAGTAGCTAACGGCAATAAAAGAATTCTGCAGCAACGCGCGGGCACCAAACTCGTTATTACTATAATCATCACATGTGAGCTTTTTTCATTTCTTTTTGATCCTTTTTTCCCAACCACAAATAACTTTATTTTTTTCTTACTTTTTATTTAAACAAACATATTAAATAAATTTATCAATCATTTATTTTCTCTCTTTTCATTTAATTCAAAATATAAATCCAAATCTAAATCCTAATCCTAAACCCATCTACGAACCAAACGGGCCCTAAGTCTTCATTTACAAATTTAGCCATTGAAATGAATAAAATGACGATAATATCCTCAGTGATGTGACACTTAACGAGAAAACTAACTGAAGTTAGCTCTCGGTGGCTTTTTTGCAAAAATATGAAACATTAATGTCGTTTTTGCAATACATTTTGTCTCCGTGTATTAATGAGAGAATAAAGCTCTGTCCCTTGGTCGCTCAAATTGACAAACAAACGTGCAAGCTTCAGCCTTTTCAAAAAAGGAATTCACAACTTCATATTTGACACAGTACCCGCAATGCAATTTCAATCTTGTGAATAAGAAGATCCTAATTTGATAAATATATTGCACGCGTCTAAACTGCTCGTGCAGTTGCTGCTAATTTACAACTCTTAAGCTACCTACTACTAAGATAGTGATATAATTGAAGGATCTAGTAATAGCAAAAGTAATCTGTACACGTGGCAAGCGTACGTCATAATCGCACATAGGCAATCAAATAATAAGTATACAACATAGGTACCATGAAATTTTGAATGAAAATCAAATTGAACTCAAAAGTTTGATAAAATTTTCACTCAATCAATGACGTTAATAGTTTATGAAAATATTTCAGTTTTAACATCCGTCATTGATTGAGGGGGAGAGTGATTTCTCAAGATTTTATGTATCATCAAAAACTCCCCACACTTTGTACAAAACCTTGCAATAAAACGATTTGTGATGGTTATGTGTCAGAATGAGAACATTTTCAAAGAGTTTTCGTTAAAACTTCAAATCGTTTGTAAACTCATCAAATCTGACACATAACAACCTCCCTCACAGATTGAGGGGGAGCAAGAAAAAATTCCTTTTTATCAGAAAATATTAAAAATTAACCGCATTTCTCTCCCAAACGTTTTCTAACTTATTTAAATCAATTGGGATCCAAAATCTCAAAAGATTTGAAATTTTTGATCGGGGGAGAGAATGTGATTTAAATATGGAATCTGATAATCAAATGTGATCTTTTGGACTCAATAAATGTGCTCCCACATATGTGCTAAACACTTTCGAATATTGGTGCACATATTGAGGGGGAGCAAAGGCGTTTGTGGAAGTTATACCAAAGACCGACCATTTATCTTTAAGCATGGAATTATAAGGATGGTTAAGGTTAGGTATGAGTTCCCATGATCCACCAGAACCGGAAGGATCTTCCCAGGGACAATCCATAGATAGATTAGAAGTCCTTAGGAATGATATGAAAAAAGGAGTAAAGTGAGAAAGGGAAGAGTGCGGACTGAGATAGAGCTAGGACTGGAACAAACCTAACAAGGTTCTAGTGGTGAAGTCTCGGTAAGCACTGAAGGGGTTGAAGAATTAAAAAGAAATGAAATGTGAAAAGGGTGAAAAGAAATAGCCCTCCATATATTCAACCTTAGGGCAGAAACCGGGTTCAATGCATAATCTACTGGCGGTTACCAAGGTAACACCGGTATTGAAGACAAGACGTCATGGACCCAGTGACGCACTGCACTAAACTTCCCAACCACTCAAGTTCTTTTAAAAGAGCTTGTTTCATTCTCGCGGGGAACCCTGTGCAATGTATCGACCGCTCATTGCGAGCTATGTTGATACCTAAACAGGAGACGCCTCCCCAGTCTCCAGGAGCGGATCAAAATGCACTATTGAGTCTAGAGCCAAAGAGATCATCCATAAATCTCGATAGGACACATTCCAAATATGCTTATTGTTTCACACAATGTGGAAAATAAGATAAAATATGTAGAGTCCTACGCATTATCCTTGTGGTATTGCCAGAACATCCGAGTGATATGTAAATATTCACAATGAAGATGAAAATCCTTCTAGAGCGAACATCTTTCAAGCTCTTGGTAGGTGACATGTGAGATCCATCTTGGATCAATGATCAAGTGACAACTGGAAAGCAACAATGGTGCGATTCTAAATTGAATCAAACTTGTTCCAGGATATGGATTGACGGATACTTTTGCAAAAACCTTTCAATGTGCTCACAACTAATTTTCGAGCACATTGATTGTGTAAAATCTTTCAAACAAAAGTATTTTTGATGGAAATGTGATTCAAAGTATAAAACTCTCGTCGTGTCTCAAAAAATGTTTATCATATGATACGTGAGTGATTTTTATAAATCAATTTCTCATCAATCCGTGAATAATTATTCACCGATTCACTCTATCGTGTTGTCTGCTTTGAGACGTTCCGGTATGAGAACATGCTAAGTATGAAGATTCCGAAGTGGATTCTTTGAAAAATTCATTACTACAAGCTGGAAATTCCTGTCAAGGAGAGTCTTCTTTAAAAGAGACTCTACCTGATCACATGTCGATTTTCACAAAACCGGAGGGTTGTCTATCCTCGCAGAACGAATGACAAAGCCATGTTCGTTCTCTATCTTTATTGCTAACTGTTTTATTTCAGGGACACATATAAAGATGGCGTTGATGGCTCCAGTTTCCAGCTGAATCGGGTTAATCCATACCTCATGCTCACACATCCTCCACACTATCAATGAAGATGAGAGACTTGCTACAACAAATGCTGAGAGACTACCAACAACGTTTCCGCAACTCTGATGAAAAAGTCTCCTGATCCACAACTCTAATGCAAAGTCTCCAGATATAGAAGGGTATGAGCATGATGGTCCTTAGTCACTACATCACATGAAGGCAATACAACTATGGATGAGCTTGGAGATTTACTTTGGCTGATGATCTCAAAGGAAGCTCAAAGATCATATATCACAAACGAATTATAATCACAAGTTCGCTTGCTTGAAGTACAAAGTGTGAAGTAAAGTGAAGAATCAGATCTTACGAGCTACAGAGACGTAAGAATGCTTAAAGACCAAAGAGCCTAATTTCAAAGGTGACCTCACTTAGGGGGAGATTGTTAGGAATACAAATATTCTTGTAAAAGTCTCGGTCACCTGATTATTGTAATAGCATTAAGTTAGCTCGTAGTTAGTTTATTTATAAGTTAGTTAGTATTAGTGTAAGTAACACCGTGGAAGAAGGACGGGTCTTCACCCACTGTATGCCTGATCCACAGCCCGGGTGTGGGCGTTTATGTTGTAAGTATAAATACCCCTCTCCACATGTGGAGAGGGTTGGACCTTCACTTAATCTTAATCTAACATTCTCTTTTCTCTCAAGGTTCCACTCTCCCTCTCTTTCTTTTAATTCCAACGCCACACACAAACCACAAGGAATCATGTTTCCAACTTAATTAGTATTCTACATTTACGTTTGTGATAAAACATGTCTATATGTATGTTTGGCAAAATTAGCTGTAAGCTATATGCTGTAAGTTGTAACCTGTACGCTGTAAACTGCAAAGCTGTTAACATGAGCTACAAGCTGTATCATTCTTTTAATAAAAGTGTTTGGTAAGGTAGATGTTAAATATAATTATAAGATGTAAAAGGACATAAAAGGACATATCTATAATTATAAAAAAAATGTTTGGAAGGTATATCAGTAATTTAAAGTTTTAACAGCTCCAAGATGTTTAAAAAGCTTCATGGGTCAGCTTTTCATTTAGGAGCTATTTGTTTGAAATAAAAGCTCGAAGTTAATGTATCCAAATGGAGCTATTATTTTAGAAGAGATTATTTTTGTAATAAAAAGCTAACAGCTCCTCCAAAAAGCCCCTACCAAACATGCCTTATGTATTAAAGCTAAAACACCGGAAATGGAAAACTAGATTTACTTTCCATGATGGCGTTCAGGGAATGGAATGATCGTGTTTTATTCACTTGAAACATATAGATTATCACTACCACAAAAAGGTCGAATGTACACGCTTATTTTTCCACGCTTTAGAAAAGGTGGAGTTTTAATTAAAGGTGTTTGTTTAAGATGAAGAGTCCATGTATGGATCATATTGAAGGCCCACCATCATTCTAATTGTGATTGATGGCGGCATACCAAACGCACCCTCCATAGTATTTCCCAAATCACTTTCAATAAAATTACAACAATTCCTTTCTATCACTTTCAATTGGATATGTGCTCGAATTTTATATAAAAACCTAAAAATTAGTTTACGCTTAAAACTGTGTAGAAAACTTGCACTATATTAAATGTGGATATAAAATACTATGAGTCACCAAAGAAAGCGTGGCCAAAAACTTTTATATAAAATCCTAAAAAGAGAACAAAATTAACAATAAAAAGCGTGGACAAAAAACTTTTATATAAAAAATGAAAAATGACAAAATTCACAATAAAAAGCGTGTATTTTTTTTTTTTTTTTTTTTTTTTTTTTTTTTTTTTTTTTTTTTTTTTACTACGTGTCATTCCTTTCTAGTTTACTATCACTTTCAGGAATGAATTATATCTCATCTTCTCAGGTGCGTTTGGTATTTTGAAAGTAATTAAAAGTGTTTGTTTAACATACCACTACTATCAAAATCATTCCCATTGTGATTGATGGCGCCTTCAATAGTGTTTCCCAAATCAGTTTCAATAAAATCACAACAATTCCTTTCTATCACTTTCAATTGTGATTGATGGGCATACAAACGCACCCTCGATAGTGTTTCCCAAATCACTTTCAATAAATCCTTTCTATCACTTTCAATTGGATATGTGCTCGAATTTTAAAGTCGTTCACTTTTTTATACAAAATCACTTTATCATTTTCACTTTCTCACTTTTGTTAATTTGTACAAATTGATGCAGCTAGGGTTTCGTTTTTTTCTTTTTAAATGGTCCAATTGCAGCAGCTTCGCGTCTAAGGTATAAAACTATTAATATGCGTTTGTTTAAGTATAATAATTAATTTGTGTGAAATTGATTGTTTGACGAAATATGCTTGAGTTATTGATAATCGATTTGATTCATTTGGTCATTCTATTGTTGCTTGTTATAATTGGGGCTAAAGTTAGGGTTTGTTAAATCTGCTTAATACTGGTGGTTTGGACCATTGGAATGTTTATATGTTATGGTTAACTTTATTCTAGCTATTGAATAGATGAATTAGCTTAATTTTGTGCATTGTGTGAATGTATATGATTTTTAGGTGAGGAGATTAGAAACTCAAGACGTGCCTTTTAACTAAGTTGAGCCAGTTACATCAGTTATAACCAAAGTTTTGAATAAGCTATAGTGTGTAGAATACTTGTTTGTGTTTGTTGTTTTTTGGTTATGTTTTAAATCGCGTGTGTATACATTGAGGATGGCAGAAAATATGGGGAAACTCAAGTTGTGACTTGTGAGTGAAAAGCTCTCTTTAATTTTTGTTTTTCGATTGTCATAAAGCAGTGTTGTATGATGTAAGTAACTGTTTTGAGTATCCAGGTTTGGAAGGAGCCGTGGAATGATTAAGCAAGCTGTATTGGTTTAGTTTCATGGCTTTTCTAAATGTTGTATCTGATAATCAGGCCTAGAATGTTGTTTTGAGTATCCTGGTTTGGGCATGTCCAACCAGTTGATGTTGTTTTATCTGATGTACAAATGTTTCATTTAATATAATCATTCACCTTTTGCACCAAAAAAAAATGTAACTCTGTTGCATATGTATGAACAATATCATGTACTAAAGAGAAAGCAATTGCAGAGAAAGAGATGGTAATGAAATAGAAGTCAGATAGCATTACATCACTGCAAGTGAAGTAGCTTTTAAGTAAAGTAGCTTTGATGAGGTAAGCTAAAAGGTTCTTAGATGCTAATGAATAGGTTAAAAATGCTCATGAATTGGAGAAACGGGTTTGTATGAGATATAAAAAATACCTCGACATGTCAAGATTACTTGTCTTACATTGCAGTTGGAGAAGCTCCAAATGCAGATGCAGTTGAAGAACAACTTAAGGGAGGCCTTGGAAACCAAGACAAAAAATGATCTAACTCCAAATCTTCATGATGTAAGATTACTTGAATGATTTTAAACTAATAGAAGTAGACCTCATTTGCTGAATTTGAGTAACCTTATTATGCGCTTTGTAAAATGTATCAAGGTTCATGGTGCTTTGCTACAACCTTGGCTTGCAACTCAGTTAGTTGGTTATCAGGTAGCTCTTCTTTAAAGTAGTCATGCTTTTCTGTCACTTAAACAAACTGTAATGCTTGTATATCCTTGTTTTTAGGCATTGTTGCATGCGCCATTTATTCTCTATTTTAGTATAAGTGTTCTGATTTTAGTCTAAGATGAGAACACATGCAAGTTATCATTTTATTGTGGCAGGCATTGGAGAAAAAGGCACAAGCTGAAAAATAGGCTGAACCTCACGTGCACACAATCGGAACTGTAAGTAAATTCTCTATTAGATGTTCTGCTATAAGTTCCGGTCACCAGTATGTTTTATTATTTAATTTATGTTCTGCTATTAGATGTTTGGATTGTGGAGCGATGGGTTTGACCTTTAAAGTCAAAGGTAAGGTTGACTGACTAGATAGTGTTCATAAGTTAGTGATAGCAAAGAAGGGTATAGCTATAAGTCTATAACGACTTACTATGACTGTTTTTGGATGAATGCTAATTCTTATTTTAAGTTTTGAATAGTATTGTATTAGCTAGTATAGAGTGTTTGAACAATTTTTTTGAAAAAAATATCATGTTTTATAGGTCTAGACATTTTTAGTAGATGAATGTGACAACTTATGTCATATTCAGTCATTGAATTCGTTTCTAGATGAATGTGATTTTTAGTAGTAAGTTGGTTATATATAGTATTTATACTTATGTACCACATGACATCTATAGTTATACAGTATAGTTTCTAGATGAATGGGTCGAGTCAAGTTAACCTCATATATGATTCACTGTAACATATATGATTCACTGTAACAGCCGTTTGGGTTTTCACCTGATGAAAACAATAAATATTGTTAAAAATGTGTTACCATATAGAGATGTGCGCATTACCAGCATGAAGCATATAGATATAACTCACCAAGTCCTTAAACTGTAAGTTGAACAAGATGTCAATGTATCGCAGATTACTATATTTTTGATATTGACATGCTATTATGTTTTCATGATCATGCGAATTTGAATTAGTCATAACTTATTACTATATTTGTTGACATGGCAGCATTTTGATCTGTCGGAAGTCGGTTCGTGTTGGCAAGATTAATAAACAAGAGATTCTTCTTATTTCAACCAAGTACAAGGTAGCTTATTTTGCTTATTATTTGCAATGCATATTGTCGTGTACTACTAGTCATTTATGGACCAATCACATGACTATCAGTTTTACTAGTTGATTTCGAGTGTTTGGTTGCATAACGTAGTTAACCAATATTTTGACTACCATGTGTTAAATGTGAAGGAAAGTGTTCTAAACGACACTCATTCGATGTGATGTTGTTAAATCACTATGCACCGGTATAAAAGCCGCTCGGCTCAACCAACCCCGTAGTCAACCAACTCGTCTGACCCGTTGTATGAATTAACCCATTTTGATTCTAATTTGTTTATGTTACCAATTCCTGAATCATTAATCCTGTAAATTTTGGTTTTTTTTCTCACTATTTAGGAGCTTGTTGAAGACGAAATATCAAAGCTTGTTGTTAAAAATTCAGTCTTCCCCACGGTTCAAGAAACTGTGTGCAGGGCTGCATGCAACTCCTTCCTCCCTTCCTGTAGCTGGTAGGATTCTTTCTTGAACTCATCTTTAGCGACCATCAAGTTAAATCTGTAAATATTAGAGAATATTGCATAAAAGGGTATTAAACTTATCTCCAATTTCCATTTGAGTTATCAAACTTTTTTAGTTAATCCAGGAATTAAGGCTATCTAGCTTACGTTTTTTTTTTTTTTTTTTTTTTTTTTTTTTTTTTTTTTTTTATCAAGATATAGATTTTTTTTACTTCGTTTACCGTAGCAGTTAACTGGACAGGACACATTTTTGTAATCTGTAAACCTACTTAAGTTCTTTTAGTTAAGTTGGATAGTCTTAATTAATGAAAAAAAAATACATTTGATGCCTCAAAAGAAACTGGACATAATATTAGTACCCTGTATGATTTGTTTTATTATAGGCTAATACCTGATGTATGATTTGTTTTATTATAGTATATTGGGTTTCGAGTAAATTGGTATACTGCCCATTAGTTATATTGAAACTTTAAGACCCTTTGTTAGTTTAGAGCGCATTTGAGAAATTTTTCCGAATATACATAGTGAATACTTATGAACTTTGATAAGCTATAATCGGGATAAGCTCATAAGCCCAAAATTGTGACCTTATTAGTCTTTCAAAAACTCCATAAGCCATAAGCTAAATAAGCTTAAACAAACACCTCCTGTAACATACTGATGGTTGGTTCTTCGTTTTAACAGACGACTTTGAAAGGTGAGGCCACAAATGTTATCTCAGCAGACAATCTGTCATTGGTTGAATGGTTGTAGGCTTCTCTTATTGCTCAGAAACAACGACCACTTACCCGACACAAGGTAAATTCAAGGTTCTATTATTGTTGGAGTGTTAGTAGCAATCATGGAATTATCAGTCATTGGTTTCTTAGCAGTTTCACATTTTTTAAACAGAGCAGAAAAACGCAGCAATAAGTTTGACCATTCTAATGGACCAATTGACCAGCTGAAGTCAAAGAAAGCATGTAGAAAAAATGGGTCACCTATAATCAACCTCGAGTGCCCTAATGGGTGGGACCGGGTAGCCGAGGATCGACGATTTGGCGGGGTCTTTTAAGAAATAATGAGAAGTCTTAGGTTTAATTTGTAAGAGATAAGAGTCAGCAACGCAATACTTTGCGTCTAGAAATTTGTTAGGCAAGAGTGTGTTTTCGGCTATTCACAAGGGTATGTTAGAGAGATGGAACCGTTGTTGCTATAAAAAGCATTATAAAACGTAGCTACAAGTCTGAGGAATCCGAGTTTGTATAAGGAATAACTATATAATTCATTATTACTCTTATACGGAGTAGTTATTATTTGTTGCACTATTTTGATCAGATTAATGCAATCATAATAGTATTGTTCTTGAGAAGAGGTGTCGCAGAGAGCTTTGCTAGATGGCCTAAGAACAAACCAATTATGTGTTTGGATTGCCCTCTTTAACCCTCTTTCTCTTTTGCCCATGATATCCCCAACAAGGTCAGGTTATCAAATCCTTTGTTTTGATGGGTATATTTGGGTGTAACAAAGGCCCGCTGATTGGTGGTTTATCAGGAATTGTTACACAAATGCAACACGAGTAGGTGATTACGGTTGCATTATGATAAAGCTACGATATTCATGGCAACCTTTTAACACGAATAGAGCCTATAATTGTTACCACCGCTAAACAAGGAATACTAACGAAAATATTGATTTAATGTTTAACATACTTAACCATAACTTTTAGTAAAAATCCTGTGCGTGCACGGGTATTATAACTAGTATTGAAAAAAAAAAAAAAAAAAAAAAAAAAAAAAAAAAAAGGCTACCTAGTTTGGATAAAATTGAAAAGTATCCTAGATATAGCAATTTGTAATATTTTTTGTGTGGCTCAACCATCATATGGTGCATCTGTGTGTTCTATTTGTTGTGTTTGCAATTTTGTATTTGTGTCTAGGTAAATGTTACTTGTTTTCAAAAGTTGATAAAGCATATATACATTTTTTTTATGTTCTCAGTAATTATAAACAATATTACAATTAAAGTTTTGTTTAAGTTTTCTTAGTTTTATCACTATGATTAAAAAAAAAATCATCTTTTAGAAACAAGCACATGCACATTGCATTGTCAATTAGTTATAGAAAAAAACAAATCTCAATTTTAATCGTTGAAAAAACATCATATGACACAACTTAACGTGACCTATTAACCGTTTGACTTGTTGACCCGCTAATTTATCGCATCAACTTAGTAAAGAAACCACTTTAGAGTAGTGGCGCATCCAGGAGTAAAACTAAATCACTATACCATAATCAAAATTGAATTTACCTATTGACTGTTTGACTTGTTGACCCGCTAATTTAGAACTTAGTTTTCTCTTTGGATACACTTTTATAACATACTTTAAACTTTAAGCAATAATTTAATAGTTGTACACAGTAAGGTTGTAAGGCAATTTTTAAACCCGAACAGACATGCAAACATCCTTCGGAGTGGCATCACTATATTAACTAGTTCGAAAACTTAATTACTATATCATAATCAAATTATTTACAACAAAAAATCTTAGCATATATAAAATCTCGTATCAACTTGTTTTCTCTTTTTTAAAATACAATTTACGAATTGGAGAATGATTTTCTAAATTTATAAGCTCAATTAATAAAAAAAACTAAACTTGAGTTTTTATCTGACAAAAAAGAAAACAGAAATAAAGAAACAGTTATATCACATGCCAAAAGACAAAACACAAATACAGAGATAATTTAAAAATAGTTTTAAGTAGTCAATATTTTTATTCACGGTTTTCAAACATAAAAATAAGCCCAATCAAACCAATTTGGGCTTGCAGTAAAAATAGTTGAATTTACCCAAGAACTATTATTTGATTAAAAAATGGGAAGGGTGAGGTAGCTGAGTGGATATAACGTGTCATTATTTGAGTTACGGACACGTACGATACCAATCAAATAATTACCTTATTCTCTCATCTTCATCTTCATCTACTTTATCCATTTTTCTTCCACCTGGTTATTTTTTTTATCTATCATGCTTTAGAGTGAATATTCTTTTCTCATTGGCAAGGTTTAGCATAATACATTTTGCTTTGTGATTTTTACTTTACTTTATTTTAAAGAAAAAGAGTTTATTTGCTAACTTAGTAAAAGAATTTGTCGGGAACATTATATGCAAAACTTTGCAAATAAGAAAAGAATATATACTCTTTTGGGTCTCTCCATAAAACAAGGATAATCCTTGTCTATAATGCAACATTCCATCTAAAAGAGTAATAAACAAACACACAATTATGTGGAAGGAGAAGATCCTTGAACACGAGCATCCACTCAAACTCATTGATTTGCAACCAAACTATCCACTATACGAAGAAAAATATGATGACGATGACGACGACGATGATGACAATGGCGGTGGTGAGCTAGTTACACGTCAAAACTTTCGATGTCGTAGATGTGATCGGTGTCGTGAAGAAATCAACTGGTTTCACAGATATTACTATGAGTGTGACCATTCATGTGACTACTCACTCCATAAATTCTGCCGCGAGCTTCCCACTACGTTAAAACACACATCTCACCCTGCTCATACTCTTACTTTATTTCACGTAACTCACATGCCATATTCGTGTTTTTGTGTTTTATGTGGAAGAAATGATGTTGTTGGGCTCTGTTACTACTGTGATGCGTGTAAATTTATAATCCATGGTAATTGCGCTATAGCCTCCGTAGAAGACCGGCTGATTTATCATCCTAGCCATCGGCACCCATTAGCAGCTTCCCCCAAACCACTTTTGTCTGAATGTGACGCTTGTGGAAAGAAACACGAAGGTACTTTTTATATATGTACAACGTGTTCTGGCCGCTTCATCCACAGTGACTGTGCTTTCCTACCAGAAAATCTCATGATACAAAATGCTACAAATGATATTTTCTCTCATCCTCACCCGCTCATCCTTTCTTATTCCTTCCCATACAATGATCAGAGAGATCAATATTATCCTAAGTGCAGGGTATGTAAACAAACTTTTAGATGGAGTCCAAACACCTGGATTTATAAATGTGAAAAATGCAGATACTATGCACATATTCTTTGTGCCACATCAAGAGGTAAGTCACTTTGATGGCAAATATAGTTTGAGTGTTTATACTTTTTTATAGTCCGACAAGTTAGCTTCTCATTTTAACCAAAATTTTTGTTTACTAGGTACCGAAAACAGATTGCTAATGAAAAATTATGAAGATTCTGATTATCCGGATCTCCTCCATCTCCCATTCCCTGATGAAAGTTATAGCATACCAAAACACAGGTTTGCTAAACTAGTTGAACATGGAACATTTGGAGCACATGAGGGGAATGACGTAAAACACAACTTTCATCCACACCCCCTAATTCTGGTCTGTACTGAATGCAATGATACTTCAAGCACACCAAGTTCCTCAAAAACTAATGTTTTATCTTGTCATAACCCAATGAAGAAGGTTCAACTATTATGCAGTGCATGTGTTAGACCAGTCACAAGTGTTCCGTTTTACAAGTGTGTCAATGACGACTGTAACTTTGTTCTGCATGAGTGGTGCACCCAGCTTCCTACTCAAGTAGAAAAATACCCAGGTCACCCCAAACATACACTCACTCTCCATTCAAATGCCCCTAATAAGTTTTTGTCTTTCTTTCAGTGCGATGTTTGTCGGTTACAGTGTAATGGGTTTGTCTACAGTTGTGCTCAATGTCATTATCATGTTGATGTTTCTTGTAGTTTCATGCCTCAAAACATCACACACGAAGGTCATTCAGGTCGTCACCTCCTTTCCAGATCTTTCGAAAAAAAGCCAGGCTCTTGTCTTATATGTAAAAGTTCCATTTATCGTTCTCAAGGTTTCGCATGTGACACTTGTGAAGATGTTTTTGTACATGTCGGGTGTGCTTTGTTATTGCCTCGTGAAATTAGGCATAAGTATGACAAGCACCCTATGAGATTAAGTTACCACCCGGCTGAAAATCATAAAAGTGAATACTTTTGTGAAATTTGTGAGAAGGAATTAAATCCCGAGCGGTGCTTCTACCACTGTAATCAGTGTGCCTGGTCAATCCATACTTATTGTGCACCACACATACTTCAATCTGAAACATCTGTATCATACTATAATATGTATACCTACGATGTTCCAGGACCTTATGAGTTTGTGAATATAAAGTTTGGGGGTATTCACAAGTTTGAGCGTCGTCACCCGCATCCTCTCTCGTTTGTTCAAGGGATTGAGAGCGATCGTCCATGCACCCAGTGTGGAGGTGCAGTGAAATACGAATTGATTTTAAAATGTCAGCAATGCAGGTTTGTAATTCATTTTGATTGTTGTCGGCGCAGCAATTGGAGGAATGAAGAAATTGTTGAGGAGATCTGATTCCATCCGATGGTTTGGTTTGAAATAAAAGAGGAGGCCACCTGTCAGCAATACTACATTATTATGGTTTATACTTATCATGTACTTATCTTCTTTTAAATTATTACTGTATACGTAAATTAAATAAAAGGGTGTACAATTTCTTTTTCTATGACCATGTCAATCTACCAAAAAAAGGAACGTTTTAACTTAGTTTAACTCTGTGTGCCACTTGTTATATCACATATGTAGTAGCAATACTTAGAGCTCTCGGTACCCAGCGCCTAGGTTGACGTTTTTAGGCAAAACGTGACCGGACGGCGCGAGCTCCAAGTGTTGCAAACTCAACTGTTCACTTAGTTATACAAACTCTAAAATGACCATGTCAATCTACCAAAAAAAAAAAAGGAACGTTTTACTTAGTTATATCACATACTAGCTTATAGACCCGTCAAATTGACCGGTTTTTAGAAGAATGAATGCATCAAGAAATTAAGTATGTGGGTAAAGTAAGACAAAACAATGAAGCCAAAGATTTTGTATTGTTTTTTAATGAAATAATATGTACTGTAATAAGTGAATGATACAATAGAAAAACATAAATGTAACTATTAATCTAACAAACGTCTATGCACGCAGGCTACAATCTTCATGGTCTTGAAAAGCAAATGTATATAGTGAGTGATAATTAAGTGATAACAACCTATGCCACGTTTCGCGAACTAAATTACATGGGCATGAATGATCTTTAGACAGTTGTTGATGAAAAAAACGTCAAGAACTCAAACTACTGTAAAAATGTCTATTGCTACCAATGCATCAACAAATAAAATTGAGCCCAAAAATGTATGCAAAAATTGGAAAAAGGCACAATCTATTCTTTCAATTAACAAGACTTTGAAGTCTACCCTTCTGGTGTACAAAAACAAGGCAACTCTATCACATTCACATGTTTTAAAAAGAATTTTACCAAAATATCAGAAGGCAATCGCACATCTGGCCGAACCAACCGTGTAGTAAAAGAATATAATAAGCATAATAATACACATAACACAACTAAAAGGCAATATCATCTTTTGACTTGAGAGAAAGAAAATCACTCCTTCTTTCACCTCCTTTCCCACTGCTTCTAAAAAAACGCAGAGCTGCTTTTGGTCATAATAGCTTTTGTGGAAAACTAATGGAGTGTCAAAAAACCAATGTGCCGCCTGAATATTGACATCTTATCACTGCACAAAAAGCAACACAACTTATGAGCATGCTAACCAGGTATTTTGGAAGGTTCATACTTCATACTACATAAGAGAGCATAACTTACATGAAATAATAAGACAATCCTAGCAATTAAAAACATGGAAATAAAAAAAGGCTTGGTGAGTGGGAAGTGCAAGAGAAAAGTGCGAAAACTAGAAATTATAGTTTCCTAGATTTAAGCCCAATTGCTGAAAGAGCCAAAGTGGTCACTTTGAACATGTTTTAAATTTTTCAGTTTCCATAGAAAAATTTCCCAGAAAAGAGCCTCATCTAATCACAACTAGCAGTCATTGTTTTCTATTTATTTCTATGAAATGAAAACAGATTTAAAAATATTCTTTTAGGCTTTTTCATTGTCAAAATACGTACAATTTATAATTTGTTCTTGAATTTAGTTAATTTCTTTTTTCAAGCTATCAGTTTCACAAGTTCTGAATGTGATTTTTATCTATTTTGCCAACAATAAAATGCAACTAGAACCATACCTCTTTCTGGCTCTTGTTTGGAAGGTCACAAGCATCGCCTTTTACTCGATAGGAAGAACAGCATCGAGGTTCTTCTGAAGTAACCAGCCTCTTGGATAAGCAAGTCCATGCGCTTCCAAATGAAGATGCCAGTTCATGATTTTAGAACATCCGGAAGGAGTCGCTTCCATTTGACTTTCATCTTCCACCAACTGTTCTATAAAGGTAGTCTCCTGAAATGTAACAGTACGAGTAAACAAACAGTAAAAATTAAATCCCAAACTTTAAATAAATGACAATTCCCTGAATTAATTTATACAATTACCTGGAATCCCTCTTTGACGGTGTCCATTTGACGAATCAAAGCTGAGCTGCGTTTTCCCCATCTCTTTGGATCCCACAAGATGGTGCTATTGAATGCGAATCCTGACATGTCAACATGAAATCTTCTAAGCCGTTTACTCTTCTCATTTGTGTGCCACCCAATGACTTGACTTCCATTGCAAACCGGACCTTCCAAAGTGGCCTTGTTTTTGCTTTGTGCAACCATTGCAACTGACCAAGTGTCAAACCGACTGCAGTCAAACATAGAACAACATCTTAGTGTCTAGACAAACACGCAGCGATGGATGAAAACATGGACAAATTTCTTCCTGAATTGGAGCTTATGTAACACCATTTTGCGTTTCCGAATCTTGTGATCTGTTTTTTTTCTAGACTACTAGTATTGCTAACGTGATAGGCAAAGTGCTACTAATCGGATGGTCTGGAATTTATACCTTCCCCACCCCATTGTAAAACCTCAACAATTATAAGTTACTATTTCTTTCAATCAGATAGACATCAAGAGAGTACAGGTCTGTCCCTTGGTCGCTCAAATCGACAAACAAACGTGCAAGCTTCAGCCTTTTCAAAAAAGGAATTCACAACTTCATATTTGACACAGTACCCGCAATGCAATTTCAATCTTGAGAAATAAGACAATATTAATTTGATGTAACATAAAGATAAATATAGTGCACGCGTCTACACTGCTCGTGCACTTGCTCCTAATTTACAACTCTTAAGCTACCTCCTACTAAGATAGCGATATAATTGAAGGATCTAGTAATAGCAAAAGTAATTAGTACTTGCAGCAAGCATACATCGTATTTCATATGCATCATATTCAGAGACATTATTAGATGGTAAAATCAGCAAACAAAGAAGTACGTACCTGATATCTCTCAACGCCTCAAACAGCTCGAGCGAATAGACATTATCATCATCCGCAAAATAAACAATCCCGTCAAGCCTATGACGCTCAATATGCTCAAGCGCCGTATTCCTCTGATACACCCCCTATCCTTAACATCCGTAAAATTCTTCCCACAAACCAAATGGCGATACATAATCCCCATCCCTCTCAAAACATCCGCCGTCTCCGTAGACGCCGCATTCATCTCCACAACAATCCATAAAACCGGCGGAGGGACCAGCCTCAGCACGTGGCCAAGCCTATTCAAATAAAACGCTTGAAGCGCTTCCTAGCAACATTATAATCAAACCAAGTACCATCATACTTATCCTTATCCTTAACCGCTAGTTCAATATTACTAAAGACAACATTGGTATCTGAAGGGGGCGGGCGGTTGAGCGATTCAAACAGCAAACAAAGCAAATTCAGTCGACCATTTTCCAGTTCTGCAAATGGAGAAATGTGATAGAAAAATGAAATCGAGTGAGAATGGAGCGAGTGTTTTATAATCAGTTTAATAAAAAAATGTTATTATTATTATTTGTATTATTTGAATTATTTGAATGAAATAAATTTATTTTATTTAATGAATTGAATAAAAAAAAAATAAAGGTGTAAGTGGTGAGGCCCGAATGAAAAAGTTGAGGTTAGTTGTTTAGTGAGGGGGGTTTCGTTGTGAAAAGGTGTTGGGTGATGTGACACACGTGGAGCCCGAATGAAGAGATGAAACTCTTCATCCACACCTGATGCTCTAAGTTATCTTTTTCTTATCTAAGTTTGTTACTTTTTCGTGTATGAAAGAAGTCATCAAATTTAAACAAAAAAAAAAAAAAAAAAAAAAAAAAAAAAAAAAAAAAGTATACTATTGCATAAAAATAAAAGTATGTTATCATTATTGAATATTTTAATTGTATTCAATTAAGTTGGTGTTGATCCTTCCGGTAGCAACGGCTAGTGTGGAAAGAATATTTTCAGCAATGACCTGTGTGAAGTAACCGACCCGAAAAACCAGGCTGAAACCGACCCGAAAACTGCCGGACAAATTTTTATTTTTTGAGAAGTTTTCTTTGTAGCAAGTCGAGTGCACACCCTATGTTGAAATCGTAGATCCCCCACTGGAGCTAAGCCTAGTAGGAAGCCAAGTAAGAAGAACAATAGGCAGGTGTAGATGGATCTGCGCCAGGTGCGAAGGGGGATCCTTTACGGGGTTTATCAATGAAGGTGCGAACGCCAACGCCGAATGTGGCGAATCGGGAAGTTTGAGTGTTGTGTTTGTGTGAGGGTGAGTTGAGTGAAAATGGACTAGTGTTTCCACCTCCACCGTTTTTTTTTTTTTTTTTTTTTTTTTTTTTTTTTTTTTTTTTTAAGTTATGGGTTTTGTGTTCATCATGTTCTTCATTTTGGAATAAAAATAAATTTAAATTCAATAGAAAATTAAGGGAGAGAAGATGAGGGTATATTAGTCATTTTGCATGTCATTGATCGAGGGACATAATTTGTAAGAAAAAATGAACAGTAATGAAATTTGCAAAAATAAAACGGTAATTAGGTACGTAATTTGCAATTTACCCTTTTATAGATGGTTTGGAGAATCCATTGAGGTATTCAAGTTGAATGATTCTACACAAAAGTGGGAGAAAATAGATGGTTTGGGAAGGCATATAATTTACGTTTGTGGTAAAACATACCAGAAATGGAAAACAAGATTTACTTTCTAGGATTGCGTTCAGGGAATGGAAAGATCGTGTTTTATTCACTTGAAACATATAGATTATTAGTATTAGCTTACAGGGCTGTTATTAGTTTTTTTAGCATTTTTAATTGTATATACAGGTATGATCTGTCTAAATTTTACCTCGCGGGATTGGTATTGTTGTTGTTGATGTTATTGTAGCTGATTGTTAGATTATTACACTTACGTTTAGTTTTTAACCTAGTTCTCTCGATCATAATTTTATGCTCAAGCCAAGGGATATATGACTCGTGTTGATGAGATGGGTTTATTGTGCTCCGCATTGCCTAACCGTGTACCTCCCTAAAAGATTTGAGCATCAGGCATCCACGGATCCATAGTGCTCTGCTATTCTCTGATTAAAGATTCACTAGCATTTTTTGTGCTCTGCATTGCATCAGTACAGCAATTCTACACATTAGATGTATATGCCCTCTGATATGTTATCAATCAATGTTCATGAGGTTATGTCCAATTGCAAGCACCAACCTATTAAAACACTGAATACATTCACCTGTCAATTGTTAACCCTGAGATTTACTTTTGTTTATGTGTTTAAAGGGAGTTTTGTGCACAAATATTTTATTAGATATAATTTAAAATATTATCGTATATCATGAAAATAGTAAGTTAATACATTTAATAAAACCATTCGGGAAGTTGTAAGCTTTTAAAAACATGCCAGGCAAACTTTTAACCCGTTTCATTTATAGCTAAAAAATATCCGTTTTGACCTGTAACAGTAAAACCATTCCCAATCTACTCCTTTTTCATATGATTTGATTAAGATTGCCGCCTTTTTATGTATACTAAATAATATTATTAACGTGTGATTGACTTTTTGAACCATTGTACTTGGGTTTTAGTCCTGATTGCCGTATGCTGTGGTCAAAATACAAGGATCAAACATAAAAATTAAAGACGTCTTAAACATTTCTTTTATGACATAGTGACCGACTGCACTTTCTGTAAAGCTTAATATCATATTATAGCGAAGAAACATATTTGTGAGTTGAGAAGATGTAAAACCCCCTTGTCTTACCTATACTACACTACAACGGTTAGATACTCTACCTAGGAGGATTGTAAAACTTCGGTGTTACAATCCGCTGCATCAGGCCTATTTACGAGGACCTTAGACTTAGATCCTTTAAGAGCGTTAGTTGAACTTTTTAGAGCCCTCTCGACATACTTGATACCGGAATTTGAATCAGCCCAAACCAATAAGACACGAAGAACCTATAACCCGCTAAACTTGCGTAAAACACATTTTTGGACAGTTTGGAAAAACTTAATATTAAAAATTGAAACTTACGCTTTACTATGTTTTGAGTCATAGAACCTCACTAAAAGTATATAAATTCACCTCTGCACAAAAAAATGAATTATGCAAATCCAACATTTTATTTCCTAGCCTGTATTCATGTAATGGTTTTATTATTATTATTATTATTATTATTATTATTATTATTATTATTATTATTATTATTATTATTATTATTATTATTATTATTATTATTATTATTATTATTATTATTATTATTATTATTATTATTATTATTATTTTTTAACAAAGTCACCTATTTGTATATTGACATTCGGCCAAGCAATAATATCACAAGCTCAAATATTATTTTTTTTAACAAACCCACTATTTTCATAACAAGTTATTTTATAATTGTCATAAAATATTATATAAGTTCATATGGGAAGCTCCCTAATTTTTCATTCCATAGTTATTTTCATTGATATAATTGTCATCAAATATTATATAACGCAAATTAAATTAACTCCGTGCGCCTTCTATGATTTATGTGGCTTTACTAGTACGAGCCGCGATCCCAAGTCTTGTTGAAAATAATGACATCAAAAGTCAACACTGTATAATAATTATGGGACGGAGGGAGTAGTTAAGTATAAAATGTGACCAAATAGTTAGTTTGGTATTATGACATCAAAGATTATCTCTTCATATTCGTTAATATGTGGATTGCGTTTCCGAATCTTCTTATCTGTTTTTTTCAAGACTACTACTATTGCTAAGATGATAGGCAACGTGCTATTAATTGGATGGTCTGGAATTTATACTTTCCCCGCCCCATTGCTCAAATCGACAAACAAACGTGCAAGCTTCAGCCTTTTCAAAAAAGGAATTCACAACTGTTAATACAAATATCGCCTAAAAACGTTATTTATATTTTACGATCTTCGCTAAGTTTTGTTAACGACAAAATGTAAACTTTAGTTTTAAGCAAAACATATTCTTAGTTTTTAAGACTTGCATAAACAAGACTTTTGCTACATTTTACATTTCATAAAACATAACACAAGTTTATTTCTTAAATTAGAAATAGTCACATCACATTTATGGCAAGTTTTGTCATTATGTATTTATGGCAAGTTATGTGTTTGACTTGCTTTCATGTTGCTTGCAAGTATCATGTTTGACTTACTTTAAGTGATGTGACATTGTTTGGTTGATAGAAGTTATGAGACAAGACCTTGTTTGGTTTGAAGAGTAATTGCAAAAACCTACTGCAGACCCGGCGGTACCCTGGGGTACACGGGCGGAACCCATTTGAGGGTTCCGCCTGATCCGCCGAGCACACAGTTTGCTGTGCTATAAATACCAAGCCATAACTTGATTTTTAGCTAACCTCTTGAGCACATATTTTACACACACACTGATCCTTTTATTCTAACCTCTTAACATTGTAAATGTGAAGTTTCCTTTTGTAGCAAAGAAGCTCACAAGGTCGTCTAAAGTTACAAGTTTCCAACACAACGTTGCAAGACTTGGTGGCTTAGTATTGTGTAAACTCGTGTTGTTTACGCGTCATTTGTTTGTGTATATTCTGAAGTGAGTGGTTAGTATTTTAGTCCTCAAAATACAAAGAGTGTTGGGAGTTGTTGTACCATAGTAAAAGAACTAAACGGGAGTGGTTGTGCCCTTGTAAAAGAACTCGACATTTAGCTTTGTGTCGGTAAAAGTATAAGCGACGTGTAAGGTTTTCTCCGCCGGTGAAAGGAGCTTGTTGACTAGTGAAAGAAACTCTCGAGTTGGATACTCGGGGCGTGGACGTAGGGCAAGGAAAAAGAGTCCTTGTAGCCGAACCACGATAAATACTCGTGTTGTGGTTTGATCGTTTCTTTCCTTTGCTTGCATGTTATATATATTGTGTTTGTGCATATATCTTTGATCAAACGGAAAGTTTCAAAGCTAACTAAACAAGTTAAAAAGATTTTAAAACGCTAAAACTATTCAACCCCCCTTCTAGTTTTCCACAATTGGTATCAGAGCTACGTTACTCAAGCTTTTAAAATATATTGTGTTTTAAAACTTGAAACGATCCATGGATTTTGAAAATTACAAAGAAGGGCAATCTATGCAAAGACCACCACTCTTTGAAGCAAATGGTTTTATATATTGGAAAAACCGTTTTGAAACTTACGTGAAATCTAAAGATATAGAGTTATGGTATATAATTGTCGATGGTGATAATATAGTTACTAACATTAAAGATGATGATCAAAAGAAATTGATAGGTAAAAATAATGAAGCTAAAATGATGCTTTACAACGCTTTGCCTAAGAAAGAATATGAAAGAGTCTTTTTGTGTAAAACCGCCAAAGATATTTGGCAATCTTTAATTGTCACTCATCAAGGAAACTCACAAGTTAAAGATAACAAAATTGATCTTCTTGTTCAACAATATGAACAATTTGTTATTTCCGAAGATGAGATTATTGATAATGCTTTTGCTAGGTTTAACACTATTATTACTTCACTTAAAGCACTTGATGAATCTTTTTGTAGTAAGAACTTTGTCAGGAAATTTCTTAGAGCACTCCATCCGAAGTGGAGAGCAAAAGTGACGGCAATTGAAGAATCCAAAGATCTTTCAAGCATGTCACTTGATGAGCTAATTGGAAACCTCAAAGTTCATGAAATGGTGATGGAAAAAGATTCGGAACTAGTTAGAGGCAAGAAAGAAAAAGTTAAGTCCATTGCCTTGACAGCTAGAGTCCAATCAAGTGATGATGAAGAATCTACTTCGAATAGTGATGATGAGGAATATGCTATGGCCGTGAGAGACTTCAGGAAGTTCTTTCGTAGGCGAGGGAAGTTTGTAAGACAACCTAAAGATGACAAGAAAACCTTCCGGAAAGATCGTGATGATCGAAAAGGAAAAGTTGAACGAAAATGTTATAGGTGTGGAGACACAAGTCATCTTTTAGGAGAATGTCCAAAACCACCCAAGAGCAAGCCTCAACAAGCTTTTGTGGGTGGTGCTTGGAGTGACTATGAAGGAGATGATGATGAGCCAAAGAACGATGATATTGCTCTCATGGCTCACAACTCAAATGAGGTACTCTCCGACTCATCTTACTCCTCTATTGATGATGACACTTTACAAAATGAATATAACAAACTTTGTGAGCTAAGCTTAAAAATCATAAACAAAAATAAATTTTTGAAAACTAAAAAGGAGTTTTTAGAAAATGAAGTTTATGAGTTAAAAGAAAAAGCTAAGAGATTAGAAAAGAGTAAAGGTATTGACACCTCATGCAAATCATGTGAGGAACTTAAACTTGAAGTTGAGAAACTTAAAATAACTCAAAATGATCTAATCAAACAAACCACAAAGTTCAAAAAGTTCGATAAGAGCATTTCATGTGCGGATGAAATTATGAAACTCCAAAAGTCACCTTTTGATAAAACAGGTCTAGGTTTCAGGAAAGTAGAAATCATTAAGGGTCAAACGAAACAAGAAACGAACACACATGAAACAAACAAAACTGCTACAGCAGCCCGCGGACCAGACGGAACCCAAAATAGGGTTCCGCCCGTTGGCCCCGAGGGTTCCGCCAGGTCTGCTGCAGCAGTAACTCCATCCACATCGGATCGTTCTAAATTTGTTAAAGTTACATATAAAAATGGAACCAAACCTGCCTTTAAAACTGGAGTAGGACTTAGTAAAAATGAATTTAGAGCTAAGACTACTCAACCAAGACCCAAGACTCCAATTCCCAAACGCCCCTTTCCAAAGAGCAACTTCAATGCTCGACCAAACTACCAACATGTTTGGAACCAAAACACTCCTGGACATTACCAAACCTCAAATTACATGCCATGGAACCCTTATGCTCTATTTTCATATTTGGGACAAATTAATGGTATGCTTAACCAAAATGGACCCATGAGAAATTGGGGACCAAATGTTTGAGTGTTTTTCATAAAATAGGTGTGCCTCAAAGTTTGTTTGGATCCGGATGAATGGATCAAAGATAGCGGTTGTTCAAGGCACATGACGGGTAATAAAAGCCTCTTCTCTACATATCACAAATGTGATGGAGGTAATGTTACGTTTGGTAGTAATGCTAGGAGCAAAATCATCGGAAAAGGTACAATCTCTCATGACTCCCTTTCTATAGATGATGTTGCTCATGTTGATAACTTAGGATTTAATCTCCTTAGTATTAGTCAACTTTGTTGTAATAAGTATAATGTTCTTTTTAGTGAGAACGGTAGTAAAATACTTAAAGATGGTATAACCATAGCCAAAGGTGTCCTTAAGAACAACGTATACGTCATGAAGTTGGATTCTACATCTAGAGACAAACTTTGTCTTACCTCATTAGATGAATCTTCAACTTTATGGCATAGACGTTTAGGACATGCTAACATGAGACTTATCCAAAACCTCTCCTCCAAAGACTTAGTTCGAAACCTACCCAAGTTGAAATATGACCAACACTTTTGTGATGCTTGCAAAGTCGGTAAACAAGTCCATAGTAGCCATAAGGCTAAAAACTTGGTTTCTACATCTAGGTGTCTAGAACTTTTACATATGGATTTATTTGGTCCATCCGCTATACAAAATTATGGAGGTAACTTCTACACTTTGGTCATAGTAGATGATTACTCACGTTATACTTGGACAAAATTTTTGAAAAGTAAAAATGAAGCTTTTGATAAATTTGAGATTCTAAGTAAGAAAATTCAAAATCAAGTAGGATCTAATATTGTGTCTATTAGAACGGATCACGGTCGTGAATTTGATAATGAATTTCAATTTGGAAAATTTTGTTATAATAATGGAATTACTCATAACTTTTCGGCTCCACGTACTCCTCAATCAAATGGTGTAGTAGAACGTAAAAATCGGACATTACAAGAGATGAGTAGAACAATGCTTAATGAACAAAATATTCCACAAAAGTTTTGGTGTAATGCCGTAGACACATCAACGTACATTCTAAATCGAGTCCTAATTAGACCATTTTTGAATAAAACTCCTTATGAACTTTACAAAGGTAAAAAGCCTACATTAGGATACTTTAGAGTGTTTGGTAGTAAATGTTTCATTCTTAACACCAAGGATTATCTCACCAAATTTGACCCAAAGTCTTATGAAGGTGTATTTCTTGGATATTCACAAAGTAGTAAAGCTTACATTGTTTTAAACAAATAAACCTTAAGAGTCGAGGAATCGTTAAACGTAACATTTGACGAAAGTCCACCTCTCTCTAAGACATCACCTTTGGTAGATGATGACTTAGTTGAAAGCCAAGTAATTGAAAGTCAAGAAATCTTAGATAATGACAAGGAAGATGAACTATTAAACAAAGAACTTGTTAATGTCAAAGAATCTAAAAGTCATCCATTAGATAGCGTCACAGGCAACATTAATGAAAGAACACTAAGATCAAAAGTCCAAAATGAAAGTAATTATTTTTGTTTCGTGTCAACCATTGAACCTAAAAATATTAATGAAGCCATTAAGGATGAATCTTGGGTAATTGCAATGCAAGAAGAATTAAACCAATTTGTTAGGAATGATGTATGGACATTAGTTCCTCAACCAAAGAGTCAAACAATAATTGGAACGAAATGGGTATTTCGTAATAAAATGGATGAAAATGGAATTGTGTCTAGAAACAAAGCTAGGCTAGTAGCACAAGGATATAATCAACAAGAAGGCATCGACTACGATGAAACTTATGCTCCGGTAGCTAGGCTCGAGTCAATTAGAATCTTACTTGCTTATGCGTGTGCACATAATTTTAAACTCTTTCAAATGGATGTCAAAAGTGCATTTCTAAACGGAGTCATTAATGAAGAAGTGTATGTTGCTCAACCACCGGGCTTCATCGATTTTGAAAAACCTAATTATGTTTACAAACTTAAAAAGGCTCTTTACGGACTCAAGCAAGCTCCAAAAGCATGGTATGATCGACTTAAAACCTTCCTAGTTGACCATAAGTACACCATGGGCTTAGTTGATAATACTCTCTTCACTAAGAAGAAAGATTCACATATTATCATAGTCCAAATCTATGTTGATGACATTATATTCGGATCAACTTGTCAAGAATTATGTGTGGACTTCTCAAAAATCATGCATGACGAGTTTGAAATGAGTATGATGGGAGAACTCAACTTTTTCCTAGGACTCCAAATTAAACAACTTGAAGATGGTATCTTCTTTAACCAATCTAAATACATTAAGGACATGCTTAAGAAATTTGGATTAGAAGATTCGAAACCTATCAAAACTCCCATGTCCACGGAAACTAAACTCACCAAGGATGAGGAAAGTGAATCCGTAGATAGCACTAAATATAGAGGTATGATTGGTAGTCTACTTTACCTAACGGCTAGTAGACCCGACATTATGTTTAGTGTTTGTCTATGTGCTCGCTTTCAAGAAGATCCTAAGACTACACACCTTGAAGCCGTTAAAAGGATATTTAGGTATATTAAGGGGACTACACATTTAGGTTTATGGTATCCCAAAGGAACGGGAATAGACACCATAGTGTATGCCGACTCGGATCATGCCGGTGACTATGTCGATAGAAAAAGCACAAGTGGTATTTGTACTTTTGTTGGACATTGTCTCACCTCATGGTTCTCAAAGAAGCAAACGGCTCTTGCTATCTCAACAACGGAAGCCGAGTACGTTTCGGCCGGAAAAGCATGTCAACAAGCTCTTTGGATGAAGCAAGCTCTTGTCGACTACGGAATTCAACTCAACGACATCACAATTCTTTGTGACAACAAAGGTGCCATTGATCTCAGCAAAAACCCGGTTCAACATGCTCGTACCAAACATATTGAAATCCGTCATCATTTCCTTCGTGACAACGTTCAAAAAGGAAATATCTCAATTGAGAAAGTTTCTTCCGAAGACAACATAGCCGACATCCTCACCAAACCTCTTAAACGTGAACCTTTTAACCTTCTTAGGCTAGGCTTAGGACTCATGGAACCTACATTGTAGTTCTGGACATTAGACAAAAATCACAAAAATCAAAACAAATCCATAACAATTTTTCTCAGCAGGGTCGGCGGAACCCTGAGCCATAACGGACGGAACCCAAATTTGGGATCCGCCGTGTCCGTCGACCTGCAGAATCAATCCATTAGTTTATATTAAACCAAACACCCATTATTTCACACCACCACTTCCAAAACTGTTACTATTCACCATTCCTCTCAACCATACCCACGAAATTCTGGTATTCCATTCAATCACATTACTAATCCATCATCATTGTAAGTATTCTAACTTGATTACAATCCTGATCTGAGTATAGGAATTCTATTTTTGCACAAAAACAAAAACTTGGGGTTATGCATTAAACTTGTAAAATTCATGCATAAAATTAGGTGTTTAACAAAACTAATCATGTTCTCCATAGTTAGGAATTGCATTCTTACTTAGTGTAAACATGTTTGCTAAACCACCCCATGTCAAATTCTTGCAAAAATTTCTCACAAGTAGGACAAATACTTTTTCGTCTCACATTGAGAATACAAAATCAAAACGTTATGTTCAAAACATCACTTGCATAATGTCTCTTGAATGCTAAAGGGAATACATAACCAATATGTATTTTCGGGTACATTCAAACGAAGCTACATTGACCTAGGAGTGTTTGGGTTATCTTTTGTTTTTATAACAAAACTTGCATTATAAAACATTTTTGATGCATCAAAATGAGTCAAGATAACCGCACCTCCACATTGTTTTCATATAGGCACACACTAGAACATCCACATTAAAATAGTAGTTTACTTAAACTAAAATGTGAAATTTTTGTTGTTCTAGGTATCATCATGCCTCCTCTAACCCATTACGACCATAAGGACACAATTAAGTACCTCCCAAAACACCACAAAACCAAAGGCCTTACCCCAAACCAAGTCAACATTTTCAAAGCCCTAGAAAAACGCTATGTCCATGAGGGTAGAACCATTGACCCGTCTTTCCTAGAAGGCACAAACCTTTATGCCGAATTTTCCACAATCAACTTTGAGTGTCTTTTGACTTTAGACGAGCCTATTTGTCCTAGATTCATTCTTGAGTTCTATGCATCCGTCACTCTATCCACGGGTGATTATGATTATTTATCCGTCAACTTTAGGGTTAGTGGCAATCAATACTCCTTCACTCTTGAGGAGTTTGCTCAAATCCTAGGAATTCCAAACCAAGGTACTTGTATCTACTCCGATTTGCACTCCCTCTCAACCCTTGACACCCTAGATGACCGTTACCATCCTTATGATACCCCACTTGTGTCAAAAGATGTACTCCGTAACCACCTCTTTGTTAGGACAACCACTACTAGGAGAACCCGAACGGGTAATGAGGTTGATAAAGATCCATATGGAATGGAACTTAATGAACTCTTGCCCCAATTCAAGAAATGGGAGGAAGTCCTTAGAGCCAATGTTATAAGCACCATAGGAAACCGAGACCATATCAACCTTTGCCTATGCTACATGCTCTACTCTTTATCCACTAGGAAACCTTTCAATCTTGCTTACTACATGGCCAAGAGAATGGCCGACATTCCCGTGCATGGCACAACGGCTATGCCATATGGAATGTTCTTGACCCGTCTCTTTAGGTTCATTGCACCCATTCCTCCAACTCCTAACCGTCTTCAACTTGACTACTCTCTCATTCCACATACATTTGTCCCTCTGAGTGATAAGAGAATGTATAGAGCCCAAGGAAAACGTCCTCATCCCCCTACCTCCTCCTCATCTTCCTCAATGAGTGAAGATGACAATTTGCCAAACTCTAGACTCCCACCTCTAGAATACCAATCTCAACTTCCGGCTATTGAAAATGAATCGGAAGAATTCAAACAAACAAAGGGGATGTTCAAAAACCTCAGGAGGTTCCTTGGAAAAATGAAGAAGAAGCTCGACAAACAATGAGTGCGGGTGTGTTAGGAGTGTTTGGCACAAGGTGCTTTTGGAACAATTTGGTAGTTTAAACAATATTTGTGATGTATTTGTGTGTTAGTACAATGTTTGATACACTATGGAACATGTTTTAACTAACAATGTTGCAGGAAGACAACTTTCGGCAAGTTGTCAAATTTTCATGATTATCAAATTTTCACTAAGTTTAGTGAATTTCGCTAGCCCCCGGTCAAAGTCCTAAGAGATGAATGTCTATATGCCCAATTTTTGCATTTCCTAATCTGTCATATAGTAAATTTTCATTTCCAAGAGTTTTCGAAAAATTTGAAAATCGTTTCGCGGGTCAAAAACGCGGACTGTGAAGTTTTTCAGGCCTGGCGGATCCGGCGGATCCCAAATTTGGGTTCCGCCAGTGCAAAATCTGGGTAACCCAGGTTTGGCCCAACGGACCAGGCGGCACCCTAATTTGGGTTCCGCCTGTGTATTTCCAGGGTGCCGCCAGTTGACTGCAGAATTTTTATTTTCTTTTTCGCCAATTCAACATTGAAACAAAAAAATCCAATCCTTTTAGGTAGAAACCCATTACTTGCAATGTGTTTAGCATAATAGGATACTCCTTCTTCCATGAACTTAACCAAAACCAATTCCCGCTAAAATTCAAACTTAACCATGACAACCTCAAGGACCCCTCAAACATAAAGGAAGGAACCCTTCTAAGGGATCCTTGAAATCCCTGAGATTTTTCCATCAAACAAATTCACCAAAACCACTAAGCATTTAGTGCAAAACTTGTCTTCTTACTTCACCATTTTCATTGGATTGACTTCCATGACTTGACAACCCACAATTAAGTTTTCCAAATCATTAGGAACCACCATTTTTGTATGGACTAACATCAAATCCAAACACTCCTTCCCACAAATCTTCATCACTATAAATTAAACCATCCTAAACACTCTCAAACCACACCTTCTTCATCACAAATTCTGAAACTTTAAACCATTTTAAACAATGACCAAGTCAACAAACACCTCTCAACCATCACGACCCATCCGTAGAACCGCCCGGATAAGTGTCAAACCACTATGGTCAAACCAATCCATCAACCTTAGCTCCTCATCCTCGGATGAATTCACATCACCCATCAAAAATGAAAACTTTTTGAATCTTCCTATTGACCCAACTCCACCAAGTGCTCCAACTCAACCATCAAAGACTTCATCACCATCACCATTACCAAAAATTGAACCTATGGAACTTTTTGGGTCTCCTCCAACATCACCACACCCATATGTCCAAGATTTAAATGATCTTCCACCAAGACATAATCAACCACCACCTTTTGCAAACCAATCACCAAGGTCAATTCTTGATCTTGATGATGATCTTGAACTTAACCAACCACCACAACAAGTGTACCAACCACCCAAACCGTTGTTATTTCACCCAATCTACCGTGAAATCCATGGTCCTCTTTATGGAGAACCAAATTTTGAACACCATGATCACCCAACTCCACCACCTTCTCAACCCCAAACCTATGAGTCTTTCTTTCCTTCTTATGAGGAAATACAAAGCATGGTTGAAAACCACCTTCATCAAGCAATGGAATTTCAAACCACCTTGCTTGACTCAATACCAAATCAATCCTCCAACCAAGAAACAAAACCAAACCAACCCCTAAACCAAGAAACCAAAACCAACCCATTTTCAACCACCCATCCCCACGTTTGCTCAAATTGTGAGCAAATGGGTGAAAGCATAAAAACCTTGCTTCACCAATTCCAAAATGAAACCCGGTTTGCATTCCAACATGTCATTGAACGTTTGGATGCACTCTCTCACCCTAACAAATCCTAAACAACCCTTGGAGGCCGTTTGCCCCAATTTAGGAATGTAGAATTTTATTTTATTTTCTTGGTTATTTTTTTTTAGCTTTTGGTTACTAAGTAGAAGAATAGTTACCATTTCTTGTCTTTTGACTTTATAAGCCAAAATTTTACTTGGAATGAAATTTCTTTCTACTTACTTTTGTTTATTGTTGGTTGATCAATGTTTTGTTGTCATTGTGGTTGCATTGTGTGTGGTAACTACAAGCTTAACTATATATATCACCAACTAACCATTTTTTTGTAGGTCTCAAAATCCATGTTTCCCATATTGGTACTCCATTTAGGGGGAGTATCGACCAAGGGGGAGCATGGTGATTATTCCGCTTCGCTACTCTACTTTTTGTTTCGACAAAAAGGGGGAGAAAAATATTAAACCTTCAATACTTGATGTGCTTTTCATCTCTTAAGTAAAACAAGGTTAATATAATTTTTTTTAAGTCTTAAAAACCAAGATTTTGTGTGTTACTTAAAAACAAAGTTTATGTTTTGTCATCAACAAAAAGGGGGAGATTGTTAATACAAATATCGCCTAAAAACGTTATTTATATTTTACGATCTTCGCTAAGTTTTGTTAACGACAAAATGTAAACTTTAGTTTTAAGCAAAACATATTCTTAGTTTTTAAGACTTGCATAAACAAGACTTTTGCTACATTTTACATTTCATAAAACATAACACAAGTTTATTTCTTAAATTAGAAATAGTCACATCACATTTATGGCAAGTTTTGTCATTATGTATTTATGGCAAGTTATGTGTTTGACTTGCTTTCATGTTGCTTGCAAGTATCATGTTTGACTTACTTTAAGTGATGTGACATTGTTTGGTTGATAGAAGTTATGAGACAAGACCTTGTTTGGTTTGAAGAGTAATTGCAAAAACCTACTGCAGACCCGGCGGTACCCTGGGGTACACGGGCGGAACCCATTTGAGGGTTCCGCCTGATCCGCCGAGCACACAGTTTGCTGTGCTATAAATACCAAGCCATAACTTGATTTTTGGCTAACCTCTTGAGCACATATTTTACACACACACTGATCCTTTTCTTCTAACCTCTTAACATTGTAAATGTGAAGTTTCCTTTTGTAGCAAAGAAGCTCACAAGGTCGTCTAAAGTTACAAGTTTCCAACACAACGTTGCAAGACTTGGTGGCTTAGTATTGTGTAAACTCGTGTTGTTTACGCGTCATTTGTTTGTGTATATTCTGAAGTGAGTGGTTAGTATTTTAGTCCTCAAATACAAAGAGTGTTGGGAGTTGTTGTACCCTAGTAAAAGAACTAAACGGGAGTGGTTGTGCCCTTGTAAAAGAACTCGACATTTAGCTTTGTGTCGGTAAAAGTATAAGCGGCGTGTAAGGTTTTCTCCGCCGGTGAAAGGAGCTTGTTGACTAGTGAAAGAAACTCTCGAGTTGGATACTCGGGGCGTGGACGTAGGGCAAGGAAAAAGAGTCCTTGTAGCCGAACCACGATAAATACTCGTGTTGTGGTTTGATCGTTTCTTTCCTTTGCTTGCATGTTATATATATTGTGTTTGTGCATATATCTTTGATCAAACGGAAAGTTTCAAATCTAACTAAACAAGTTAAAAAGATTTTAAAACGCTAAAACTATTCAACCCCCCTTCTAGTTTTCCACAACAACTTCATATTTGACACATTACCGGCAATGCAATTTCAATCTTAATTTGATGTAACATAAAGATACATATATTGCATGCATCTACACTGCCCGTGCAGTTGCTCCTAATTTACAACTCTTAAGCTACCTACTACTAAGACAGCGGTATAATTGAAGGATCTAGTAATAGCAAAAGTAATCTGTACACGTGGCAATCGCACATAGGCAATCGAATAATAAGTATACAATGTAGGAAGCAGAACGACGACACTATTAGATACTAAAAATGGAAAGCAAAGCAGTACCTGATATCTCTCAAAGCCTCAAACAGCTCAAGCGAATATGTGGAAAACTAGAAGGGGGGTTGAATAGTTTACCGCTTTTTCGATTCTTATTTGGCTTAAATAACCTTTGAGAACTTGACGTTTGGTTAAAGATATAAACACAACTTAATATGTTTGATTCTTTGAAAAGACTTTTCATGTGAATAACAATTCTAACTTAACTTGTTTCATACTTTGAAAAGCTTTACTTGTAATGATCCTAACTTTGCTTGTTTAGTTCTTTGAAAAGCTTTACTTATGTTTAAAGATATAAGAACAACTTTACTTGTTTTGGTTCTTTGAAAAGCTTTATATGTGATCAACAATTCTAACTAAACAACAACATATAATAAGCAAAGATAGAGAAAGAAACAATCAAACCACAACACGATAGTTTATCGTGGTTCGGCTACAAGGACTCTTTTTCCTTGCCCTACATCCACGCCCCGAGTATCCAACTCGAGAGTTATAAACACTAATCAACAAGCTCCTTTCACCGGCGGAGAAAACCTTACACGTCGCTTATACTTTTACCGACACAAAGCTAGATGTCGAGTTCTTTTACAAGGGTACAACCACTCCCATTCGTCGCTTACACTTTTACCGACACTAAGCTAGATGTCGAGTTCTTTACCAAGGGTACAACCACTCCCGTTAGTTCTTTTACTAGGGTACAACAACTCCCAACACACTACGTATTTTGAGGCCTAAAATACTAACCAATAACTTCTACATACATGACACACATGAAGTATAAACTACCAAAGCTTATACATGACCAAGCTACCAAGACTTGCAACTTTAGAGTTGAAGCTTGCAACTTCTTGAATGATCTTGTGGAGTTCCTTGCTACATAAGAGAATCACACAAGTCAAGGGTTACTGAGTTAGTTGAGAGAATATGTGAGAATAATTCCTAAAAGGTTACACAAAACAAACAAATGGTTTGGGATTTATAGCACACTATTCTG
This sequence comes from Artemisia argyi, assembly GCA_030686995.1. NCBI lineage: Eukaryota > Viridiplantae > Streptophyta > Magnoliopsida > Asterales > Asteraceae > Artemisia > Artemisia argyi. The sequence continues at coordinate 1,084,692 of CM060700.1, read as the reverse complement.
CATGTCTGGCGGATCAGGCGGAACCCTGAGATGAGTTCCGCCCGTGTACCCCCAGGGTACTGCCGGGTCTGCAGTAGGTTTTTGCAATAACTTCCCAAACCAAACAATGTCTTGTCTCATAACTTCTAGCAACCAAACAATGTCACATCACCTAAAGTAAGTCAAACATGATACTTGCAAGCAACATGAAAGCAAGTCAAACACATAACTTGCCATAAATACATAATGACAAAACTTGCCATAAATGTGATGTGACTATTTCTAATTTAAGAAATAAAACCAATGTTTAGTTTAAAAGAAAATGTAAACATTAGTTAAACAAGACTTAAACACTCAAAGTGATAATTTACTTTTAGCTAAAGTTCATACTTTGTTATTAACAAAACTTAGCAAAGATCGTAAAATATAAATAACGTTTTTAGGCGATATTTGTATTAACAATCTCCCCCTTTTTGTTGATGACAAAACATTAACTTTATTTAAAAGTAAGTCATAAGATTTAGTGTTAAGTCTTATAAAGTTAGTAATGAAACTTGTTTTTGCAAAGAGTTAGCTACGCGGAAGTTTAAAATAATAGAGCAAGTTTCATATAAATTCTCCCCCTTTTTGTCGAAACTAAAAGAAGAGTAGCGAAGCGGAATTATAGGCATGCTCCCCTTTGGTTGATACTCCCCCTAAATGGAGTGCCAAGAGAGGAGACATGGATTTTGAACCTACAAAAGAAAAGTTAGTTTCCGCACAAGATAAGTCATGAAAGCATTTCATGTTTAAAAACACAACTTAGAGTTGTGAAGCGGAATAGAGCAAAACTCATGCTCCCCCTTGAATGTTACTCCCCTAAATGGAGTTTCAAGGAAGGAAGACATGGATAATGAACCTACAAAAAAAAATTAGTTTCTAAAGCACAAGGTTTATGTATGTTACCATACCAAGATATAGTTCACTCATCATACCTAAATGGTCATCAAACAATTTAAGCCATGTAGTAGAATGACATTCATTAAATTGTAAAATTTTGACTCTTAGATAGTCAAAGACACAACATTAAGATGACAACATCCTACTTTTAAAGACTAAGAAAAACTAAAAATAAACTAACAATGCTACAAGGAAATCATCATTTTCCTTAATGAGAAACATTTTCCAAAAACAAGGATTGGGTTGTTTCAAGGATGAAAAATGTGGGTTGAAGGTTGTAGCGGGTTTTATTTGGAGAGGTGAGGAGGTGTCTTGGTTTTGGTTTGTTGGTTAAAATGGGGACATTTTCCAATAGAAACGGTTTCGTTTCATTTTGGAGACTCTAAGGTTGAGGTGGGTGAGACAAGGATTGTAAATGGTCCAAAATGTGGTTTAGAATAAACCTCATTTCTTCGGTTAACTCACGAAGTTCCGTTCGACATCTTTCACTAATGCGAGCGGTTCTTTCGCAATGTCCGCAATCATGGCGGGGAAAGTTTGGTGGAAGAGAGGTTTGATTTGTTGGTGGTGGATGGGTTGAACTTGAAGGAGCAAAGGTGGATGGTTGAGAAGTGTTTTTGCTTCCTTCACTTGTTGAGTGTAATGCCGTGTTGAATTCCATAACATGGTTGATTTGAGAATCAACCATTCGTTTGAAGGCATTGAGGTGGCTTAAATGAGTGTTAATTTCCTCATTTATGTTTAGAGGTTGTTGTGGTGATGGTTGTTGTTGTAGTTCTTGTGGTTGAACTAGGTGACGAAAACTTGGTTCTCCGTAAGGATCACCATGAAGGTTTTTGTAAATTGGATGAAACACAAATGAATGTGAGTGCGTATGACCTTGATCATTTGAAAAAATGGATGGTCTAGCATAACGGTAAGCCAATCGTTCTACCGTAGATGGGTAACGAGGTTCATCATTGAGTTGCTCATTAGGTTGTTGTTGGGTTTCCATTTGAGCAATGGTGTCAAAAAGTGAGAAGGATGGTGGAGTTGATGATAGATCATCAAAAGTTTCTAAATTTGGTAGTGGTGATGTTGGTGGTGTATGAAAAAGTTCCATTGGTGTAGGTGTTGGTGATTGAGGTGAAGAAGTTTTTGATTTAAAAGCTTGTTGGGAAGGTGAAGTTCTTTCACTTAAAGGTCTAGTGGGTGATGGACCAATGGCTAGGTTTGAGTTGCAAAGTGGTGGAGAAGGTGGTGGAGTAGCAAGATTAAGCAAATCTTGAATGGTGATCACATTTGTGTTACAAGGTGTTGAAGGTGTAGTTGAGGTAGTTAGATTAAGAAAATCTTGGATAGGTGAGGAGATGTTAAGTGAAGCATCACTTGATGAAGATGAGCTTGACTCTGTGGTTTTGTTGAAGCAACAAGGTTTCACACTAATCCTAGTTGTTTTAGCACATGATTTTGATGATTCGGATGAGGTGTTGGATTTGGTCATTTCAAAGGTTTTGGTTTTGATGTTTGAGGGAAGAAGTCTTGATGGTGATGGTGTGATTAGAATTTTTGTGAAGCTTTCAATTTTATAGGATGAGAAAAGTATTGAAATAGTATTTGGATTTGATGTTTTACTATTCAAAGATTGAGGTGTCAAATGATTTTCATGACCATGTCACATCATTTGAGGTCAATCCAATGAATAGGATGGAGTGAAAGACCAACCTAAGCACTCAATGCTTTGTGATCATGGGAAGTGGTTTGGTTGAAAATGTATCAAAGGTTTGAAGGATCCTTTAAAAGGGTTCCTTTGGGTAGTTATGTTTTGAATTTGAATTTTGGCGGGAAGTGTCTTCCTAATTGTTTTAGTGAGTGAGGTTTGTTCCAATATGGTTGTTGGTGTTAATTAAAGATGTTTCTCACTTGGGATAATGATTTGACACTTTACAAGTTATGATCTTAAGAAAAATGTTCACAAATTTTCTGCAGGTACTGGCGGCACCCTGAGACTACACAGGCGGAACCCTGTTTTGGGATCCGCCTGGTCCGTTGGGCCATTTCTGGAATTCCCAGAAATTGTACTGGCGGAACCCAAATTTGGGATCCGCCGGATCCGCCAGGCCTGAAAAACTTCACAGTCCGCGTTTTTAACCCGCGAAACGATTTTCAAATTTTTCGAAAACTCTTGGAAATGAAAATTTACTATATGACAGATTAGGAAATGCAAAAATTGGGCATATAGACATTCATCTCTTAGGACTTTGACCGGGGGCTAACGATTTTCACTTAACTTAGTGAATTTTACCATAAGCATGAAATTGACACATACCACCAATATTGTCATTAATCATAAAAGAGCATACAAAACATAATCCATCAAACGTAATAAGACATGAATATGAGAAGTAATACAAATCACATAATTCACATAGTTTTAACACAAAGACGCTTCTAAGGCACACATAAGACAAACGCTCCTTAATCTTCTCACAACCGGTCAATCTTCTTTTTGAGCTTGTTTAGGTACCTTCCAAAACATTTGAACATTCCTTTGGTTTGCTTGAATTCTTCGGAAGCATTGTCAATGATGGGGAGAGCTTTAAGATATTCTAAAGGAGGTAACTTAGAGTTTGGTAGTTTATCATCGTCGCTCATGCCGGATGATGATGAAGATGGAGTAGGTGATCGAGTACGTTTGCCCTTATTTTTGAAAACTCGTTTATCACTTAGAGGAACGAAGGTGTGAGGAACTAGAAAATAGTCAAGGCGTATTCCATCTTCGTTAGGAGAAATGGGTGAGATTCCTCTAAAGAGGCGAGTAAGAAGCATACCATAGGGAAGAGCGGTTGTTCCAACTAAGGATATGTCGGCCATCCTTTTGGCTAGGTAGTAGGCTAAGTTGAAGGGTTGACCGGTTGAAATGCTATAGAGCATATAGCAAAGACATGTGTTGATGTGATCTCTATTTCCTATGGTACTTATGACGTTAGCCCTAAGAATTTCTTCCCATTTCTTAAATTGCGGTTTAAGCTCATTGAGCTCCATACCAAAAGGATCTTTATCTATAGTATTCCCCGAACGGTTCACCTTAGTGGTAGAGGTTCTAACAAAGAGGTGTTCCTTAATAGTTTCCTTACTAGCAAGAGGTGTATCGTATGGATAAAAACGATCAATAGTATCAAGACTTGAAATGGGCCACTTATCCGTGTAGAGGCAAGTTCCCTCATTTGGTACACCAAGAATTATAGCTAAGTCTTTTAAATCTATATCATGTGACATTTGATTGGTTGTGAAGTTTAATGAGATCCTACCACCGGCACATGAGGAAAGGTTTACGGTTGCATAAAATTCCAAGATGAACCTAGGACAAATGGGCTCATCTATATCAAGGAGACAATCAAAGTGAATTGCGGCAAAGTTTTGGCGAATAGAAGTTCCTTCTAGAAAGGATGGATCAATGGTTCTACCTTCATGAACATAGCGTTTTTCTAATGCCTTAAAGGTTTCTACTTGAACCGGGTTGAGACCTTTGGTCATATGGTGTTTGGGCATGTATTTAAGGGTTTCTTTGTGATCGGATTTGTTTGCGGGAGGCATGTTGATTCCTAGAAAACATAAAATTGTATGTTAATGACTTTTAACAACGAGGATGTTCTAATATATTCTTATATGCAAGACAATGTGAAGACATGGTTATCTTGACTCATTTTGATTCCCAAATCGTTTTGTTATGCAAATTTTGTTGTAAAAACAAAAGATAACCAACACTCTCCTAATTGAATGTGTCTTCGATTGAATGTACCCGAAAATACATATTAGTTATGTATCCCCTTTAGCATTCAAGAGATAGTATGCAAGTGATGTTTAAATGATGTTTTTCATTTGTTTTAACAATGTGGTGATGAATCATGTTGCAATTAGAAAAATAATGCTCTTGGTGTGTTTGGTAAATCAAGGTAACAATGAAAAGATACATTTCTTAACTTAATGAAATACATAATTGACTAGCCACCAAGTTTTTCATGAATCATGAAGTTTTATGCAAAAGCCCTAAGATTCTAGTTAATGATTGTAAGCAAAAATGTTATGATTAAATTAAAAATGTAATTGTGATTAGAATACTTACAAAGTTAGTTGGATTGGAAGAGATTGGATTAGAAGCCCTAAAATTCGTGAGGATATGTGTTTTAGAGAGGGTGATGCTGTTTGTTAGTTTTTGTTAAGACTTAATAGGGTGTTTGGCTTTGAAATGAAGAGTTTAAAACACTCTGAGGATTGGCGGACCAGGCGGAACCAAAAAATGGGTTCCGCCCGTATGGTCTGAAGGTTCCGTGGGTTCTGCAGGGAAAAACTTAAAAGGAATTGTCTTGATTTTTGTGGTTCTATCCTAATGTTCAAAACTAAGGTTTTTGGTCTTATGAGTTCATGACTAAGCCTAGGGATGATGAATGATTCTCATTCAAGAGGTTTTGTGAAAACGTTAATAGAATGGTTAACGTATAAGACTTTCTTAGTTAAGATGTTCCTCAATGAACATTTTTACCAAGACGATGATGATGGATCACAATATGTCAATAAAGAACATAATGGATTGAATTGTCGCTGAAGTCGATGCTTCCTTTGTTGAGGGTATAACAATGTTGATAAGATGAACTCCTTTGTTGATGCGAGTTTGCTTGTTCAAGTGGAGCTTGTTGATGTGTTTCTCCATTCGATACAAATTTGAGAATCATGCGTGTTTTTGGAGAATCATTGGGTAAGTAAGTATAAAAGTGCAAGTACCACTTGTGCTTTTCTTATCAACTTATTACCGACATAATTCCATTTGTCAAACACTATGGTTTCTATTCCCGTTCTTTTGGGAGACCATAATTCTAGTTGTGTAGTACCTTATGATGTATCCAAAAAGACTCAACTAAAGAGTTGTTTTAGGATTTTCTTTGACACGAGCACATCGGCAAAGGCTAAACATAATGTTGAATCTAATTGTTATGAGAACAAGTAGTATTCCAAACATTTCTCTACATTTAGTTTTACCTATGGATTTACTAATCTTATTCTCGATAAGTCATAAAGGACTTAATCATTTTGAACAAGTGAATAACTAGGAATGTTTTTGAGTGATTATCCATTTCTTTTGGAGCATGCTTAGGTTAATAAACAATCTTTTAGAGATTATCATTCTTTTTGTTATTGCTTGACTCAATGTTTGACACAAGACGAAAGGATGTTGTTTTTCAATTTTTAATAGTCCATCTTCCTTGTTTTTGATCTTGACAATCTTGTCTTATCAATGTTGGGCTTTCGACTAAGTCATCATCTTCCAAAGATGCTATCTTAGAAGGAGGTGGTCTTTCATTGAATGTTAAACTCAATGATTCCTCGACTCTTTGGGTTTATTTTCGTAAAACCTCATAAGTGTAAATGTCTAAGATATGCAACATCATAAGACTATGGGTCGAATTTGATGTTCACATCCTAGAAGTTTAATACATCATTTTCTCCCAATCATTCAAATAAAATTCAACAGATTTATTTTACTTTGTGTGTCTTTCGTGAAACTTATAGCAAAAGAATGATTGGACTTAAGATGATATTGAAAATATAGGGTATAATACCAAAAGACTTTTGTACTTCAAGTGTTTATGAAATGTAGTGGTTTTGCTAGATTTGCAAGCATCACAAAAGTGTTTGTTGTCTTATCACTTAAGAGATTCTTAGTTCACTCACTTGTAGAAAAGAATTAAGTGAGACTTACTCAAGAGTTACTCGTGTATTTACCCAAAAGATTAAACGAGGCAAGACACCTTATATCTCCTACTAGAAGTAGTATCAAAGTACTTTACCTATGAAGGATCAAATCCTTATTGTTACTCTCACAACATAGACGCCTTATAGTAAAGACTAATAATAACACTTATGTCAAATCATACAACTAATCAACAAGAAACATTAAGAGGTAAGTTGAAGAGACGTGTACCTTTTAAGCTCCATAGATTAGCCATCAAGAAGATAGACATAAAGCACATAATCTTGATATGTAGAGAGGCTAACCACAACTTCTTATAACTCCAAGAAAGTTAGAAAGACACATAAATGTATTGAACATGATATTTTTATCCCTTTATCATGTGTTCCTACTAGAGCTAGAGTAACCCCTACAATATACTCTTAGGTTTCATAAACACAACATGTTTTGTTTTACTTGTTGATGATTCATTAGAGTTAAATCCTAATCCGGTTCTATCTCTAAATGACCTTTGATTCTTCAAACAACTTTCAAGAGTTTTTGAACTTTTATCAAATTTAGCAAGCATTTTTCCTTTTTCATTTTGTTTTAGAATTTCATGTTTATACTCTAGACATACTTTACATTCTAAATCAATTTCAACATGACTCTCAAGTCTAGACATCTTATCTTCTAACATGATTTCATTTTCAAACGTGTTTACACAAAATCTTCATTGTTAAAGATAGTTTTTAGGTCCATGTTGCATGAAAGTTTAAACTCATTTTCTATTTTAGAGAACTCTAGGATAAGTGTGTCAAAGCAAAAATGTTTGGTTTCAAAATGTACCTTGCTTGGTGATTTATCTAAGAGAGAATCACAAACCAGATGGTTGGCTTCATCTTCATCCGTGTTAGTCCATGAATCACAAGCAAGTCCACCAAGAGCTCGACATGAGAAGTTATCTTCACTCACACCTTCATTTAAAACATTTAAACTAGTAGCACATGTATTAATCTCAACTAGATGTCTATCCATTAATATTTCTAAGACCTCTAACTCAAAGATGAGATCAAATTGATCATCTTGGTTTTCAAATTGACTTTTCCATTTAAGCATGCTTTCTTTTTCAAATAGCGGTGGGTTTTGAATAGGTTGCCCTTCTTTGAGATTTTCAAAATCCATGGATCGATCCAAGTTTTAAAATACAGTTAATTTTAAGGAACTTGGGTAACGTAGCTCCTGATGCCAATTGTGGAAAACTAGAAGGGGGGTTGAATAGTTTACCGCTTTTTCGATTCTTATTTGGCTTAAATAACCTTTGAGAACTTGACGTTTGGTTAAAGATATAAACACAACTTAATATGTTTGATTCTTTGAAAAGACTTTTCATGTGAATAACAATTCTAACTTAACTTGTTTCATACTTTGAAAAGCTTTACTTGTAATGATCCTAACTTTGCTTGTTTAGTTCTTTGAAAAGCTTTACTTATGTTTAAAGATATAAGAACAACTTTACTTGTTTTGGTTCTTTGAAAAGCTTTATATGTGATCAACAATTCTAACTAAACAACAACATATAATAAGCAAAGATAGAGAAAGAAACAATCAAACCACAACACGATAGTTTATCGTGGTTCGGCTACAAGGACTCTTTTTCCTTGCCCTACATCCACGCCCCGAGTATCCAACTCGAGAGTTATAAACACTAATCAACAAGCTCCTTTCACCGGCGGAGAAAACCTTACACGTCGCTTATACTTTTACCGACACAAAGCTAAATGTCGAGTTCTTTTACAAGGGTACAACCACTCCCATTCGTCGCTTACACTTTTACCGACACTAAGCTAGATGTCGAGTTCTTTACCAAGGGTACAACCACTCCCGTTAGTTCTTTTACTAGGGTACAACAACTCCCAACACACTACGTATTTTGAGGCCTAAATTACTAACCAATAACTTCTACATACATGACACACATGAAGTATAAACTACCAAAGCTTATACATGACCAAGCTACCAAGACTTGCAACTTTAGAGTTGAAGCTTGCAACTTCTTGAATGATCTTGTGGAGTTCCTTGCTACATAAGAGAATCACACAAGTCAAGGGTTACTGAGTTAGTTGAGAGAATATGTGAGAATAATTCCTAAAAGGTTACACAAAACAAACAAATGGTTTGGGATTTATAGCACACTATTCTGCACGTCTGGCGGATCAGGCGGAACCCTGAGATGGGTTCCGCCCGTGTACCCCCAGGGTACCGCCGGGTCTGCAGTAGGTTTTTGCAATAACTTCCCAAACCAAACAATGTCTTGTCTCATAACTTCTAGCAACCAAACAATGTCACATCACCTAAAGTAAGTCAAACATGATACTTGCAAGCAACATGAAAACAAGTCAAACACATAACTTGCCATAAATACATAATGACAAAACTTGCCATAAATGTGATGTGACTATTTCTAATTTAAGAAATAAAACCAATGTTTAGTTTAAAAGAAAATGTAAACATTAGTTAAACAAGACTTAAACACTCAAAGTGATAATTTACTTTTAGCTAAAGTTCATACTTTGTTATTAACAAAACTTAGCAAAGATCGTAAAATATAAATAACGTTTTTAGGCGATATTTGTATTAACAGAATAGACATTATCATCATCCGCAAAATAAACAATCTCGTCAAGCCTATGACGCTCAATATGCTCAAGCGCCGTATTCCGCTGATGCACACCCCTATCCTTCACATCCGTCAAATTCTTCCCACAAACCAAATGGCGATACATAATCCCCATCCCTCTCAAAACATCCGCCGTCTCCGTAGACGCCGCATTCATCTCCACAACAATCCACAAAACCGGCGGAGGGACAAGCCTCAGCACATGGCCAAGCCTATTCAAATAAAACGCTTGTAGCGCGCGGTTGTAAGTAGGCGTGACAACTATGAGCTGTTTCCTATGAACGTAATCAAACCTATCCTTGTTGTGTTTGTGGGAGGTGGGTGAGTTGAGTGAAAATGGACTAGTGTTTCCACCTCCACCGTTTTATTTTTTATTTATTTATTTTTTTAAGTTATGGGTTTTGTTCATCATGTTCTTCATTTTGGAATAACAATAAATTTAAATTCAATAGAAAATTAAAGGGGGAGAAGATGAGGGTATATTAGTCATTTCGCATGTCATTGAGTGACATAATTTGTAAGAAAAAATGAACAATAATGAAATTTGCAAAAATAAAATAGTAATTAGGTACGTAATTTGCAATTTACCCTTTTATAGATGGTTTGGAGAATCCATTGAGGTATTCAAGTTGAATGATTCCACACAAAAGTGGGAGAAAATAGATGGTTTGGGAAGGCACATTATTTACGTTTGTGGTAAAACATGTCTATATGTATGTTTGGCAAAATTAGCTGTAAGTTGTATGCTGTAAGTTGTAAACTGTAAACTGTAAGCTGCAAAGCTGTATCATTCTTTTAACAAAAGTGTTTGGTAAGGTAGCTGTTAAATATAATTATAAGATGTAAAATGATATAAAAGGACATATCTATAATTATAAAAAAAATGTTTGGAGGGTATATCAGTAATTTAAAGTTTTAACAGCTCTAAGATGTTTAAAAAGCTTCATGGGTCAGCTTTTCATTTAGAAGCTATTTGTTTGAAATAAAAGCTCGAAGTTAATGTATCCAAACGGAGCTATTATTTTAGAAGAGATTATTTTTGTTACAAAAAGCTAACAGCTCCTCCAAAAAGTTCCTACCAAACAGGCCCTATGTAATAAAGCTAAAACACCGGAAATGGAAAACTAGATTTACTTTCCATGATGGCGTTCAGGGAATGGAATGATCGTGTTTTATTCACTTGAAACATATAGATTATCACTACCACAAAAAGGTCGAATGTACACGCTTATTTTTCCACGCTTTAGAAAAGGTGGAGTTTTAATTAAAGGTGTTTGTTTAAGATGAAGTGTCCATGTATGGATCATATTGAAGGCCCACCATCATTCTAATTGTGATTGATGGCGGCATACCAAACGCACCCTCCATAGTATTTCCCAAATCACTTTCAATAAAATTACAACAATTCCTTTCTATCACTTTCAATTGGATATGTGCTCGAATTTTATATAAAAACCTAAAAATTAGTTTACGCTTAAAACTGTGTAGAAAACTTGCACTATATTAAATGTGGATATAAAATACTATGAGTCACCAAAGAAAGCGTGGCCAAAAACTTTTATATAAAATCCTAAAAAGAGAACAAAATTAACAATAAAAAGCGTGGACAAAAAACTTTTATATAAAAAATGAAAAATGACAAAATTCACAATAAAAAGCGTGTATCTTTTTTTTTTTTTTTTTTTTTTTTTTTTTTTTTTTTTTTTTTTTTTTACTACGTGTCATTCCTTTCTAGTTTACTATCACTTTCAGGAATGAATTATATCTCATCTTCTCAGGTGCGTTTGGTATTTTGAAAGTAATTAAAAGTGTTTGTTTAACATACCACTACTATCAAAATCATTCCCATTGTGATTGATGGCGCCTTCAATAGTGTTTCCCAAATCAGTTTCAATAAAATCACAACAATTCCTTTCTATCACTTTCAATTGTGATTGATGGGCATACAAACGCACCCTCGATAGTGTTTCCCAAATCACTTTCAATAAATCCTTTCTATCACTTTCAATTGGATATGTGCTCGAATTTTAAAGTCGTTCACTTTTTTATACAAAATCACTTTATCATTTTCACTTTCTCACTTTTGTTAATTTGTACAAATTGATGCAGCTAGGGTTTCGTTTTTTTCTTTTTAAATGGTCCAATTGCAGCAGCTTCGCGTCTAAGGTATAAAACTATTAATATGCGTTTGTTTAAGTATAATAATTAATTTGTGTGAAATTGATTGTTTGACGAAATATGCTTGAGTTATTGATAATCGATTTGATTCATTTGGTCATTCTATTGTTGCTTGTTATAATTGGGGCTAAAGTTAGGGTTTGTTAAATCTGCTTAATACTGGTGGTTTGGACCATTGGAATGTTTATATGTTATGGTTAACTTTATTCTAGCTATTGAATAGATGAATTAGCTTAATTTTGTGCATTGTGTGAATGTATATGATTTTTGGGTGAGGAGATTAGAAACTCAAGACGTGCCTTTTAACTAAGGTGAGCCAATTACATCAGTTATAACCAAAGTTTTGAATAAGCTATAGTGTGTAGAATACTTGTTTGTGTTTGTTGTTTTTGGTTATGTTTTAAATCGTGTGTGTATACATTGAGGTTGGCAGAAAATATGGGGAAACTCAAGTTGTGACTTGTGAGTGAAAAGCTCTCTGGTGATTCATTTAATTTTTGTTTTTCGATTGTCATAAAGCAGTGTTGTATGATGTAAGTAACTGTTTTGAGTATCCTGGTTTGGAAGGAGCTGTGGAATGATTAAGCAAGCTGTATTGGTTTAGTTTCATGGCTTTTCTAAATGTTGTATCTGATAATCAGTCCTAGAATGTTGTTTTGAGTATCCTGGTTTGGGCATGTCCAACCAGTTGATGTTGTTTTATCTGATGTACAAATGTTTCATTTAATGTAATCATTCACCTTTTGCACCAAAAAAAAAAAAATGTAACTCTGTTGCATATGTATGAACAATATCATGTACTAAAGAGAAAGCAATTGAAGTGAAAGAGATGGTAATGAAATAGAAGTCAGATAGCATTACATCACTGCAAGTGAAGTAGCTTTTAAGTGAAGTAGCTTTTAAGTGAAGTAGCTTTGATGAGGTAAGCTAAAAGGTTCTTAGATGCTAGTGAATAGGTTAGAAATGCTCATGAATTGGAGAAACGGGTTTGTATGAGATATAAAAATACCTCACATTGCAGGTGGAGAAGCTCCAAATGAAGATGCAGTTGAAGAACAACTTAAGGGAGGCCTTGGAAACCAAGACAAAAAATGATCTAACTCCAAATCTTCATGATGTAAGATTACTTGAATGATTTTAAACTAATAGAAGTAGACCTCATTTGCTGAATTTGAGTAACCTTATTATGTGCTTTGTAAAATGTATCAAGGTTCATGGTGCTTTGCTACAACCTTGGCTTGCAACTCGGTTAGTTGGTTATCAGGTAGCTCTTCTTTAAAGTATTCATGCTTTTCTGTCACTTAAACAAACTGTAATACTTGTATATCCTAGTTTTTAGGCATTGTTGCATGCGCCATTTATTCTCTATTTAGTATAAGTGTTCTGTTTTTAGTCTAAGATGAGAACGCATGCAAGTTATCATTTTATTGTGGCAGGCATTGGAGAAAAAGGCACAAGCTGAAAAATAGGCTGAACCTCACATGCACACAATCGGAACTGTAAGTAAATTCTCTATTAGATGTTCTGCTATAAGTTCCGGTCGCCAGTATGTTTTATTATTTAATTTATGTTCTGCTATTAGATGTTTGGATTGTGGAGCGATGGGTTTGACTTTCAAAGTCAAAGGTAAAACATGGTTGACTGACTAGATAGTGTTCATAAGTTAGTGATAGCAAAGAAGGGTATAGCTATAACGACTTACTATGACTGTTTTTGGATGAATGCTAATTCTTATTTTAAGTTTTGAATAGTATTGTATTAGCTAGTATGAAGTGTTTGAACAATTTTTTTGAAAAAATATCATGTTTTATAGGTCTAGACATTTTTAGTAGATGAATGTGACAACTTATGTCATATTCAGTCATTGAATTCGTTTCTAGATGAATGTGATTTTTTAGTAGTAAGTTGGTTATATATAGTATTTATACTTATGTACCACATGACATCTATAGTTATACAGTGTAGTTTCTAGATGAATGGGTCGAGTCAAGTTAACCTCATATATGATTCACTGTAACATATATGATTCACTGTAACAGCCGTTTGGGTTTTCGCCTGTTGAAAACAATAAATATTGTTAAAAATGTGTTACCATATAGAGATGTGCGCATTACCAGCATGAAGCATATAGATATAACTCACCAAGTCCTTAAACTGTAAGTTGAACAAGATGTCAATGTATCGCAGATTACTATATTTTTGATATTGACATGCTATAATGTTTTCATGATCATGCGAATTTGAATTAGTCATAACTTATTACTATATTTGTTGACATGGCAGCATTTTGATCTGTCGGAAGTCGGTTCGTGTTGGCAAGATTATTAAACAAGAGATTCTTCTTATTTCAACCAAGTACAAGGTAGCTTATTTTGCTTACTATTTGCAATGCATATTGTCGTGTACTACTAGTCATTTATGGACCAATCACATGACTATCTGTTTTACTAGTTGATTTCGAGTGTTTGGTTGCATAGCGTAGTTAACCAATATTTTGATTACCATGTGTTAAATGTAAAGGAAAGTGTTCTAAACGACACTCATTCGATGTGATGTTATTAAATCACTATGCACCGGTATAAAAGCCGCTCGGCTCAACCAACCCCGTAGTCAACCAACTCGTCTGACCCGTTGTATGAATTAACCCATTTTGATTCTAATCTGTTTATGTTACCAATTCCTAAATCATTAATCCTGTAAATTTTGGTTTTTTTTCCTCATTATTTAGGAGCTTGTTGAAGACGAAATATCAAAGCTTGCAATGGATTTCAGTAATTTTTGAATACTTGAAGATGAAAGATCGAAGAAGCTAGTTTTCAATGATTTATTGTAAACATACTTAGAAATTGCTATGAAATTGTTATTTGAGTATCTGAGGTGAGGTTATAAAATTGCTACAGATTTGATGTTGCTATGAAATTGCTACAGATTTGATCATTTGAGGTTCATGAATTATGATGTTGCTATGAAATTGATACAGATTTTTTTTTTTTTTTTTTTTTTTTTTTTTTTTTTTTTTATAAAAAATGTGAAATGATCAAAATAGTGACAATAAAAAGCATGTAAAAGTTTGCATTGAGGTTGATGATTAAAGAACACAAGTTAAAGCGTGTAGTTTTAAAAATTTGCACCCTACAAAGCGTGTACTTTTGATGAATTTCTCCACCCCATTAAGTGTGTACTTTTTGTTCAAATTTTACACCCTATAAAGCATGGTCTTTTCCAAGCTTTCTCCACGCATTAAGGTGTCGTGCATTTTGTGACGCCAACTATTGACATGCTATCCTATGCGTGTACTTTTAGTTTTAACACACCAAAAACCGTGGAAATCTACCCCAATCAGTGTGTATAATTACACCCTTTGTTGTAGTAATTATTAGTATTAGCTTACAGGGTTGTTATTAGTTTTTTAGCATTTTTAATTGTATATACAGGTATGATCTGTCTAAATTTTACCTCGGCGGGATTTGGTATTGTTGTTGTTGATGTTATTGTAGCTGATTGTTAGATTATTACACTTACGTTTAATTTTTAACCTAGTTCTCTCGATCATAATTTTATGCTCAAACCAAGGGATATATGACTCGTGTTGATGAGATGGGTTTATTGTGCTCCGCATTGCCTAACCATGTACCTCCCTAAAAGATTTGAACATCAGGCATGAGCGGATTCATAGTGCTCTGCTATTCTCTGATTAAAGATTCACTGGCATTTTTTGTGCTCTGCATTGCATCAGTACAGAATTTCTACACATTAGATGTATATACCCTCTGATATGTTATCAATCAATGTTCATGAGGTTATGTCCAATTGCAAGCACCAACCTATTAAAACACTGAATACATTCACCTGTCAATTGTTAACCATGAGATTTACTTTTCTGTATGTGTTTAAAGGGAGTTTTGTGCACAAATATTCTATTAGATATAATTTAAAATATTACCGTATATCATGAAAATAGCAAGTTAATACATTTAATAAAACCATTCGGGAAGTTGTAAGCTTTTAAAAACATGCCAGGCAAACTTTTAACCCGTTTCATTTATAGCTAAAAAATATCCGTTTTGACCTGTAACTAGGGGTGGAAACTAGCCGAGCTGCTCGTGAAAAGCTCGGGATCGGATCGGTAAAAAGCTCGAACGAGCCGAGCCTAAACGAGCTCGAGCCCGAGCTCGAGCCTAAGTTTGGGCTCATTTAATAATCGAGCTCGAGCTCTATACAAAAAGCTCGTGTAGGCTCACGAGCCTAAACGAGCCTGAAAAATATATACGTATATATATTGTTTATTCGTATAAACGAGCTTAAAAGTAGTAAACGAGCTCGAGCTTTATATAATTAACGAGCCGAGCTCCATTTTAATTTTGTTTTCTTTAAAACATCATACAAATTAGTCGAGCCCGAGCTTGAGCTCGAGCTCGAGCTCAAATTATTAGGCTCGAAACGAGCTCGAGCTCGAGCTTTATATATATAAACGAGCCGAGCACGAGCTCTGGCCAGGCTCGGGCTCGGGCTCGGCTCGGCTCGTTTTCACCCCTACCTGTAACAGTAAAACCATCCCCAATCTACTTCTTTTTCATATGATTTGATTAAGATTGCCGCCTTTTTATGTATACTAAATAATATTATTAATGTGTGATTGACTTTTTGAACCATTGTACTTGGGTTTTAGTCCTGATTGCCGTATGCTAAAGCTTAACATCAGATTATAGCGGAGAAACATATTTGTGAGTTGAGAAGATGTACACTTGCACAAATTATAGAAACAGAAATGCAGAAAAGGTAAAATCTAAAATGGCTTGCAAAATGCAGATTAATTGGGCACAATGAAATTATATTATAGGGTAACTTTATTTCGGCAACATAGTCTTGCATAAATAATTAATAATTCTACTTCAATATTTGCCATAACTGTTTGGCCACATTACATTATAAATGCATAAAATCAAAATGAACAAAGTTCAGAGCATGTTAATATTTTGAGCAACTTTCCACATTACATTGCTTCTTTTAGGTGTGTTTTTATGGGTTTTGGTTCGAACCAAACCGGAATTATCTGAACCGAAACCAAAAATCCTAAAAATATAGAACCAAAAACCGAACCGAGTATGGTCGGTTCGGTTTCAGTCAAACCGGTTTGGCTCGGTTTTTTGGTTCGATTCCGTTTTCGATTTGTTCTGCTCGGCCCTATTCAAATGCACAGTGGCGAAGCTTAGAATTTTTAAGTGGGGGGTCGGGATCTAAATTTTTTTTCCTAAGGCTATATTTCAGGTATACCGAAATTTTCGGGGGGTCGAAACCGAATATACCGAAATTTTTCTACACGAAAACTATATACCCCCTACATCGCAAAAAAAAATTCGGGGGGTCGCCTCCCCCCCCCCCCCCCCCCTTAGAAGCTGCGCCCCTGCAAATGCACACATTATAGAATTGTATTGTCACCTGCAAGAAATAATATTATGAAAATAATAAGGTAAAGAAATACATAGATTTAAAAGTTTTGAAACAGGAAAGGGGTCGTATCAAGTATGTTTTGAAACAAAAAGTTCAGTCACAGGAAATTAACATATATACCTTATATACACTCATCTCGTAAATATATAATCATGCCTTTAAGTTAAATATGAGTTTGATCTATAAATCCAAACTACTTGTTCGATCGGGATTTAATTAAGATACGGCCGTACGTACGTAGGTTTGAGGTAAGACGACTTCAAACGATATATAATTATATATTTATGCAGTTGTCAATTACATATTAATTTGTTCTAACATATGGTATATGTCTATTCTCTACAAATTGTTATACTTCTGTTAACTGTAGGTCTGTAGTAGAGATTTGAAAAACATGATCAATGCATGATTGTATTTAAACACATACTAATAGAAATAATGAAATACATTCATTAAGTTCAAGTTTCCGTCGTTGGATTAATGTGACTAGGCCTAAAGTAGGCCAAAATAGGGGTGAGCAAATGGACCGAGAACCGAACCGGAACCGAACCGAATTTTAGAACCGCGGTCTGGTTCTCGGTTCTTCTTCATTGGAAATTGCGGTTCTCAGTTCGGTTCGGTTCGGAACCGCGGGTATCGGTTCCGGAACCGAAGAACCGCCTACTTTTATAGTATCACCTAAATTAGCAACATATTTCATTTGGCTTTACGAAGATGCAATATATGTTGTTTCTACAATATTAAATATTGTCTCACCTAGATAGATAGCAACTTTTCATCCAAAAATATGTGAATTGCCTCCGATGTAGCCATTTGTATGCTATAACTCACTATGGCAGTACGAAAATCACAATTATATATCAACTGATTTTTTATCTATTTTTCATCTTTTTTAGAACTTTTGAAAATAAAAATATTTCTTACCTTGATACATCCAAAACTAGATCTAAGAAACTCTAGTAAAACAAGACTTGTTTTAATCAAATTTTACACACACATATACATGTGTTTGTTTATTACAGATATATTTTGTCATGCACCCCATAATATATAACCTGAGCTCTGGTGGGAGAGATAGAAAGTCACGATGATCCAAGGAGAAAAGAGATGCATTTTTCTTAAAAATTTCGGTTCTAATCGGTTAGACCCGCAAGAAACCGAACCTGACCGAGAACCGAATCGGAACCAAGACATGTTACTCGGTCCGATTCTCGGTTCCTCGGCCATCTATTTTTCGGTTCTCGGTTCTCGCGGTTCCGGTTCGGTTCCGTGCGGTTCTGGAACCTCGCTCACCCCTACCAAAATGGGCTTGAGTTAGGTAAGAAAAACAATAAGAACATGGGATTGTATTAAGATCGTATCATTTACGATTATGCGTGAGATCCTAGATTAATTCTACTCGAACTAAGATCGTACTATTATCCTACTCATTTTTATATGTGGGAACATATAATTGTATAAACCTAAGATCAGGATCGGGATCTAGACAACCTTGCCCCTAGTAGAGTTGTAGAGACCAAAAGATTGTATATTCTTTTCTCATTCGCAAGGTTTTGCGCATATTAGATTTTGCTTGGTGATTTTTACTTTTCTTTATTCTAAAGAAAAAGAGTTTGTTTGCTAACTTGGTAAAAAAATTTGTCGGGGAATATTATAGATCTTTAATAAAGAATGTAATCAATGTTATGGTTTTAGTCAAGCTATTTAGAATCGTTATATGATGGAATCTGGTTATTTGATGAAATCTCTTTCTTTTCTGTTTGTTTTCTTTATATCTTTTTCAACTATTTAGAAAATGAAGATAAAATCACACTTGGTCAAAAAGTTGATATCCATACCCTACTATACAATCCAAACAATAATAATATGGAGATTGATACATTCATTACGATTCTACCTTATAACAACACTAATACCCATTGTGGTTCATAATTTTAGAAAAAATAAATGTAACATGCTTTCAGAGTCAAATGTAGGGTTGAACAGCGGGTCAAACCGAACCGAACAACGACCAAAACTAAAGCAAACTGAAAACTGATTTTGTGAAAGGCATGAACCAAGAACCAAACTGAAGTGACTCGGTTTGGTACGGTTATCTGTCAATCATTTGGGTTCGGTTGGGTTTTTATGGTTTAGGTATGTTTTTTTGGGTTTTGGTTCGAACTAAACCGATTCAAACCGAAACCGAAAATAATAAAAATATAGAATAAAAAATCGAACCAAATATGGTCGGTTCGGTTTCTGTCGAACCGGTTCAGCTTGGTTTTTTTGTTCGATTTGGTTTTCGATCTGTTTTGCTCGGCCCTATTCAAATGCAAACATTATAGAATTGTATTGTCACATAAAAGAAATTATATTATGAAAATAATAAGGTAAAGAAATATGCAGAATTTAAAAGTTTTGAAATATGAAAGGATCGTATGTTCGAAACAAAAAGTTAACATATATATATCATGTACCTTATATTCACCCATCTCGTAAATATATACATATATAATCATGCCTTATTACATATTAATTTGTTCTAACATATGGTATGTGTCTATTCTCTACAAATTATTATACTTTTACGTTAAATGTAGTAGAGATTTGAAGAACATGACCAAAAGAGTATATATTCTTTTCTCATTGGCAAGGTTTAGCATATTAGATTTTGTTTGGTGATTTTTACTTTACTTTATTCTAAAGAAAAAGAGTTTAAGTTCTCATGAACTATAAACAATATTACAATTAAAGATTTGTTTAAGTTTTCTCAGTTTTATCACTATGATTTAAAAAAATAACTTAACCCGACCTATTGACTGACTTGTTGACCCGCTAATTTATCGCATCAACTTAGTAAAGAAACCACTTTAGAGCAGTGGCGGACTCATGAGTAAAAATAAGGTGGTTCCTTTACATGGTTAGTTGAGAAGAGAAAGCTAAGGGTTCAAATGATCGGGTCGGTAAGTCGGTCGGGTACGGTTGACAAAAGTGTATTATCAGGGCTGTCCTGTGGATTTTGGAGGCCCTGTGCCTTATTATGCCGGAGGCCCTCGAACACTATGTGCAACAAAATTAGTAAACTTGACTAATTATGCATTGTAAATTCTTAATCAATTTGATAGTAATTTCTTTACTTTTTTTTCGTTTTATAATATATCTTAGGTATTTTTTGTCATATAATCCATTCAATTTTCCAAGACATGCAAAAATTATCTTGAATGCTTATAGCAAAACAGTTGTTACAAATGGTAGCGTATAGAGATAATATTTGAAGATATGGATACAGTTTTAATATATTCCATTTGCTAAAGTGTTAAACAAAATACCATAACTGACAAACTATAATCTATAAGGATTAAACTTGTAATTTACAAAAAGTAAAAAAATAAAAATAAACTTGGGTTTTGTGTCATCCCCTTCACTATCCTGTATATCTCTACTCCATTAAAGACGTTATTTAAGTTATGTTTCTCCAATCTCTGATTCAAATCCTTAAACTTTAACATTGTAAAACGTATTTACACCTTCATAAACACCACATTACTGTATAAAAACTTCAAAAAATGAGTTTATACTAACACCACAGATCTAGAAATTGGGGCCCTAAGAAAATGGAGGCCCTGTGCCGTCGCACACCCTGCACATGCTTAAATCCGGGCCTGTGTATTATTAATATGTAACATAGTTTAATTTCTTTTTGGTAGACTTTTATAACATACTTTAAACTTTAAGCAATAATTTTATAGTTGTACACAGTAAGGTTGTAAGGCTTTTTTAAACCCGAACAGACATGCAAGCATCTATCGGATTGGCATCACTATATTAACTAGTTCGAAAACATAATTACTACTATCATAATCAAAATTATTTACGCCGAAAAAATCATAGCATATATAAAATTTCGTATCAACTTGTTTTCTCTTTCTAAAATACAATATACCGAATTGGAGAATTACTTTCTAAAATTATAAGCTCAACTAATTAAAAAAACTAAACTTATTGAGCTTTTATCAGACAAAAAAAGAAAAAAGAAATAAAGATACAGTTAAATCACATGCCAAAAGACAAAACACAAATTTAGAGATAATTTAAAAATAGTATTTCAATTCTCTCTTTGTTCTCTCATCTTCATCTTCATCTACTTTTTCCATTTTTCTTCCATCTGTTTTTTTTTTTTTTTTTTTTTTTTTTTTTTTTTTTTTTTTTTTTTTTTTAATCTATATGCTTTAGAGTGTATATTCTTTTCTCACTGGCAAGGTTTAGAATATTAAATTTTTCTTTGTGATTTTTACTTTACTTTATTCTAAAGAAAAAGAGTTTATTTGCTAACTTGGTAAAATAATTTGTGAGGGAACATTATAGGCCTTTAATAAAGAATGTAAAATCACCAAATATGCAAAACTTTGCAAATAAGAAAAGAACATATACTCAAGACGATTAATAACTTTGTGAAGGCGAGGTAACTAAAAATACTGAAGGGTTTTTATTATGTAATACTCCCTCCGTCCCATATTAAATGTCATGTTTGACATTTCAAAGTCTTTTCTTCTCAACTTTGACCTTAAATATTTGTGTTTGTATAATATAATACTTGATACAAAATATATGAATGATTAAGTATTAAATGTATTTTCATTGCGTATAATTTTTACCAAATACTATATAACACAAACAAATATATTTAAAGTCAAAATTGATATAGAAAGACTTTGGACATTTAATATGGTAAAATTAACAAAGAAAAACATAATTAACTTAAATCTTAAAATCGATTTGAGCTAATTCCAAAAACACCCCACAAGTACAACTCCACCACCCTATGTACCCCAAAAATTTTGGTTTTCTTCAAATACCCCAGGGGCGATCCTCTCCCAAAAATTCTTGGGCGACTCTTACATATTTGGGACAAGTGTTCCTATCCTTGGGCCCACTATGTACTTTCATAGTACTAGTTATCCAGGTTATTTTTAGGGCGACTGGGCCACATTTTTTGGGCGACTTGGCTTTTTTGACTTTTAATTAACTACATTTTCAGTCTTTGTAATTTGCTTGGTATTTCATTTTTGATCCTTATGATTTATTATTTTTTAATTTATTGTCACACTCAAAAAAATCATCCAAAGAATCATCTAAAGGGGTACAATATACACTTTATTTTTATACAAAATATAAAATACCCCATATTCATTATCTTCATCTTCTACATATTCACACCTAGATTCCGGCCACCACCTCCGACTACCAACCACCATCTTCGTCGATTGTTACTAAACCCTGTGTTTTTTTTCACTTCTCTATCCTCACCCACAAATCACTCATAAATCTGTCACTCTCAAAAAAATCATCCAAAGATGATAAACCCAAAAATCCAAACCCAATCAAACATAAAAAACAAACACACAATCAAAATCCAAACATAGAGATCGAGAACACATGGATCTAATCCAAAGATCCTATACAATACTCAGTCTTAAGGTCTATATACGCAAGTCTCACACAAAAATAAATCCAAACACACGACACATAAAACTAGAGGTGGCAAAACGGGCGGACCGGGCGGGCACGGGCTATGGGCTAAACGGGCTACGGGCTAAACGGACTATGGGCTAAACGGGCGCGGGCCAAACGGGCGCATGTTATACGAATCGTCTTAAAAAAGTCCTAAAACAGCAAAAAAAATTCCTCAAACGTAACACCTCATTTATATTTAAGTAACTAAATATATTATATCCATAAGTTTTTCATTAAAAACAATTTAATGCGAGAGAAAAACATGTGCCCATTTTGCCCATTTAATTTCTAAATGGGCAATATATGCCCATTTCAAAAAAAAGAGGGAGACCAAATGTACCCAAATCTTTTAAAAATTTGCCCATTTAGCCCATTTTTTTTATTTTGGGCACAAATTGCCACCTCTACATAAAACCCACCACACCGAAAACTATCCATTTTCAAATTTCCACCCTACTGCTCCTAAATGAAGGATCCGATCTGGTGTTTGTATGAGTGTGTGTTTGTATTGTGGTTGTGGAGGCGGTGGGACGATGGTGGCCACCAGATCTGTGCCTGTGGTGGTGGTGTGTTGCCGGATGTAGTGGTTAGAGGTTAAGAAACAATGAAGATGATAAATGTTAGTTTTAATTGTCTTGTTGATATCATGTAAGAAACTCTTTATTTTAATGGTTGTAAACTAAAAAATATATGTGTTTGATTTTGTTGAATAAGGTATCGATGTGTAATATTTTTGAATAGATGAAAGATTTGATTGGGTATTTGAGTTTGGTATTTAATTTGAAGTTGTAACTTGTGATTTGGATGTTGAATCTTGTGTGATATTAGAATTGGTATGTAAATCTGCTAGTGCATTATAATAGCAAAAGTGTTTTTATTAGTAAGATAGTTTTACTACAGTAGTAAGCAATAAATGAATGAATCAATCAATCATCTGCTATTGGTGGGTTTTTGATGTAATGAATAAAAGATTGGAAATTTGTATGTGGGTTAAAAGATCCGGTGGTGGTGGTGCGTGTTAAATCTTGGACGAAAAGATGAAAATCACAAGGATCAAAAATGAAATACCAACCAAATTACAAAGACCAAAAATGTAGTTAATTAAAAGTCAAAAAAGCCAAGTCGCCAAAAAAATGTGAGCCCAGTCGCCCAAAAAATAACCTGGATAACTAGTACGAAAGTACATAGTGGGCCCAAGGATAGGGACATTTGTTCCAAATATGTGAGAGTCGCCCAAGAATTTTTGGGAGAGAATCGCCCCTGGGGTATTTGAAGAAAACTGAAATTTTTGGGGTATATAGGGTGAGTGAAGTTGTACATGTGGGGTGTTTTTGGAATTAGCTCAATCGATTTTCTACTTCTACTTTACATAACCCCAAACCAATGTACCAAAATTTTTGATTCATTATTCTTAGGTCAAATTGATTGATTGAATCATTATCCTGTTTCGATTATTGAAGAGACCCGAAACTAGGGTTCTTGAAACTCGAACCTATGCTTCAGTTTTGGTGACTTGATCAATTGATTAAAGGCCGTATACCATGTAGGAGATTATTGATTTTTATTAAGGTTTGTGGGTTTGTTTATCTGAGATTATCCTTTCTTGTCCACTAATTGATTTTTGTTACCACGCATTCTTAGGTTTTAACTGATGACTAGATATATATGTAAAACCGTATGATGAGTTTATTTTAACCACGTTAACCGAATGTAGGTTATCATTTGTCATTACTATAGAAAGTAGTTGCCTTGGTATAGACAATTTTAGGGTGGCTTTGAGTCTCAGATTAAGCATTATAATGATTCCATTGGTGTGTTTTACCATATTATGAGTGTCCAAGTACCTGACGTGTATTTCCATAAATTCATTGTCAATGACTTGCATTTATCCATATAACGGGTAAATGGATAAGGTTTTCCCTCTCATGTTACACGGGAAGGGGGGCCTTTTTGACTTATATATACGTGGCCTCACCGGGTTAATCGATGACCGTTTCTGACCCTTCCCTAGCCACCCCCAAATGTACACCTAGCGATGTTTGAACCATGTGAGGAAACCAAGGACCTTACTACTATGCCATTTAGTGGTTGTTTTTGTAGTGTATTTATATGCATTGCTTCCAATTTCACTATATATTTGTTACTTTTCTTCTCCTTATATTGAGTATTTTATTTTCACAAATATTTGATGAAGTTTTGCTCTATTCCATGTTTCTCAAAGTCATCAGCGATAAAAAGTTGAGGCATAAAATATTGCGCCCATAATGAAGGATCAATGTCTACAATGACATTGTTATAAAACAACTCAAAGATATGCAAGCCACTGATATTATTATATTAACGTGGTGAAGAGCTCAGCACGAACCTATTGTTAGACAATGAAGTCAAATAAGACACTGAATTGCAAGAAAGAACAAGTTATGTACTAATTTTGATTAAGATATTGTAATACAGAAAATTAGAGTTGGAAATTTCGATCCCTTTACTTATGAATGGTCAGTTTGGGTTATATTTGATATTTAATGGGTCGAATGGGTAACATAAATGAATTCCAAACAGATCAAGTAGGTAACAGTGGGAATGGGTCAAATGGGTCGAACGGATTGCAAGTTGCCCCAAGTCTAATATCAATGCAAACAATTTCCTTAAGCGATTTTATTTTTCTATTTTAGATTATAAATTTATAACTGTAATGATATTCGTTTTGTAAATATATGTCATGAACTAATCTTCCATACAGGTATTAGAAAGTTGGACTAAGTAGCTTGTGTGGGTCAACCCAACTCAACCAGGGCTGTTTTGACCCATACTAAAAGTTGACCCGATTTAACCCATCATCCAACCTGTATGACCAGTCGCTCTCACCACCTCTGAATTTTTCCTAATATTTAATATTTTTGCTAAACTCCATTTGTCCTGTCAGTATTATCACTGCTAACTCACTTGGCAAACTGGCCTTGCAATGAGACTTACATTTTACTTGGAATCTTATGGTGCTTAATATACAGTGATGTTAGTACCCTGCTGTCATTTATGTACTACTATAAACTGTAGGCAAATTAGCTTATATATATCTAGCTCAGTTGAACAAAAGCTTTATTTTAAAGTAAATGGGCAGGGCTAAAGTAATATCGAAACTGATATTGAACTGGTATTTACCTCGATATATAATCTACTCAATTTGCATTTCTTCAAGTTCTCCTATATAAGCCAATACTCTCACAAATACATTGGGTCACTTATTATTGTTATCTTAGTTTAATTTGGTCTTGGTGTGTTGCTTTTCTTAGTTTCTTTGTTAAAGTACAAGTGCAAGTAGCCATTTGGCCACTTTTACAACACCTAATAAATTTAAAACTTATCCATTTTCTCTGTGGTCAACAGGGCTATGTTAGTGAGACCCTGGAGTTGTGCCCGGTGTTGGTGATATGGATCCTTTCAAGTGGTCTAACTCAAAATAGAGATGCCTAATGGTACATCACGTGACATTTTAACTTCATTCAAAGAAACCATTTCGTAAAGTTGTTCTGTATATTTATATACATTGATGTCTCGAGAACAGGTGAGGTGCGATGAAGATATAGGAGTTGATCATCAGGAACGAATATCTTCATGGGATATCGATCTATCCGGCGGGTCCTTCCCGTTGTTAAAAATTCAGTCTTCCCCACGGTTCAAGAAACTGTGTGCAGGGCTGCATGCAACTCCTTCCTCCCTTCCTGTAGCTGGTAGGATTCTTTCTTGAACTCATCTTTAGCGACCATCAAGTTAAATCTGTAAATATTAGAGAATATTGCATAAAAGGGTATTAAACTTATCTCCAATTTCCATTTGAGTTATCAAACTTTTTTAGTTAATCCAGGAATTAAGGCTATCTAGCTTACGTTTTTTTTTTTTATCAAGATATAGATTTTTTTTACTTCGTTTACCGTAGCAGTTAACTGGACAGGTCACATTTTTGTAATCTGTAAACCTACTTAAGTTCTTTTAGTTAAGTTGGATAGTCTTAATTAATGAAAAAAAAAAAATACATTTGATGCCTCAAAAGAAACTGGACATAATATTAGTACCCTGTGTTTGATGTTTTTCCCAAAAAAATATCATTTTACTTTATAGATTATTGATTTTTGCAACACGGGGTGGATATGTAGACTTTGAGGAATCAATAAGATCCTCTAAGGTCTTGCAAGGTCAAGAAAATGTAGTTCCGGTGTCACCTCTGTATGGACATGATCAAACATTTTGTAAAATAACACTCTTTTATAGGCTAATACCTGATGTATGATTTGTTTTATTATAGTATATTGGGTTTCGAGTAAATTGGTGTACTGCCCATTAGTTATATTGAAACTTTAAGACCCTTTGTTAGTTTAGAGCGCATTTGAGAAATTTTTCCGAATATACATAGTGAATACTTATGAACTTTGATAAGCTATAATCGGGATAAGCTCATAAGCCCAAAATTGTGACCTTATTAGTCTTTCAAAAACTCCATAAGCCATAAGCTAAATAAGCTTAAACAAACACCTCCTGTAACGTACTGATGGTTGGTTCTTCGTTTTAACAGACGACTTTGAAAGGTGAGGCCACAAATGTTATCTCAGCAGACAATCTGTCATTGGTTGAATGGTTGTAGGCTTCTCTTATTGCTCAGAAACAACGACCACTTACCCGACACAAGGTAAATTCAAGGTTCTATTATTGTTGGAGTGTTAGTAGCAATCATGGGATTATCAGTCATTGGTTTCTTAGCAGTTTCATATTTTTTAAACAGAGCAGAAAAACGCAGCAATAAGTTTGACCATTCTAATGGACCAATTGACCAGCTGAAGTCAAAGGAAGCATGTAGAAAAAATGGGTCACCTATAATCAACCTCGAGTGCCCTAATGGGTGGGACCGGGTAGCTGAGGATCGACGATTTGGCGGGGTCTTTTAAGAAATAATGAGAAGTCTTAGGTTTAATTTGTAAGAGATAAGAGTCAGCAACGCAATACTTTGCGTCTAGAAATTTGTTAGGCAAGAGTGTGTTTTCGGCTATTCACAAGGGTATGTTGAGAGATGGAACCGTTGTTGCTATAAAAAGCATTATAAAACGTAGCTGCAAGTTTGAGGAATCCGAGTTTGTATAAGGAATAACTATATAATTCATTATTACTCTTATACGGAGTAGTTATTATTTGTTGCACTATTTTGATCAGATTAATGCAATCATAATAGTATTGTTGTTCTTGAGAAGAGGTGTCGCAGAGAGCTTTGCTAGATGGCCTAAGAACAAACCAATTATGTGTTTGGATTGCCCTCTTTAACCCTCTTTCTCTTTTGCCCATGATATCCCCAACAAGGTCAGGTTATCAAATCCTTTGTTTTGATGGGTATATTTGGGTGTAACAAAGGCCCGCTGATTGGTAGTTTATCAGGAATTGTTACACAAATGCAACACGAGTAGGTGATTACGGTTGCATTATGATAAAGCTACGATATTCATGGCAACCTTTTAACACGAATAGAGCCTATAATTGTTACCACCGCTAAACAAGGAATACTAACGAAAATATTGATTTAATGTTTAACATACTTAACCATAACTTTTAGTAAAAATCCTGTGCGTGCACGGGTATTATAACTAGTATTGAAAAAAAAAAAAAAAAAAAAAAAAAAAAAAAAAAAAAAAAAGCCTACCTAGTTTGGATAAAATTGAAAAGTATCCTAGATATAGCAATTTGTAATATTTTTTGTGTGGCTCAACCATCATATGGTGCATCTGTGTGTTCTATTTGTTGTGTTTGCAATTTTGTATTTGTGTCTAGGTAAATGTTACTTGTTTTCAAAAGTTGATAAAGCATATATACATTTTTTTTTTATGTTCTAAGTAATTATAAACAATATTACAATTAAAGATTTGTTTAAGTTTTCTTAGTTTTATCACTATGATTAAAAAAAATAATAATAATAAAAAAATAAATAAATAAAATCATCTTTTAGAAACAAGCACATGCGCATTGCATTGTCAATTAGTTTTAGAAAAAAACAAATCTCAATTTTAATCGTTGAAAAAACATCATATGACACAACTTAACGTGACCTATTGACTGTTTGACTTGTTGACCCGCTAATTTATCGCATCAACTTAGTAAAGAAACCACTTTAGAGTAGTGGCGCATCCAGGAGTAAAACTAAATCACTATACCATAATCAAAATTGAATTTACCTATTGACCATTTGACTTGTTGACCCGCTAATTTAGAACTTAGTTTTCTCTTTGGATACACTTTTATAACATACTTTAAACTTTAAGCAATAATTTAATAGTTGTACACGGTAAAGTTGTAAGGCAATTTTTAAACCCAAACAGACATGCAAACATCCTTCGGAGTGGCATCACTATATTAACTAGTTCGAAAATTTAATTACTATATCATAATCAAATTATTTACGCCAAAAAATCGTAGCATATATAAAATCTCGTATCAACTTGTTTTCTCTTTTTTAAAATACAATTTACGAATTGGAGAATGATTTTCTAAAATTATAAGCTCAATTAATAAAAAAACCTAAACTTGAGTTTTTTTCTGACAAAAAAGAAAACAGAAATAAAGAAACAGTTATATCATATGCCAAAAGACAAAACACAAATTCAGAGATAATTTAAAAATAGTATTTCTCTCTTTGTTCTCTCATCTTTATCTTCATCTACTTTTTCCATTTTTCTTCCACATGTTTTTTTTTTTTTTTTTTTTTTTTTTTTTTTTTTTTTTTTTTATCTATCTATCATGCTTTAGAGTGTATATTCTTTTCTCATTAGCAAGGTTTAGCATATTAAATTTTGCTTTGTGATTTTTACTTTACTTTATTCTAAAGAAAAAGAGTTTATTTGCTAGCTTGGTAAAAGAATTTGTCGGGAACATTATAGGTCTTTAATAAAGAATGTAAAATCACCAAATATGCAAAACTTTGCAAATAAGAAAAGAATATACATGATTTTTTATGCAAACGTTACATCTAAAAACGCCAACTTTTATGGTTTTTAATTACGTTAGAGTAACAGATAAAGAATACGAACTGTATTACATAATTTGGTTATAGGAAAATGCATAAATATCAAATTATATAGGCATACACAATATTTTTTATGCAAAGATTGTAAAGTAATTAAATGATTTTAATTAATATGTCATAAAAGATTTATCAAATAATACATCACCGCAACGTGCTCATTACTTACATAAAACTTTATTTTCTAGCTAAAATTTAAAAAAATTTTCATCCGTAGCAACTGCATCCCGTTAAATATAGTTTCACAGACTGTACAATAAAAACATGTTAGCATGTTATACTATAAAATCTTTTAAGTAGTCAATATTTTTATTCACTGTTTTCAAACATAAAAATAAGCCCAATCAACCCAATTTGGGCTTGCAGTAAAGTAGTTCAATTTACCCAGATTATGTTTTTGATACTTTGTGCGAACTGCGAAGAACTATAATTTGATTAAAAAATGGGAAGGGATGAGGTAGCTGAGTGGATATAACGTGTCATGTGTATTATTTGAGTTACGGACACGATACCAACCAAATAATTACCTTATTCTCTCATCTTCATCTTCTTCTACTTTATCCATTTTTCTTCCACCTGGATTTTTCCTTTTTTCCTTTTTTTTTATGTATCATGCTTTAGAGTGTATATTCTTTTCTCATAGGCAAGGTTTAGCATATTAAATTTTGCTTTGTGATTTTTTCTTTACTTTATTCTAAAGAAAAAGAGTTTACTTTATTCTAAAGAAAAAGGGAACATTATAGGTCTTTAATAAAGAATGTAAAATCACCAAATATTCAAATCTTTGCAAAGAAGTAAAGAACATATACTCTTTGGTCTCTGTATAAAGGACGGATAATCCTTGTCGTCTATAATGCAACATTCCATCTAAAAGAGTAATAAACAAACATACAATTATAATGGCAGAGAAGATCCTTGAACACGAGCATCCATTCAATCTCATTGATTTGCAACCAAACTATCCACTATACGAAGAAAAATATGATGACGATGATGACGACGACGATGACAATGGTGGTGTTGAGCTAGTTACACGTCAAAACTTTCGATGTCGTCAATGTGATCGGTGTCGTAAAGAAATCAATTGGTTTCACAGATATTACTATGAGTGTTCCCATTCATGTGACTACTCACTCCATAAATTCTGCGGCGAGCTTCCCATTACGTTAAAACACACATCCCACCCTGCTCATACTCTTACTTTAATTCACGTAACTGACCCACCATATTGGTGTTTGTGTGTTTTATGTGGAAGAAACGATGTTGTTGGGCTCTGTTACCTCTGTTCAGGGTGTAAATTTATAATTCATGGTAATTGCGCTGTAGACTCCGTAGAAGACAGGCTAATTTATCACCCTAGCCATCGGCACCCATTAGCGGCTACCCCCAAATCACTTTTGTCTTTATGTAACGCTTGTGGTAACGAACACGAAGGTACTTTTTATATATGTACAACGTGTTTTGGCCTCTTCATCCACAGTGACTGTGCTTTCCTACCAGAAAATCTCATGATACAAAATGCTACAAATCATATTTTCTCTCATCCTCACCCGCTCATCCTTTCTTATTCCTTCCCCCGAAAAGATCAGGAAGATCAATATTATCCTAAGTGCAGGGTATGTAAACTTGATTTTTATAAAAGTGCAAACACCTGGATTTATAAATGTGAAAAATGCAGATACTATGCACATATTCCTTGTGCGACATCAAGAGGTAAGTCAGATACTATGAGTGTTTATACTTTTTGATAGTCCGACAATTTAGCTTTTCATTTTAACCACAATTTTTGTTTACTAGGTGCCGAAAACAGATTGGTCATAAAAAATTATGAAGATTCTGAATATCTGGATCTCCTCCATCTACCATTCCCTGATGAAAGTTATAGCATACCAAAACACATGTTTGCTAAACTAGTTGAACATGGAACATTTGGAGCAGATGAGGAGAACTACTTAAAACACAACTTTCATCCACACCCCCTAATTCTGGTCCGTACTGAATGCAGTGATACTACAAGCACACCAACCTCCTCAAAAACAAATGTTTTATCTTGTCATAACCCACTGAAGAAGGTTCAACTATTATGCAATGCGTGTGTGAGACCAGTCACAAGTGTTCCATTTTACAAGTGTGTCAATGACAACTGTAACTTTGTTCTGCATGAGTGGTGCACCCAGCTTCCTACTCAAGTAGAAAAATACCCAGGTCACCCCGAACATACGCTCATTCTCCATTCAAATGCCCCTAATAAGTTTTTATCCGTGTTTCTTTGCAAAGTTTGTTTCCTAGAGTGTAATGGGTTTGTATACAGTTGTGTTCAATGTGATTATCATGTTGATGTTACTTGTAGTTTCATGCCTCAAAACATCACACACGAAGTTCATTCAGGTCACCTCCTTTCCACTTCTTTTTATAGAGATCAGTACAATAGACGGTGTCTTATATGTAAAAGTGACTATTTTCTTTCTAAATGCTCATTCAGGTCACCTCCTTTCCAGATCTTTCGAAAGAGAGTACTACACAGCGTGTCTTATATGTAAATGTCCCATTTGTTACCAATGTTCATTCACTTGTGACACTTGTGAAGAAGTTGGTGTACATGTCGGGTGTGCTTTGTTATTGCCTCGTGAAATTAGGCATAAGTATGACAAGCACCCAATGAGAATAAGTTACCACCCGGCTGAAAATCATAAAAGTGAATACTTTTGTGAAATTTGTGAGAAGGCATTAGATCCAGAGAAGTGTTTCTACCACTGTTATGAGTGTGCCTGGTCAATCCATACTTATTGTGCACCACACATACTTCAATCTGAAACATCTGTATCAACAGATTATGATGACGACGATCTTGAAGGAGCTTATAGGTATGTGAATATAAAGTTTGGGGGTATTCACAAGTTTGAACCACATCGTCACCCGCATCCTCTCTCGTTTGTTCAAGGGATTGAGAGCGATGGTCCATGCACCCAGTGTGGAAGAGCAGTGAAATACTATCCGATTTTAAAATGTCAGCAATGCAAGTTTGTAATTGATTTATATTGTTGTCTGTGGCGCAATTGGAGGAATGAAGAAATTGTTGAGGAGATCTGATTCCATCCGATGGCTTGGTTTGAAATGAAAGAGGAGGCCACCTGTCAGCAATACTACATTATTATGGTTTATAATTATCATGTACTGTACTTATCTTCTTTTAAATTAAATAAAAAGTGCGTACAATTTGTTTGGGACTATATATACAAAGTAATTGTCGGCCCTTTTCTCAATTATTTACTATTATTTCTATGTTTGTTTTTTCTTTATACAAACTCTAAAATGAACATGTCAATCTACCCACGTTTTCCGACAAAAAGCGACCGGACGGCACGAGCTCCACACCGTGGCTCTCGTTTTCGAGTCATGAGCCATCGTGACCAGCCGAAATGGTCTCGAAAAACGGTACCAGACGGCGTCACATGCACACCATGGCTCGCGTTTTCCTGTCAAATGGTTCCATTTATTATTATTATTATTATTTTCGTTCTTTTGTGAGTAAAGCTAGTAAAAGGGTGTATGGCTGTTTAAAGTGTTTGGTTTTGAGTGAGTGTTGGAAATCAGAAGTGAGTTAGTTGTGGTTGTAGCCATTGTTTAAATGTTGTGGTTTATTGCATCAGTACAACAACGCTACACATTTTTTATGCTCTGCATTGCATCAGCACAGCAATTCTACACATTAGATGTTTATGCCCTCTGATATGCTATCAATCAATGTTCATGAGTTGCAACATAATTACTTCAATACTCGCCACAACTGTTTCGCCACATTACATTAAATGCATAAAATAAAATGAACAAAGTTCAGAGGATGTTAATATTTTGAGCAACTTAAAGCACAGAAAAGGAGACATCTCAAACGAGGTTTAGCATTATGTACGCTGCTATAATGCGTTTGCTGTGTTGCTATAATGCATTATGTACCTCTGTTCTCACTTAAGTCAATACTTGAAGCAAAGCCGAAGAAGAGGAGACAATGCACCAGCTTTTGTATGTGCTTATGACAACCTATGCCACATTTTGCGAACTAAATTACATGAGCA
Organism: Artemisia argyi; assembly: GCA_030686995.1. Taxonomy (NCBI): domain Eukaryota; kingdom Viridiplantae; phylum Streptophyta; class Magnoliopsida; order Asterales; family Asteraceae; genus Artemisia; species Artemisia argyi. Next base: position 1,051,135 of record CM060700.1, on the reverse strand, counting down.
TGAATGATCTTTCAGACAGCTGTTGATGAAAAAAAATGTGAAGAACTCAAACTACTGCAAAAATGTCTATAACCCCACATCCAGGTACCAAACAGAAATCTTGAAATCTACAGAGAAGTGAACTATTGCTACCAATGCATCGGCAAATAAAATTGAGCCCAAAAATGTATGCAAAAATTGGAAAAAGGCACAATCTATTCTTTCAATTAACAAGACTTTGAAGTGTACCCTTCTGGTGTACAAAAACAAGGCAACTCTATCACATTCACATGTTTAAAAAAGAATTTTACCAAAATATCAGAAGGCAATGGCACCTCTGGCCGAACCAACCGTGTAGTAAAAGAATATAAGCATAATAATAATACACATAACACAACTAAAAGGCAATATCATCTTTTGACTTGAGAGAAAGAAAATCACTCCTTCTTTCACCTCCTTTCCCACTGCTTCTAAAAAAACGCAGAGCTGCTTTTGGTCATAATAGCTTTTGTGGAAAACTGATGGAGTGTCAAAAAACCAATGTGCCGCCTGAATATTGACATCTTATCACTGCACAAAAAACAACACAACTTATGAGCATGTTATGTCACATTTCTTCAGAAAGTAAACCGATGAGGTTTTCCTGTTGGTTACCCGGGGAGGGTGACCTTTTTTTAACTCAGATGTAAGTGGCCTAACTGGGTATCTCGTGACCGTTTCCCACCCCCTTCCCTGGCCACCCCCAAATGGATATCAAACTGATATATTGAGCTTCCACTCCTTTCGATGAGCGAGCAAAGTACCCATATCCCACTTGGGCAGATTTAAGATTTTTAGTTGCATTTCTAGGCAATTCTCCTCACTCTAAAATAGCAATTACTTTAGAATCTGAGCAGGTAGTTGGGTAAATTTATCACATCCCTTGCAACTTTAAGTATTGGTATTTCAGATGTTTTGGAAGGTTCATACTACATAAGATAGTATAACTTACACGAAATAATAAGACAATCCCAGCATTTAGATGTCTAGCATTCATTGTTTTCTACGTATTTATTTTTATGAAATGAAAACAGATTTAAAAATATTATTCATTCAGATGTTATCTTTTAGGCTTTTTCATTGTCAAAAAACGTATAATTTATAATTTGTTCTTGAATTTAGTTAATTACTTTTTTCAAGCTATCAGTTTCACAAGTTCACATACAAGCATCATTGTTTCAGAAATCATGAATATATAAGTATGCCATTGATCAATCTTTTTCTTTGCATATGTAATGAAAAATCAGAATGCTGAATGCGAATTTTATCTATTTTGCCAACAGTAAGATGCAACTAGAACCATACCTCTTTCTGGCTATTGTTTGGAAGGTCACAAGCATCGCCTTTTACTCGACAGGAAGAACAGCATCGAGGTTCTTCTGAAGTAACCAGCCTCTTGGATAAGCAAGTCCATGCGCTTCCAAATGAAGATGCCAGTTCATGATTTTAGAACATCCAGAAGGAGTCGCTTCCATTTGACTTTCATCTTCCACCAACTGTTCTATAAAGGTAGTCTCCTGAAATGTAACAGTACAAGTAAACAAACAGTAAAAATTAAATCCCAAACTTTAAATAAATGACAATTCCCTGAATTAATTTATATAATATGATGCATACCTGGAATCCCTCTTTGACGGTGTCCATTTGACGAATCAAAGCTGAGCTGCGTTTTTCCCATCTCTTTGGATCCCACAAGATGGTGCTATTGAATGCAAATCCTGACATGTCAACATGAAATCTTCTGAGCCTTTTACTCTTCTCATTTGTGTGCCACCCAATCACTTGACTTCCATTGCAAACCGGACCTTCCAAAGTGGCCTTGTTTTTGCTTTGTGCAACCATTGCAACTGGCCAAGTGCCAAACCGACTGCAGTCAAACATAGAACAACATCTTAGTGTCTAGACAAGCACCACAGTGATGGATGAAAACATGGACAAATTTCTTCCTGAATTGGAGCTTAAGTAACACCATTTTGCTAAGCAATATGGATAAATTCATTTACAAAATGGTAAGTCATAGAAAATCCAACATGTAACAAGTTACACGCTATATTCGGTGACAAAATAAAGTGAAAAAATAAAAAATATCAAGAATAAACAGAAAACAAGACTGCCACTTTCGAGGTCTGTGAGCCATTAGGAGCCTGGATGCACGGAATTACCAATAGGTCAATCAGAATATCACGAGTAGAAGATAAGCAATCTCAATCTTTCTTGTATAGGCAAAAGTGAGAAGAATTTATACTAAAAAGGATCGTTAATATGTGGATTCTGTTTGCAAATCTTCTGATCTGTTTTTTTTCAAGACTACTAGTATCGCTAATATGATAGGCAAAGTGCTACTAATCAGATAGTCTGGAATTTACACTTTCCCCGCCCCAACAAATATAAGTTACCCTTTCCTTCAATCAGATAGACAACAAGAGAATACAGCTCTGTCCCTTGGTCGCTCAAATCGACAAACAAACGTGCAAGCTTCAGCCATTTCAATTCACAACTTCATATTTGAAACATTACCCGCAATGCAATTTCAATCTTTAGAATAAGAAGATATTAATTTGATGTAACATAAAGATAAATGTATTGCACGCGTCTACACTGCTCGTGCACTTGCTCCTAATTTACATCTCTTAAGCTACCTACTACTAAGATAGTGATATAATTGAAGGATCTAGTAATAGCAAAAGTAATCCGTACTTGCAGCAAGCATACATAGTATTTCATATGCATCATATTCAGATACATTATTAGATACTAAAAGGGGAAAGCAAAGTAGTACCTGATATCTCTCAACGCCTCAAACAGCTCAAGCGAATAAACATTATCATCATCCGCAAAATAAACAATCCCGTCAAGCCTATGACGCTCAATATGCTCAAGCGCCGTATTCCTCTGATGCACACCCCTATCCTTCACATCCGTGAAATTCTTCCCACAAACCAAATGGCGATACATAATCCCCATCCCTCTCAAAACATCCGCCGTCTCCGTAGAGTGGAGCGAGTGTTTTCTAATCTTGAAGATGAAGAAGTAGTTGAGGGAAATGTATTCTCTCTCTCATCTTTATTGGTAATAGGGCCACAAGTTTATAATTTAAAACAAATGAAAGTTTCATGTATTTTTTTGGTGTTATTGTGCTTGACTAGTATAGGTATCCAATTCTATAGAGTGACCAGTGACGTGTATATGACATAAGAGTATTTTTTTTAAGGTATTTATATTAAAATGTTTAATAATGGTACCACTAAGAGCATCAGGTGTGGTTGTATTATCGTTGTCGCCGTTCTAGGTGGCACCCTCGCCGAGCTCACCGCCACACCATCGTTGGCTCGCCGTTGTTCGCCGAGCATGTTCTCTTCGTCTACACGACGAAGGAAAACACTGACAAACTATGAGTTGGAGGGGGCCAAGAAAGAGGTAAACGTTTTATAAAATTGAGTTTTACCTTTTTTCTTTTCTGTTTTTTGTTCCAATTTTCTAGTGTGTGTGTGACTGTGTGTACGAGTGGAGAAGAAGGACCTATTTTTTTTTTTTTTTTTTTTTTTTTGTGAAATTTCGGCCAACTGGATTTGTGGAAGTGGGCTGGATTAAAATGGCTACAGTACACCGACAAAAATGTTAATCTGTTGGTAGTTGTTAAATACTGTAATTCTTAGCTATAAGGTTGTCAATTTAATCCATATAATCAGTTTAATAAAAAAATGTTATTATTATTATTTGTATTATTTGAATTATTTGAATGAAATAAATTTATTTTATTTAATGAATTGAATAAAAAAAATAAAGGTGTAAGTGGTGAGGCCCGAATGAAAAAGTTGAGGTTAGTTGTTTAGTGAGGGGGGTTTCGTTGTGAAAAGGTGTTGGGTGATGTGACACACGTGGAGCCCGAATGAAGAGATGAAACTCTTCATCCACACCTGATGCTCTAAGTTATCTTTTTCTTATCTAAGTTTGTTACTTTTTCGTGTATGAAAGAAGTCATCAAATTAAAAAAAATAAATAAATAAAAAATAAAATTCTATTGCATAAAAATAAAAGTATGTTATCATTATTGAATATTTTAATTGTATTCAATTAAGTTGGTGTTGATCCTTCCGGTAGCAACGGCTAGTGTGGAAAGAATATTTTCAGCAATGACCTGTGTGAAGTAACCGACCCGAAAAACCAGGCTGAAACCGACCCGAAAACTGCCGGACAAATTTTTATTTTTTGAGAAGTTTTCTTTGTAGCAAGTCGAGTGCACACCCTATGTTGAAATCGTAGATCCCCCACTGGAGCTAAGCCAAGTAGGAAGCCAGGTAAGAAGAACAATAGGCAGGTGTAGATGGATCTGCGCCAGGTGCGAAGGGGGATCCTTTACGGGGTTTATCGATGAAGGTGCGAACGCCAACGCCGAATGTGGCGAATCGGGAAATTTGAGTGTTGTGTTTGTGTGAGGGTGAGTTGAGTGAAAATGGACTAGTGTTTCCACCTCCACCGTTTTTTTTTTTTTCTTTTTTTTTTTTTTTTTAAGTTATGGGTTTTGTGTTCATCATGTTCTTCATTTTGGAATAAAAATAAATTTAAATTCAATAGAAAATTAAGGGAGAGAAGATGAGGGTATATTAGTCATTTTGCATGTCATTGATCGAGGGACATAATTTGTCAGAAAAAATGAACAGTAATGAAATTTGCAAAAATAAAACGGTAATTAGGTACGTAATTTGCAATTTACCCTTTTATAGATGGTTTGGAGAATCCATTGAGGTATTCAAGTTGAATGATTCTACACAAAAGTGGGAGAAAATAGATGGTTTGGGAAGGCATATAATTTACGTTTGTGGTAAAACATACCAGAAATGGAAAACAAGATTTACTTTCTAGGATTGCGTTCAGGGAATGGAAAGATCGTGTTTTATTCACTTGAAACATATAGATTATTAGTATTAGCTTACAGGGTTGTTATTAGTTTTTTTAGCATTTTTAATTGTATATACAGGTATGATCGGTCTAAATTTTACCTCGCGGGATTGGTATTGTTGTTGTTGATGTTATTGTAGCTGATTGTTAGATTATTACACTTACGTTTAGTTTTTAACCTAGTTCTCTCGATCATAATTTTATGCTCAAGCCAAGGGATATATGACTCGTGTTGATGAGATGGGTTTATTGTGCTCCGCATTGCCTAACCGTGTACCTCCCTAAAAGATTTGAGCATCAGGCATCCGCGGATCCATAGTGCTCTGCTATTCTCTGATTAAAGATTCACTAGCATTTTTTGTGCTCTGCATTGCATCAGTACAGCAATTCTACACATTAGATGTATATGCCCTCTGATATGTTATCAATCAATGTTCATGAGGTTATGTCCAATTGCAAGCACCAACCTATTAAAACACTAAATACATTCACCTGTCAATTGTTAACCCTGAGATTTACTTTTGTTTATGTGTTTAAAGGGAGTTTTGTGCACAAATATTTTATTAGATATAATTTAAAATATTATCGTATATCATGAAAATAGTAAAGTAATACATTTAATAAAACCATTCGGGAAGTTGTAAGCTTTTAAAAACATGCCAGGCAAACTTTTAACCCGTTTCATTTATAGCTAAAAAATATCCGTTTTGACCTGTAACAGTAAAACCATCCCCAATCTACTCCTTTTTCATATGATTTGATTAAGATTGCCGCCTTTTTATGTATACTAAATAATATTATTAACGTGTGATTGACTTTTTGAACCATTGTACTTGGGTTTTAGTCCTGATTGCCGTATGCTATGGTCAAAATACAAGGATCAAACATAAAAAATAAAGACGTCTTAAACATTTCTTTTATGACATAGTGACCGACTGCACTTTCTGTAAAGCTTAATATCATATTATAGCGAAGAAACATATTTGTGAGTTGAGAAGATGTAAAACCCCCTTGTCTTACCTATACTACACTACAACGGTTAGATAATCTACCTAGGAGAATTGTAAAACTTCGGTGTTACAATCCGCTTCATCAGGCCTATTTACGAGGACCTTAGACTTAGATCCTTTAAGAGCGTTAGTTGAACTTTTTAGAGCCCTCTCGACATACTTGATACCGGAATTTGAATCAGCCCAAACCAATAAGACACGAAGAACCTATAACCCGCTAAACTTGCGTAAAACACATTTTTGGACAGTTTGGAAAAACTTAATATTAAAAATTGAAACTTGCGCTTTACTATGTTTTGAGTCATAGAACCTCACTAAAAGTATATAAATTCACCTCTGCACAAAAAAATGAATTATGCAAATCCAACATTTTATTTCCTAGTCTGTATTCATGTAATGGTTTTTATTTTTTTATTTATTTTATTATTATTATTATTATTATTATTATTATTATTATTATTATTATTATTATTATTATTATTATTATTATTATTATTATTATTTTAACAAAGTCACCTATTTGTATATTGACATTCGGCCAAGCAATAATATCACAAGCTCAAATATTATTTTTTTTTAACAAACCCACTATTTTCATAACAAGTTATTTTATAATTGTCGTCAAATATTATATAAGTTCATATGGGAAGCTCCCTAATTTTTCATTCCATAGTTATTTTCATTGATATAATTGTCATCAAATATTATATAACGCAAATTAAATTAACTCCGTGCGCCTTCTATGATTTATGTGGCTTTACTAGTACGAGCCGCGATCCCAAGTCTTGTTGAAAATAATGACATCAAAAGTCAACACTGTATAATAATTATGGGACGGAGGGAGTAGTTAAGTATAAAATGTGACCAAATAGTTAGTTTGGTATTATGACATCAAAGATTATCTCTTCATATTCGTTAATATGTGGATTGCGTTTCCGAATCTTCATATCTGTTTTTTTCAAGACTACTACTATTGCTAAGATGATAGGCAAAGTGCTATTAATTGGATGGTCTGGAATTTATACTTTCCCCGCCCCATTGCTCAAATCGACAAACAAACGTGCAAGCATCAGCCTTTTCAAAAAAGGAATTCACAACTTCGTATTTGACACATTGCATGCATCTACACTGCCCGTGCAGTTGCTCCTAATTTACAACTCTTAAGCTACCTACTACTAAGACAGCAGTATAATTGAAGGATCTAGTAATAGCAAAAGTAATCTGTACACGTGGCAATCGCACATAGGCAATCGAATAATAAGTATACAATGTAGGAAGCAGAACGACGACACTATTAGATACTAAAAATGGAAAGCAAAGCAGTACCTGATATCTCTCAAAGCCTCAAACAGCTCAAGCGAATAGACATTATCATCATCCGCAAAATAAACAATCCCGTCAAGCCTATGACGCTCAATATGCTCAAGCGCCGTATTCCGCTGATGCACACCCCTATCCTTCACATCCGTCAAATTCTTCCCACAAACCAAATGGCGATACATAATCCCCATCCCTCTCAAAACATCCGCCGTCTCCGTAGACGCCGCATTCATCTCCACAACAATCCACAGAACCGGCGGAGGGACAAGCTTCAACACATGGCCAAGCCTATTCAAATAAAACGCTTGTAGCGCGCGGTTGTAAGTAGGCGTGACAACTATGAGCTGTTTCCTATGAACGTAATCAAACCTATCCTTGTTGTGTTTGTGGGAGGTGGGTGAGTTGAGTGAAAATGGACTAGTGTTTCCACCTCCACCGTTTTATTTTTTATTTTTTATTTATTTATTTTTTTAAGTTATGGGTTTTGTTCATCATGTTCTTCATTTTGGAATAACAATAAATTTAAATTCAATAGAAAATTAAAGGGGGAGAAGATGAGGGTATATTAGTCATTTCGCATGTCATTGAGTGACATAATTTGTAAGAAAAAATGAACAATAATGAAATTTGCAAAAATAAAATAGTAATTAGGTACGTAATTTGCAATTTACCCTTTTATAGATGGTTTGGAGAATCCATTGAGGTATTCAAGTTGAATGATTCCACACAAAAGTGGGAGAAAATAGATGGTTTGGGAAGGCACATTGTTTACGTTTGTGGTAAAACATGTCTATATGTATGTTTGGCAAAATTAGCTGTAAGTTGTATGCTGTAAGTTGTAAACTGTAAGTTGTAAGCTGTAAATTGCAAAGCTGTTAACATGAGCTACAAGCTGTATCATTCTTTTAATAAAAGTGTTTGGTAAGGTAGCTGTTAAATATAATTATAAGATGTAAAATGACATAAAAGGACATATCTATAATTATAAAAAAAATGTTTGGAGGGTATATCAGTAATTTAAAGTTTTAACAGCTCTAAGATGTTTAAAAAGCTTCATGGGTCAGCTTTTCATTTAGAAGATATTTGTTTGAAATAAAAGCTCGAAATTAATGTATCCAAACGGAGCTATTATTTTAGAAGAGATTATTTTTGTTACAAAAAGCTAACAGCTCCTCCAAAAAGCTCCTACCAAACAGGCCCTATGTAATAAAGCTAAAACACCGGAAATGGAAAACTAGATTTACTTTCCATGATTGCGTTCAGGGAATGGAATGATCGTGTTTTATTCACTTGAAACATATAGATTATCACTACCACAAAAAGGTCGAATGTACACGCTTATTTTTCCACGCTTTAGAAAAGGTGGAGTTTGAATTTGTCTTTTTACACACAAATAAGGTTGCATAGAAAAGGTGGAGTTTTAAGTAAAGGTATTTGTTTAAGATGAAGAGTCCATATATATGTATATACTAGAAGGGTACCCGCGCAATGCGGCGGCGGGTATCCCGTGACTATGTTTGTGGCGAGCAAATATATTTCATTTTAAACCTTCCTTATTTAGTATTGTCTCAAATACTTTAAAACGTAGTAAATATATGTTTTTTAAAAGTATAATATTTAAATTATTAATAGTGTAGTGTGTGTTTAGAAGCTGAGATGAAACTGTTTTAGTTTGTGGGTTAGTTTGTAAGCTTTATATATATAAATATGCATTAAAAGGTAGTTATAGTATAGACGTTTCTTTTTTTAAAATCACATTGCATTTTTTTTAATTGAGTTGTTATATCACATTCATTAAATGGGCGATTGCAAGTTAATGAGGTTTATAAATATTAGTGGCTCCTACAATTAAAGAGATTAAAATTCATAAGGTAACTTACCTCCTAATATTTATATGTAGTTAAGATTAGTTTGAAATCCTTCCAATTAAAGAAATGTTTTTGGTCTTATTTTTTTAAGACTTCCTTTTTAGGAATGGCCTAAATGCATTATAATGCACTAGAAGAGTACCTGCGCAATGCGGCTGCGGGTACCCGATGACTATTTTTATGGCGGACAAATGCTTTTCATGTCATTTTTTAAGCATAGTAAGCCGATCAACATCTTTTTTTTCAATTTTTTTTTCAACCATTACATAATAATTCAAATACATTTAAAACATTACAAATAAATCTTCAAATAAAATGACTAAACTACTAATCTATCAACACATTTACTATAACTTTTAGGGATAAAACTACCAGCTCATGTGGATAAGCCCATTAATGGTCCAAATTTTCGAATAGTCCAACTACTAATCCATCAACACATTTACTACATCATGATGATTGATTAAATGGGCTGTTACAACTCAAGTAAATGAGTTTTATGAATATTAAAATTGGCACAATTAAAGAAATTTAATTTACATTTGAAGGTTGACTTGTTAATTTCAATTTCCTAATAAAGAAATGTTTTTGGTCTTAAAATTTTAAAACTTCTAAATATAGATGTCCTAAATAAAATGTCCTAAATAAGGTAGTATAGATATAGAGGCCCACCATCATTCCAATAAACACACCCTCGATAGTGTTTCCCAAATCAGTTTCAATAAAATCACAACAATTCCTTTCTATCACTTTCAATTGGATATCTGCTCGAATTTTAAAGTCGTTCACTTTTTTATACTAAATCACTTTATCATTTTCACTTTCTCACTTTTGTTAATTTGTACAAATTTATGCAGCTAGGGTTTCAGTTTCGAATCGGTTAAATCGGTCATCGGTCCAATAGCAATAGCAAGCGTCTAAGGTATAAAACTATTAATATGCGTTTGTTTAAGTATAATAATTAATTTGTGTGAAATTGATTGTTTGACGAAATATGCTTGATTGATTTGGTCATTCTATTGTTGCTTGTTTTAATTGGGGCTAAAGTTAGGGTTTGTTAAATCTGCTTAATAGTGGTGGTTTATATGTTATGGTTAACTTTATTCTAGCTATTGAATAGATGAATTAGCTTAATAGTGGTGGTTTATATGATTGGTGGTTTATCAGGAATTGTTACACAAATGCAACACGAGTAGGTGATTACGGTTGCATTATGATAAAGCTACGATATTCATGGCAACCTTTTAACACGAATAGAGCCTATAATTGTTACCACCGCTAAACAAGGAATACTAACGAAAATATTGATTTAATGTTTAACATACTTAACCATAACTTTTAGTAAAAATCCTGTGCGTGCAAGGGTGTTATAACTAGTATTGAAAAAAAAAAAAAAAAAAAGGCTACCTAGTTTGGATAAAATTGAAAAGTATCCTAGATATAGCAATTTGTAATATTTTTTGTGTGGCTCAACCATCATATGGTGCATCTGTGTGTTCTATTTGTTGTGTTTGCAATTTTTTATTTGTGTCTATGTAAATGTTACTTGTTTTCAAAAGTTGATAAAGCATATATACATTTTTTTTTATGTTCTCAGTAATTATAAACAATATTACAATTAAAGATTTGTTTAAGTTTTCTTAGTTTTATCACTATGATTAAAAAAAAAAAAAAAAAAAAAAAAAAAAAAAAAAAAAAAAAAAATCATCTTTTAGAAACAAGCACATGCACATTGCATTGTCAATTAGTTATAGAAAAAAAAAACAAATCTCAATTTTAATCGTTGAAAAAACATCATATGACACAACTTAACGTGACCTATTAACCGTTTGACTTGTTGACCCGCTAATTTATCGCATCAACTTAGTAAAGAAACCACTTTAGAGTAGTGGCGCATCCAGGAGTAAAACTAAATCACTATACCATAATCAAAATTGAATTTACCTATTGATCGTTTGACTTGTTGACCCGCTAATTTAGAACTTAGTTTTCTCTTTGGATACACTTTTATAACATACTTTAAACTTTAAGCAATAATTTAATAGTTGTACACAGTAAGGTTGTAAGGCAATTTTTAAACCCGAACAGACATGCAAACATCCTTCGGAGTGGCATCACTATATTAACTAGTTCGAAAACTTAATTACTATATCATAATCAAATTATTTATGCCAAAAAATCGTAGCATATATAAAATCTCGTATCAACTTGTTTTCTCTTTTTTAAAATACAATTTACGAATTGGAGAATGATTTTCTAAAATTATAAGCTCAATTAATAAAAAAAACTAAACTTGAGTTTTTATCTGACAAAAAAGAAAACAGAAATAAAGAAACAGTTATATCACATGCCAAAAGACAAAACACAAATTGAGAGATAATTTAAAAATAGTATTTCTCTTTTTGTTCTCATCTTCATCTACTTTTTCCATTTTTCTTCCACACATTTTTTTTTTTTTTTTTTTTTTTTTTTTTTTTTTTTTTTTTTTTTTTTTATCATGCTTTAGAGTGTATATTCTTTTCTCATTAGCAAGGTTTAGCATATTAAATTTTGCTTTGTGATTTTTACTTTACTTTATTCTAAAGAAAAAGAGTTTATTTGCTAGCTTGGTAAAAGAATTTGTCGGGAACATTATAGGTCTTTAATAAAGAATGTAAAATCACCAAATATGCAAAACTTTGCAAATAAGAAAAGAATATACATGATTTTTTATGCAAACGTTACATCTAAAAATGCCAACTTTTATGGTTTTTAATTACGTTAGAGTAATAGATAAAGACTACGAACTGTATTACATAATTTGGTTATACGAAAATGAATAAATATCAAATTATGTAGACATACACAATATTTTTTATGCAAAGATTGTAAAGTAATTAAATGATTTTAATTAATATGTCATAATAGATTTATCAAATAATACATCACCGCAACGTGCTCGTTACTTACATCAAACTTTATTTTGTAGCTAAAATTTAAAAAAAAAAATTCATCCGCAGCAACTGCATCCCGTTAAACACAGTTTCACAGACCCTGTACAATAGAAGCATGTTAGCATTACTTCAAAATCTTTTAAGTAGTCAATATTTTTATTCACCGTTTTCAAACATAAAAATAAGCCCAATCAACCCAATTTGGGCTTGCAGTAAAAATAGTTGAATTTACCCACGAACTATTATTTGATTAAAAAATGGGAAGGGTGAGGTAGCTGAGTGGATATAACGTGTCATTATTTGAGTTACCGACACGTACGATACCAACCAAATAATTACCTTATTCTCTCATCTTCATCTTCATCTACTTTATCCATTTTTCTTCCACCTGGTTATTTTTTTATCTATCATGCTTTAGAGTGAATATTCTTTTCTCATTGGTAAGGTTTAGCATAATACATTTTGCTTTGTGATTTTTACTTTACTTTATTCTAAAGAAAAAGAGTTTGATTGCTAACTTGGTAAAAGAATATGTCTGGGAACATTATAGGTCTTTAATAAAGAATGTAAAATCACCAAATATGCAAAACTTTGCAAATAAGAAAAGAATATATACTCTTTGGGTCTCTCCATAAAACAAGGATAATCCTTGTCTATAATGCAACATTACATCTAAAAGAGTAATAAACAAACATACAATTATGTTTAGGTATGGGACGCTGATCCTTGAACACGAGCATCCACTCAATCTCATTGATTTGCAACCAAACTATCCACTACATGAAGAAGTATATGATGACGATGATGATGACGATGACAATGGTGGTGGTGAGCTAATTACACGTCAAAACTTTCGATGTCGTCGATGTGATCGGTGTCGTGAAGAAATCAATTGGTTTCACAGATATTACTATGAGTGTGCCCATTCATGTGACTACTCGCTCCATAAATTCTGCCGCGAGCTTCCCATTACGTTAAAACACACATCCCACCCTGCTCATACTCTTACTTTATTTCACTTTGAATACAAACCATTCATGAGTTTTTGTGTTTTATGTGGAAGAAATGATGTTGTTGGGCTCTGTTACTACTGTTCAGGGTGTAAATTTCTAATTCATGGTAATTGCGCTATAGCCTCCGTAGAAGACCGGGTGATTTATCACCCTAGCCATCGGCACCCATTGACTGCTATCCTTGAACCACTTTTATCCAAATGTAACGCTTGTGGCAGGAAACACGATCACGAAGGTACTTTTTATATATGTACAACGTGTTTTGGCCTCTTCATCCACAGTGACTGTGCTTTCCTACCAGAAAATCTCATGATACAAAATGCTACAAATCATATTTTCTCTCATCCTCACCCACTCATCCTTTCTTATTCTTTCCCAATACAAGATCAGGCAGATCAATATTTTCCTGAGTGCAGGGTATGTAAAAGTGGTTTTCATAAAAGTGCAAACACCTGGATTTATAAATGTGAAAAATGCAGATACTATGCACATATTCCTTGTGCGACATCAAGAGGTAAGTCAGATACTATGGGTGTTTATACTTTTAGATAGTCTGACAATTTAGCTTCTCATTTTAACCACAATTTTTGTTTACTAGGTACCAAAAACAGATTGCTCATAAAAAATTATGAAGATTCTGAATATCCGGATCTCCTCCATCTCCCATTCCCTGATGAAAGTTACAGCATACCAAAACACATGTTTGCTAAACTAGTTGAACATGGAACATGTGGAGCAGATGAGGGGAACGACGTAAGACACAACTTTCATCCACACCCCCTAATTCTGGTCCGTACTGAATGCAGTGATACTACAAGCATGCCAACTTCTTCAAAAACAAATGTTTTATCTTGTCATAACCCAATGAAGAAGGTTCAACTTTTATGCAATGCGTGTGTGAGACCAGTCACAAGTGTTCCATTTTACAAGTGTGTCAATGACCGCTGTAACTTTGTTCTGCATGAGTGGTGCACCCAGCTTCCTCCTAAAGTAGAAAAATACCCAGGTCACCCCGAACATACACTCATTCTCCATTCAAATGCCCCTAGTAAGTTTTTATCCGTGTTTGAATGCGATGTTTGTGGGTTAGAGTGTAATGGGTTTGTCTACAGTTGTGTTGAATGTGATTATCATATTGATGTTACTTGTAGTTTCATACCTCAAAACATCACACACGAAGCTCATTCAGGTCACATCCTTTCCAGATCTTTCAAAAAAAAGTACAACTTAGACACATCGTGTCTTATATGTAAAAGTTCCATTTATTCTAAACAAGGTTCATTCGCTTGTGAAACTTGTGAAGATGGTGTACATGTCGGGTGTGCTTTGTTATTGCCTGGTGAAATTAGGCATAAGTATGACAAGCACCCTATGAGATTAAGTTACCACCCGGCTGAAAATCATAAAAGTGAATACTTTTGTGAAATTTGTGAGAAGGCATTAAATCCAGAGGTGTGTTTCTACCACTGTAATGAGTGTGACTGGTCAATCCATACTGTTTGTGCACCACACATACTTCAATCTGAAACATCTGTATCAGTTTATGATGACGACGATCTTCAAGGACCTTATTGGTGTGTGAATATAAAGTTTGGGGGTATTCACAAGTTTGAAAGTCGTCGTCACCCGCATCCTCTCTCGTTTGTTCAAGGGATTGAGAGCGATGGTCCATGCGCCGCCGAGTGTGGAGATGCAGTGAAATACTATCCGATTTTAAAATGTCAGCAATGCAAGTTTGTAATTCATTTTTATTGTTGTCAGCGCAATTGGAGGAATGATGAAATTGTTGAGGAGATCTGATTCCATCCGATGGTTTGGATTGAAATGAAAGAGGAGGCCACGTGTCAGCAATACTACTATATTATTATGGTTTATAATTATCATGTACTGTACTTATCTTCTTTTAAATTAAATAAAAGTGTGTACAATTTGTTTGAGACTATATATACAAAGTCATTGTCGGTCCTTTTTCTCAATTATTTACTATTATTTCTATTTATATTTGTATTTCTATGTTTGTGTTTTCTTTATACAAACTCTAAAATGCTTAGGGCTCTCGCCTCTCGGTACCCGGAGCCAAGGCTGACGTTTTCCGGCAAAACGCGACCCGGACGGCGCGAGCTCCACACCGTGGCTCGCGTTTTCGAGTCATGAGCCGTCGTGACCAGCCAAAATGGTCTTGAAAAACGGTACCGGACGGCGTCACATGCACACCATGGCTCGCGTTTTCCCGTCAAATGGTTCCGTTTATTATTATTATTATTATTTTCTTTCTTTTGTGAGTAAAGCTAGTAAAAGGGTGTATGGCTGTTTAAAGTGTTTGGTTTTGAGTGAGTGTTGGAAATCAGAAGTGAGTTAGTTGATGTTCTTGCAGCTGATTATTAGATTATTACATTAATACACTTGCGTTTAATTTTTAACCTGATTCTATCCAACATAATTTTATGCTTGTACCAAGGGATGTATGACTCGTGCTCATGAGATGGGTTTATTGTGCTCTTACCTAAAAAAAATTTGAACTTCATTGCCCTCTGATATGCTATCAATCAATGTTCATGAGTTGCAACATAATTACTTCAATATTCGCCACAACTGTTTCGCCACATTACATTAAATGCATAAAATAAAATGAACAAAGTTCAGAGGATGTTAATACTTTGAAGCACAGAAAAGGAGACATCTCAAACGAGGTTTAGCATTATGTACGCTGCTATAATGCATTATGTACCTCTTGTTCTCACTTAAGTCAATACACCAGCGTTTGTATGTGCTTATAACAACCTATGCCACATTTTGCAAACTAAATTACATAAGCATGAATGATCTTTCAGACAGCTGTTGATGAAAAAAAATGTGAAGAACTCAAACTACTGCAAAAATGTCTATAACCCCACATCCAGGTACCAAACTGAAATCTTGAACTCTACAGAGAAGTGAACTCTTGCTACCAATGCATCTTACAAATATAATCGATCCCAAAAATGTATGCAAAAATTGGAAAAAGGCACAATCTATTCTTTGAATTAACAAGACTTTGAAGTCTACCCTTCTAGTGTACAAAAACAAGGCAACTCTATCACATTCACATGTTTAAAAAAGAATTTTACCATAATATCAGAAGGCAATGGCACCTCTGGCCGAACCAACCGTGTAGTAAAAGAATATAAGCATAATAATAATACACATAACACAACTAAAAGGCAATATCATCTTTTGACTTGAGAGAAAGAAAATCACTCCTTCTTTCACCTCCTTTCCCACTGCTTCTAAAAAAACGCAGAGCTGCTTTTGGTCATAATAGCTTTTGTGGAAAACTGATGGGAGTGTCAAAAAACCAATGTGCCGCCTGAATATTGACATCTTATCACTGCACAAAAAGCAACACAACTTATGAGCATGTTATGTCTTTAATGTTCACATATTCTTCAAAAAGAAAACGAATGGGGTTTTCCTGTTGTAAACCCAGGGAGGGTGACTTTTCTTTACTCGGATGTACGCAGCCTAACCAGGTATCCCATGACTGTTTCCGACCCTTCCTTGGCCACCCCCAAATGTGTAACTAGTGATGTTTGAACCCTAGGCTTCTTTTGAGTAAGTCAAGTGCCTTACCACTAGGACTTCTTCACAAAGAAGTCAATCATATACAACAATAGGTTTGCAATGAATAACTAGATATCAAACTGATATATTGAGCTTCCACTCCTTTTGATGAGCGAGCAAAGTACCCATATCCCACTTGGTCAGATTTAAGATTTTTAGTTGCATTTCTAGGCAATTCCCCTCACTCTAAAATAGCAATTACTTCAGAAGTTCACATGCACCATAAAAGTCTAGAATCTGAGTGGGTAGTTGGGTAAATTTATCACATCCCTTGCAACTATAGGTATTGGTATTTTAGATGTTTTGGAAGGTTCATACTTCATACTACATAAGAGAGCAATTAAAAACATGGAAATAAAAAAGGCTTGGTGCATTTAGGCGTGAGAAATTTTCTCTAAATCTCTAGAAAATGGATGACGTTTTAGTTTTTAAAAATGTGTTTAAAATTTGGAAAGCATATTCAGATAATGTTGCATTTTCTATTTTTAAAAAAAAGTGGGAAGTGCACGAGAAAAGTGCAGAAAACTAGAAATTATAGTTTTCTAAATCTTGGTAATCAGTTGGGTTACTGAGTTTTCTATTTCCAAGAAGACAATTGCTGAAAGAGCCAAAGAGGTCAACTTGAACACGTTTTAAAATTTTCAGTTCCCATTGAAAAATTTCCCAGAAACGAGCCTCATCTAATCACAACTATTCACACCCTTAATGTCTAGCATTCATTGTTTTCTATTTATTTCTATTAAATGAAAACAGATTTAAAAATATTCGTAATTCAGATGTTATCTTTTAGGCTTTTTCATTGTAAAAATACGTATAATTTATAATTTGTTCTTGAATTTAGTTAATTACTTTTTTCATGTTATCATTTCACAAGTATGCCATTGATCAATCTTTTTCTTTGCATATGTAATGAAAAATCTGAATGCTGAATGCGAATTTTATCTATTTTGCCAACAATAAAATGCAACTAGAACCATACCTCTTTCTGGCTCTTGTTTGGAAGGTGACAAGCATCGCCTTTTACTCGATAGGAAGAACAGCATTGAGGTTCTTCTGAAGTAACCAGCCTCTTGGATAAGCAAGTCCATGCGCTTCCAAATGAAGATGCCAGTTCATGATTTTAGAACATCCGGCAGGAGTCGCCTCCATTTGACTTTCATCTTCCACCAACTGTTCTATAAAGGTAGTCTCCTGAAATGTAACGGTACGAGTAAACAAACAGTAAAAATTTAATCCCAAACCGTAAGTAAATGACAATTCCCTGAATTAATTAAAACAATATGATGCATACCTGGAATCCCTCTTTGACGGTGTCCATTTGACGAATCAAAGCTGAGCTGCGTTTTTCCCATCTCTTTGGATCCCACAAGATGGTGCTATTGAATGCGAATCCTGACATGTCAACATGAAATCTTCTGAGCCTTTTACTCTTCTCATTTGTGTGCCACCCAATCACTTGACTTCCATTGCAAACCGGACCTTCCAAAGTGGCCTTGTTTTTGCTTTGTGCAACCATTGCAACTGGCCAAGTGCCAAACCGACTGCAGTCAAACATAAAACAACATCTTAGTGTCTAGACAAGCACACAATGACGGATGAAAACATGGACAAATTTCTTCCTGAATTGGAGCTTAAGTAACACCATTTTGCTAAGCAATATGGATAAATTCCTTTACAAAATGGTAAGTCATAGAAAATCCAACATGTAACACGTTACACGCTATCAGTGTTGTAAATATCGCTCGGCAGTCGACCACCGCCAAGCGCCAAGACCGATATGGCGGCAATATATCAGTGATATATCGGAGACCATAAATTATAAAGAAATTTATGTATATTTTTGAAATGCAACATATGTAACACAAAACAAAACATAAATTATATTTATAACTTATAAGAGATATTTGTAGAACCTGGTATACTACCAAAGTGCTCCAATTCAACTCCAATATATGACTGATTGACTGGAAAGAACCTCGACCGATAAATTTGACCGATATTTGACCGATAAATTTGACTGATATGACCGATATAACCGATTTTGACTGATATTTGACCGATTTTGACCAAACCGATAAATTTGACCGATAAGTGAAATATCGTATCGGTCAACCGCCGATAAGCGATATATCACTGATATATCGGCCGCCAAGACCGATATTTACAACACTGCGACGCTATATTCGGTGACAAAATAGAAGTGAAAAAATAAAAAAATATCAGGAATAAACAGAAAACAAGACTGCCACTTTTGAGGTCTGTGAGCCATTAGGAGCCTGGATGCACGGATTTACCAATAGGTCAATCAGAATATCATGAGTAGAAGATAGGCAATCTCAATCTTTCTTGTATAGGCAAAAGTGAGAAGAATTTATACTAAAAAGGATCGTTAATATGTGGATTCTGTTTGCAAATCTTCTGATCTGTTTTTTTTCAAGACTACTACTATCGCTAATATGATAGGCAAAGTGCTACTAATCAGATAGTCTGGAATTTACACTTTCCCCGCCCCAACAAATATAAGTTACCCTTTCCTTCAATCAGATAGACAACAAGAGAATACAGCTCTGTCCCTTGGTCGCTCAAATCGACAAACAAACGTGCAAGCTTCAGCCTTTTCAATTCACAACTTCATATTTGAAACATTACCCGCAATGCAATTTCAATCTTTAGAATAAGAAGATATTAATTTGATGTAACATAAAGATAAATGTATTGCACGCGTCTACACTGCTCGTGCACTTGCTCCTAATTTACATCTCTTAAGCTACCTACTACTAAGATAGTAATATAATTGAAGGATCTAGTTATAGTAAAAGTAATCTGTACACGTGGCAATCGCACATAGGCAATTGAAGCAGAACGACGACACTATTAGATACTAAAAATGGAAAGCAAAGCAGTACCTGATATCTCTCAACGCCTCAAACAGCTCGAGCGTATAAACATTATCATCATCCGCAAAATAAACAATCCCGTCAAGCCTATGACGCTCAATATGCTCAAGCGCCGTATTCCTCTGATACACCCCCCTATCCTTGACATCCGTGAAATTCTTCCCACAAACCAAATGGCGATACATAATCCCCATCCCTCTCAGAACATCCGCCGTCTCGGTAGACGCCGCATTCATCTCCACAACAATCCATAAAACCGGCGGAGGCACCAGCCTGAGCACATGGCCAAGCCTATTCAAATAAAACGCTTGAAGCGCGCGGGTGTAAGTAGGCGTGACAACTATCAGTTGCTTCCTAGCAACATTATAATCAAACCTAGCATCATCATCCTTATCCTTAACCCCTAGTTCAACGTTACTAAAGACAACATTGGTATCTAAAGGGGGCGGGGGCGGGCGGTTGAGTGTTTCGAAGGAGAAGTCTAGTACGGGGTCTTGATGATGATGTTGTTGTTGGTCGAATTGGGTGCCGAAGGGGGCTAAGCCTAGTAAGAAGCCTAAAAGGAAGAAGAAAAAGCAAGTGTAGATGGATCTGCGCCACGTGCGAAGGGGGGAGCCTTTGCGAACGCTGACGCCGAATGTGGCGAAGCGGGAAGTTTGGGTGTTGTGTTTGTGGGAAGAGGGTGAGAAGGGGCTGCCGTTTTGGTGGGATGAGCGATCGTGGTAAGGGGAAAGTGTTCTACGAATCGAAGCCATCGATCATAACAATATAATTATCTATTCCATGGTGATAATAAATCTAACTAATTATTTTTATATAATAATAATGGAAATGAAAAGGTTACCTTTGAAATGAAAATGAATCTAGGGTTTGATCGATTGAATGAATGTGTGTTTGGATCTGGGAAGAAGAAGAAACAAACAAACAGAGGGGGTAATGTAATGTAAGCGCGTGGGTGGGTTACGAGTGGACAAATTGGGGGTGAATCATTGTCGTCCGGGGAGAAAGAAGATGCAACTAGTATAATAATAATAACTTTATTACAAACAAATCATAATCACTCCATTATTGTTAGGCTATTTAAGCTGGCCATAGCCGGGTCATCTCTTGCCACATCAGTTTTCTCTACTCTGATGATCAAATAACCCGAACGGACCGGATCGACCGAGAGAAGACCAGACATACCACATTCAATCCGATCCTTGGTCTTGGCTTTTTGGCTAATTCGGTCCTCGGTTCGGATCACAAACTGATTATTTGGCCTTGTTGGACCGGACCGGACCGACCATATTTGGTCCGGTCCTCGGTCTTGGCTTTTTGGCTAATTCGGTCATCAGTCTTATCGGTCCGGTCCTAGACCGATGCTCGCCCCTATAGACCAAGTTGACACAATCGATGACCTAGTTAATATTTATCACTACAACTATAAAGACTACAACTATAAAGAGGGTGTTGTAACAATCGGTCATAATTTCAACAGATAGTCTTTTTTCTCTTCTTTTTTTTTTTTTTTTTTTTTTTTTTTTTTTTTTTTTTTTTTTCACTCGATCTACATTTGACCTTTGTCCCACAGTGGTAGTGACCGACTTCAAACTTGTTCAACCCAAGCTCTCGACCGATCTTTTTAGGCCCATTATGCAAATCCTTACTTGTACACCACCCAAACAAAATTACTACTTGCATTCTTATTTTCTAAATTATCCACTTATGTGTTTAATAATCAACACTAGAATAGACTAGACATACATGTATGAGTGTAAAAGATATGGGATTAATAAGTGAAAGATGACAAGTTTTATGCAAACCATCAGTTGGACAAGTACTAGTACCTTGGAGTCTTAATGGTATGACTGTACCTATTTGTGACACATATGGCATGCAAACTTGGCCTAGGGAGGAAGTTTGGTGTATATGTTGAAACAAATAGGAGGTCTAATTCATAAAGATGTACCAAAATGTAGGCTTGTTCACTGTGAAGGATAATGGTTTGGCGGATGGTGTATGATGGATTGAATAGAGAGGAATGAAAGATGGTCCTTCTTGGTCTTTCCAATACATCATCAAGGAGGTAAGGTTGGTCTTCACCCAAGGAGTGCGTTCCCATGTACCTGAAGCCATTTATGAGATGGAAATGTAGGGTACATGGCATAGCCCTTGTAGTGGAAGGGAAATGGGTTCCTAGTGAAGCCTCTTATCTTTTATACCTAGATCATTGTGGTAAATGGTAAGTCATAGAAAATCCTTTACAAAATGGTAAGTCATAGAAAATCCAACATGTAACACGTTACACGCTATCAGTGTTGTAAATATCGCTCGGCGGTCGACCACCGCCAAGCGCCAAGACCGATATTGCGGCGATATATCAGTGATATATCGGAGACCATAAATTATAAAGAAATTTATGTATATTTTTGAAATGCAACATATGTAACACAAAACAAAACATAAATTATATTTATAACTTATAAGAGATATTTGTAGAACCAGGTATACTACCAAAGTGCTCCAATTCAACTCCAATATATGACTGATTGACTGGAAAGAACCTGGACCGATAAATTTGACCGATATTTGACCGATAAATTTGACTGATATGACCGATATAACTGATTTTGACCGATTTTGACCAAACCGATAAATTTGACCGATAAGTGAAATATCGTATCGGTCGACCGCCGATAAGCGATATATCACTGATATATCGGCCGCCAAGACCGATATTTACAACACTGCACGCTATATTCGGTGACAAAATAGAAGTGAAAATATAAAAAATTCAGGCATAAACAGAAAACAAGACTGCCACTTTGAGGTCTGTGAGCCATTAGGAGCCTGGATGCACGGATTTACCAATAGGTCAATCAGAATATCACGAGTAGAAGATAAGCAATCTCAATCTTTCTTGTATAGACAAAAGTGAGCGAAATTTATACTAAAAAAGGATTGTTTGCAGAAATAAAATTTACATTTTTTTTACCTCGTGATCTATTCCAACATTTCCAGAAGAAACCATTAAGCTCTGGTTGAAAGATGAAACATACATCTAAGATTATCTCTTCATATTCGTTAATATGTGGATTCTGTTTGCAAATTTTCTAATCTGTTTTTTTCAAGACTACTACTATCGCTAACATGATAGGCAAAGTGCTACTAATTGGATGGTCTGGAATTTATACTTTTCCCACCCCCATTGTAAAACCTCGACCAATATAAGTTACCCTTTCCTTCAATCAGATAGACAACAAGAGAGTACAGCTCTGTCCCTTGGTCGCTCAAATCGACAAACAAACGTGCAAGCTTCAGCCTTTTCAAAAAAGGAATTCACAACTTCATATTTGACACATTACCCGCAATGCAATTTCAATCTTGCGAATAAGAAGATATTAATTTGATGTAACATAAAGATAAATATATTGCACGCGTCTACACTGCTCGTGCAGTTGCTCCTAATTTACAACTCTTAGTATGAAACTTTCATATATATATATATTTTTTTTACTAAAACAAGACACCAACCACACAAATCTTATCTATACTACTATATAAGGTCACACAATGGTACAGAGTTTATAAATGAATCTTTCAACACCTTCATTCAATCAAAAGGCATAATACATCAAACCTCTTGTCCTTATACTCCCCAACAAAATGCTAGGGTAGAGAGAAAACACAAACAATTATTAGAGATGGCTAGAGCTTTATACTTCCAAGGAAACTTTCCTCTACACCTTTGGGGTTACTGTATCTTAACATCCACATACTTAATCAACAGACTTCCTTCAAGAGTTATTGATAATAAAAGTCCATATGAGGTCCTCTATAACAAACCACCTTCACTTGATCATCTCAGAATCATAGGATGTAAAGCCAATGCTTATAATCTTACCACAGATAAATTTGCTCCTAGATCCACACCAACTGTTCTCATAGGTTATCCCCAAAATCAAAAAGGTTATTTGTTATATGACACCATCACACATAAAGTTATTACAACCAGGAATGTCACATTTGATGAGCATGTTTTTCCTTTCCATACTCTCAATACCTCATCACACTCACAATCTCAAACAGATTCTTACACCTCTCCACTCCAATTCATTTCTGATCCACCAATAACATCTCAACCAACAACTTCAACCCCAAACACTCCTTCTCCTTCTCCTTCTCCAAATCCATCACCAAATCCATCACCAAGTCCTCCTTCTCCTGTCACACCAATTCAATCACCAACTCAAACAACCACAGTATCACACACATCACCCACACCACCACTTCCACCTCCACCTCCTCTAAGACAATCCACAAGAACTAAAAACATTTCAAGCAAACTTAAATCATTTCAATATCAACTTCCAAAATCTCTCATTCACAGTTTTACTACCAAACATCACACCTTACCTCAAACAATCACTGCATCTTATGCAGCAAAACATCATCATTCAAAATTCATAAACTACCTTAATTTATCATCATCACACATGCATTACATACACAACATCAATTCCATTCATGAGCCTCACTCCTATTTTCAAGCATCTAAGAATCCTAAATGGAGAGAAGCTATAAATTTGGAGATACAAGCACTTGAAGACAACAACACATGGACTTTCACAGTTCTACCTCCAGGAAAGTCACTTGTTGGCAGCAAGTGGGTCTTCAAGATCAAGTTAAAGGCTGATGGCACAATAGAGAGGTTTAAAGCAAGGCTTGTAGCCAAAGGGTACACACAGAATGAAGGAATTGATTTCAAGGAGACATTTGCTCCAGTGGCCAAGATGGTTACTGTTAGGACACTTATTGCCACAGCTATTCAACAAGGATATCACATAGAACAACTTGATGTTAACAATGCATTCTTACATGGTGACTTATATGAAGATGTTTATATGGCTGTTCCACAAGGATATCCTCATGAGCTACCTCCAAACACAGTTTGCAAGCTCAACAAATCCATCTATGGTTTGAAGCAGGCCAATAGGCAATGGTTTGAGAAGCTGACTTCTTTTCTACTTCAATTGGGATTCAAACAAAGCCATGTGGATACCTCCTTGTTCACTATTTTACATCAAGGAACTCTCACTTCTCTTCTAGTATATGTGGATGATATCCTGCTTGTAGGTAAAGATTCAAACTTTCTCAACATCATCAAGCAACATCTTCACCAGAAATTTAGTATCAAGAATTTGGGTCCTATTCATTACTTGGGTATTGAGTTTTTAAGAAATGCAAATGGAATGGTCATGACTCAAAGGAAGTATGCTTTAGAACTTCTGGAAAGTGCAAACATCTTGGACAGTAAACCCATAGCCACACCAATTGATCCAGTTCAGAAACTCAATGATACTGATGGATATCTTCTTCCTGATCCATCTACCTACAGAACATTAGTAGGTAAACTCATCTATTTGACAATTACAAGACCAGATTTGGCCTTTGCTGCACAGGCCCTCAGTCAATACTCACATAGCCCAAGATCTTCTCATTTTGATGTACTTATCAGGGTCCTAAGATACATCAAACTCTGTCCAGGTCAAGGTCTGTTTTTCCCTACAAAGAACACTTTTCAATTAACAACCTACTGTGACAGTGATTGGGCTAGTTGTGCCACAACAAGGAGATCAGTTTCAGGATATGCTATTTTTCTTGGACACAGTCTCATCTCTTGGCAATCAAAGAAACAAACTGTGGTATCTAGGAGTTCTACTGAGGCTGAGTACAGATCATTGGCAGACAGTACTTGTGAGATTTCATGGCTTAAATGCTTACTAATGGACCTACATGTCACTGTTCCTACACCATCTCTAGTCATGTGTGATAATGCTTCTACTATTGCACTTGCTAAGAACCCAATCCACCATGCTAGAACCAAGCACATAGAGATTGATTGTCATTTTGTGAGGGACAAGATAAAACAAGGTCACATTACACCATGCTTTATACCATCCAGACTTCAAGTAGCAGATATTTTAACAAAAGGTTTGAGCAGGGTTCTTCATTTCAATTGTTTGTCCAAGTTGGGCATATGTGATCCATACACATTGCCAACTTGCGGAGGGGATAAAGAGACTAATGGAGCTACAATGCCAAACACTCCTTACGCAGCTCAAACAATCAATTCAAACACAGCTCAAGTACAAAGCTTACACAGAATGGCTACACCTCCAAAGATGAAGCTTCTACTGAACAAGTGTTTGATAGAGTGTGATAGAATGTAACTAGACTAGTTTACTGTTTAGATTCATTGTATTAGAGATAGTTTAGTTCAGTATTGTAACTATAAATACTCATGTATACTTCATTTCTCTAATGAAATTCATTCACTCTTTTACCACTCCTCTGTTTTCTCTATTTCTCAACACAAAATATGTATAATTTTAATTTGTTCTTGAATTTAGTTGATTACTCTTTTCATGTTATCATTTTCACAAGTTCTCATACAAGCATTCATTTGTTTCAGAAATCATGAATATGTAAGTATGCCATTGATCAATCTTTTTCTTTGCATATGTAATGAAAAATCTGAATGCTGAATGCGAATTTTATCTATTTTGCCAACAATAAAATGCAACTAGAACCATACCTCTTTGTGGCTCTTGTTTTGAAGGTCACAAGCATCGCCTTTTACTCGATAGGAAGAACAGCATCGAGGTTCTTCTGAAGTAACCAGCCTCTTGGATAAGCAAGTCCATGCGCTTCCAAATGAAGATGCCAGTTCATGATTTTAGAACATCCGGAAGGAGTCGCTTCCATTTGACTTTCATCTTCCACCAACTGTTCTATAAAGGTAGTCTCCTGAAATGTAACAGTACAAGTAAACAAACAGTAAAAATTAAATCCCAAACTTTAAGTAAATGACAATTCCCTGAATTAATTAAAACAATATGATGCATACCTGGAATCCCTCTTTGACGGTGTCCATTTGACGGATCAAAGCTGGGCTGCGTTTTCCCCATCTCTTTGGATCCCACAAGATGGTGGTATTGAATGCAAATCCTGACATGTCAACATGAAATCTTCTGAGCCTTTTACTCTTCTCATTTGTGTGCCACCCAATCACTTGACTTCCATTGCAAACCGGACCTTCTAAAGTGGCCTTGTTTTTGCTTTGTGCAACCATTGCAACTGGCCAAGTGCCAAACCGACTGCAGTAAACACAGAACAACATCTTAGTGTCATGAGTAGAAGATAAGCAATCTCAATCTTTCTTGTATAGGCAAAAGTGAGCGGAATTTATACTAAAAAAAGGATTGTTTGCATTACTAAAATTTACATATTTTTTACTCCGAGATGTATTCCAACATTTCCAGAAGAAACCATTAAGCTCTGGTTGAAAGATGCAACATACATCAAAGATTATCTCTTCATATTCGTTAATATGTGGATTGCATTTCCGAATCTTCTTATCTGTTTTTTTCAAGACTACTACTATTGCTAACGTAATAGGCAAAGTGCTACTAATCGGATGGTCTGGAATTTATACTTTCCCCGGCCGCCCCATTGTAAAACCTCGATCAATATAAGTTACTCTTTCTTTCAATCAGATAGACAACAAGTGAATACAGCTCTGTCCCTTGGTCGCTCAAATCGACAAACAAACGTGCAAGCTTCAGCCTTTTCAAAAAAGGAATTCACAACTTCATATTTGGAACAGTACCCGCAATGCAATTTCAATGTTGAGAATAAGATATTAATTTGATGTAACATAAAGATAAATGTATTGCACGCATCTAAACTGCTCGTGCACTTGCTCCTAATTTACAACTCTTAGTATGCAACTTTCATATATATATATATATATTTTTTACTAAAACAAGACACCAACCACACAAATCTTATCTATACTAGTCTATACTAGTATATAATGTATTTGGGACTATTCTATAATTAGAAAGGCTTAAAAATTCAGACTTTTTACTTACTTATTATAGCAATAAATTACAGAACACAGCAGTGGTGGGTGCAGGTGGCGGACGACGGCGGCAGGTGGTGGCCGGTGGCGGTTTCCGGCCAAAACAAACTGAAACAGCCTCAGAGTGGTGTGGGGAGTCTACGGTAGGGTTTTGGTGAAAATGAAAGGAAAAAAAGAAGAAAAAAAATTGAGCTATGGAAGAAGATGGAGAAATAGTAAGACAAAAAGAATGGTTATGGGTGGTCAAAAGTTTTGGGGTTATAATAGTAGGTTTTTTTGTTTTTTTTCAACGTCATTTAAAAATTTAGATTTTTAATAAAATATTATTAAAGAGGACAATTATTTGTCTATTTTTATGTTCTCACTTGTATAATATTCAAGTTTTTATGTTGTGTTATTCTTCAATTGTAAGAGTTTATAGTCAAGTGTTGCACATTTTTTTCTCTTTTTTATTTGATAGGAAAATTTAAAATACGTTAATGAATGGTATCTGTTAATGTATGGTGGTTGAATTTATTGTAAAATAACATTAAAATTGACTTATTGATACTTGAACCGACCTGACCCGATCGGGTAATTAACCAACCTATCGATTTTTCACGAATAAAATTGGGAACCACTTTGGTTTCCTGGCTAGGTCCGCCACTGGATGATGGTAGTAGAGGATCCGGTTATAAGTCTGAAGTGATTATTTGATTATTGGGGGTGTTTGCGTTAGCTTATTTATGAGGTTTTAGGCTTATTTGGAAAGCTTATATGCTTCAGCTTTAATATGTGAAACACCTTAGTTGCATCTTGAATAAGCCAAACACTCCGAGTATCTGCCCCGCATCGCGCGGGCATCATTCTAGTCACAAATAAAATAAAAAAACCAGCAAACCTTCATTGGGGATCAAGAATCTGCATCTCATAAGGTTCATACTAAATAACATCACCACATCTCATCTCTCTCTCTCTCTCTATCGCCCCATCACCACCACTGTTCTTGACCACCACACGACTAGATCTTCAAGATAGGTAGGTCGCGTGAGCTTCACGCGTAAGCCTTGATGTTGCCTTCTTGTTATTGTTTATTGTTCTTGTTGTTGGTTGTTTTTGGTTTGGATTTGGATTTATTTTTGTTGGTGGGGGAGTGTACTAATGGTCGGATGTGGGCGGTATTATACTATTTATCTGGACACGTGTCAAAAATTTATTGGAATCACACGTTCGCACATTAGCACACGACTCTTTTGGGAAAACAAATTATTTTTGGCTTATTTTGGGAAATTGCTCAACTTTTTGGCCTATTTTGGGAATTTTCTCGCTATATAATTGAAGGATCTAGTAATAGTAAAAGTAATCTGTACACGTGGCAAGTGTACATGGGCAATCGAATAATAAGTACACGTGGCAAGCGTGCTAAATTAATACTCATTTTTTTTTTGTAATGTTACAATTTAGTTGTTCACTATTAAATATAGATATGAAAGTTTGACCAAATTTACCGTATTAAACTTGCTTTAAAATTATTATTACAAACTACAAAGAAGAAATAAAATAATTAGTTAAAAGTAAAAAATATTTTTACAAAAAGTAAGAGATAAAATATTAATACTTACGTTTTTCTTAAATTATGTATAATTAAAGGTAAAACTGTTATTTTGTAAAAAAAAAAAAAAAAAAAAAAAAAAAAAAAAAAAAAAAAAAAAGTTGTAATAATGATGTATTCTTATTCTATGTATTTTTTATGGACACTTATTTTATTTTAGGACGGAGGGAGAATATTCTACTTTACTTTGCGTTAATAATTACACGAGTTTGTAGTAATGTAGTACGAGTATATATTTACTTTCATCTAGCTAGCTAACTAGGTTCGTAATTTGTTAAAGTTTGTGTCACTAAATAAACTAAGACATGCAACACAAAATATTGTGAACACGTTCATTTTGAAAAAAAATATGGATTTTTGACGAAAATTTAGACCATATATCATTTTTGTATTAGAAATGAATAAATTTTTGGGTATTGGTATAACTAAAAATGAATATGTGTTGTTCTTGAAGTGCCTAGTTGGCATCGTTGACGAGGGAGTCGGGGCCAAAGGTGGTGAAGGGAGATCCAGACCGGAAAAGTGAAACTCCGAGAGCTCAAGTGACTCACCAACACCGTCACGTGCATGCTCCTACACTCAGTACCAGTGACAGTTCCCTCAAGTTCACTCATATCCTCTATAACCTATCCCCTGCTGGTAAATAATTATTAACTCGTCTAGATATTATATAGATGAAAAAAATGCGTACTAGTTATTGTTTAGTTAATCCTGATGTACGTATTGTTGGTAGTTATTTGTATAACGGTTCCCAAATTAGGGTTAAGATAATCAATAAAGGTACTGGATATTCACTTGAAATCGTGGTATCACTTTCCAATAGAAACTATTCGACCCTATGCCTGGGTTACACGAATATCTCTATGGGATAAGACCAAGTGAAGTTCTTGTTTTAGGCACAAATCAAGAACCAGATGCGTATTAGAATGTTTAGGGTTTTGTGTTTATAGTTGTATCTCAAAACGTATCTCCATGCAGAATGATGTGACCTCTATTTATAATAGAGAATACTCAAAACCCTAGCCCATGGAATTATGTATAATTAACGGCTCATTAATTATATCATAATAATTTCCATAATTATAGGATCAGTGGTTATCAGTGGAAACATTATCACTAGCAGTGGTAATGTTAACACATCAGTGGAAACGCTAGCAGCAGAATCACACTATCAGCAGAATGCTATCAGCAGCAGAATCAACTAGCAGCAGAATCGGCTAGCAGCAGAATCAACTGTCAGCAGAATCGGCTAGCAGCAGAATCAACTGTCAGCAGAATCCTAGCAGCAGATTCACA
This sequence comes from Artemisia argyi, assembly GCA_030686995.1. Taxonomy (NCBI): domain Eukaryota; kingdom Viridiplantae; phylum Streptophyta; class Magnoliopsida; order Asterales; family Asteraceae; genus Artemisia; species Artemisia argyi. The sequence goes on along the minus strand of CM060700.1, from coordinate 1,020,781 downwards.
ATACTAGCAGTAGAGTCTACTAGCAGTACCTTGATCAAGCAGTACCTTGATCAATACATAACCACTATTGAGTCAGGGGATTCAGTGACCAAATGGGTGTATACTCCATACCTCCAAACCCATTACCAGGTGTGAATTGATCCCTCAAGTGCACTAAATTTTCCAACACGTATGGTTATACACACAGAACTTTATGAGCAAGCCATAAAGTATGAGAAAGGATCGTTTATCACGTCTAGTGGTGCTTTGGCCACATTATCTGGTGCCAAGACAGGGCGCTCACCAAGGGACAAACGTGTTGTTAGAGACGAGACAACCGAAGATGAACTTTGGTGGGGAAAGTAAGTTCTTCCAATCCTTGTTTGGCCAGGTTATACATTTTTATTGATGATGCTCAATATTGAATGTTGGTAAAATTATTAAAACCTCCAGGGGGTCTCCAAACATCGAGATGGATGAACATACATTCTTGGTCAACAGGGAACGAGCTGTGGATTACTTGTGCTCGCTTGATAAGGTCTCTCCTTTTAATCTAATACTTCACTTCATTAATTGTTTACATATGCATATGTTAGGACTACTTGGTTGCAGTTCATACATGATTATCTGCTAGTCCTTTTGCCGTAAAAACAGTGTCTTTCTATGAGATAAAATGGGTCCAAGCAGTTATTGCAAATATATATTTAGATAGTTTTGGATTTGTGAGATCATAAGTAGTTTTGTTACATCCAATCCCCAAGATGGACAATCGTGTATAGTAGATGGGTGTGTAAGTTTGTTGCTAAGAAAAAAACCTGTTTCTATATGCATCTATGTTAAGATATTTTTTTTTGGTGCAGATCTCTATTAGGCCGATAGAATATGCCATACTGACCATATCTACTAATTCACGATTTCGATTCAGGAAAATCATTTTATTACCCCACTTATCATGGTTTGAATGAATAATTGAGTTTCAATCTTTTCAATGTCACTATTTATACATAATATTAAATTTGCACAAAAACGGAATCTGACCGGTGGCGGAACTAGAACATTTCTTTTGGGGGGGCCGAATAGGAGATTTATTTGTAACCTCAACTAAATTACCTCTAAAACCTATAATATTTACACTAGGTGCCACAAATTTTGGGGGGCTGGGACCCTCCCCTGCCCCTACATAGGTCCGCCCTTGAATGTGACATAACTTTGATTCATTCAGCAAATACATGGACCCACAGAAAAACTAGGCATTCATCTACTGGATAAGTTGTCAATTTACAGATAATATGTATGTCTCAACCTTAAAGGTCAACTTTTTAAACTAATACATCAGTCTTTATCAACCTTGGGTCATCTTCATGTGCTGCACAACCATTTCCGGATATTTTTATATTGCTTGTCTGGGTTGCACGAAACACTAACATTTAAGATATAACTAGATAAGCACATTTTATGGCGTAAATAGATTAACTTATGTATCCGTGAGATAGTAACTTCTGTGTTCTCTAGTTTTGTTGAACCATTTGGATTGTATATAAACACTAATTTGATAGTATGTATATTTGCCTCTCAGGTTTACGTGAACGATCAGTTTCTCAACTGGGACCCAGTTCATCGTATCAAAGTCCGTATTGTATCAGCCAGAGCCTATCATTCACTGTTCATGCATAACATGTAAGGGCACCAAAAATAAAATGCTAGCTTTTAAAAAAGATAATTACTAACCATATAATGTAATTTCAGGTGCATCCGACCCACTGCTGAAGAGCTTGAGGATTTTGGTACTCCAGACTTTACAATATACAATGCTGGAATGTTCCCGTGCAACCGTTACACTCATTATATGACATCCTCGACAAGCATAGATCTCAACCTTGGTAGGAGGGAAATGGTCATCCTTGGAACCCAATACGCCGGTGAAATGAAGAAAGGCCTTTTTGGTGTTATGCATTATCTCATGCCTAAACGCCAAATACTCTCTCTTCACTCCGGTTGCAATATGGGGAAAGATGGTGACGTGGCACTCTTCTTTGGATTATCAGGTATAACTTGGAGGTCCATGACAAAACAAGCGGGATGGGTAATGGGTCAAAACAGGTCATTTTTAAATGGGTCGACGTTTTGGGTCAAACCCACTACTTTTTACTCGTTCAGTATTATCACTTGTGACTTGTATTTAGCTGAATGACATTTTCAACATCAGTTTTACCCTTTGACTAACTGATGGTTTGGTTTTATAATACGTGTACACCTAGGTACCGGAAAGACCACACTGTCTACAGATCACAACAGATATCTAATTGGAGATGACGAGCATTGTTGGAGTGAGAATGGTGTGTCTAATATCGAAGGTGGTTGCTATGCAAAGTGTATTGATCTGTCCAGGGAGAAGGAGCCTGATATCTTCAATGCCATCAAGTTCGGGACAGTGATGGAAAATGTAGTGTTTGATGAGCATACCCGAGAGGTCGATTATTCGGACAAATCCGTAACAGGTAAGCAGAAGTAATTAATCCGTTTAGTAGAAGTTTTATACATTTTTTGAAACTTTTGTACTGATAATTGGAGTAAACTTTTAGAGAACACTCGGGCGGCATATCCTATAGAATACATACCAAATGCTAAGATACCATGTGTCGGGCCTCATCCAAAGAATGTCATCTTATTGGCTTGTGATGCGTTTGGTGTGCTTCCACCTGTGAGCAAGCTAAACTTAGCTCAAAGCCTCAAACTATGTACCATTTCATCAGTGGCTACAGTGCTCTCGTGGCTGGAACAGAAGACGGGATAAAAGAGCCACAAGCGACGTTTTCGGCATGTTTTGGTGCAGCGTTTATTATGCTTCACCCGACAAAGTACGCAGCCATGTTAGCTGAAAAGATGCAAAAGCACGGTGCAACCGGATGGCTTGTTAACACTGGCTGGTCAGGTGGAAGGTAAGGAGCAAAGGTCTACTAGATTGTATTAATTTTCTTTTCAAATACTCATTTCTAATGGAGTATATTATTATTGTATACAGTTATGGATCGGGTAACCGTATAAAGTTGGCATACACACGGAAAATCATTGATGCTATCCACTCAGGGAGCCTTTTGGAAGCAGAATACACAAAGACTGAAATATTTGGACTTGAAATCCCAACTGCAATTGAAGGCGTGCCATCAGAGATTCTTGATCCAGCAAACTCCGTAAGTTTATATATTTACTTAACTGCATGTGCTCCTATATCTAGACTTGAGATCGAGTGACATGATTTAAATTTCATGTGCAGTGGGCGGACAAGGGGGCTCACAAGGAGACGCTGACGAAGTTGGGAGGGTTGTTCAAGAAGAATTTTGAGGTGTTTTTGGACTACAAGATTGGAACAGATAACAACCTGACTGAGGAAATCCTGGGCGCTGGTCCCAACTTTTAATCTCTCTCGGAAGAAATAATAAGAATAAAATATGGTAATTCGTTTTTCTTTATGGATGAAATCCCCAAATCCGAAGCGGTGTAGATTAAACATCGATGTGGATTTGAGAAATTTATCCAAACGTAAGCCTAATGTACGTGCTGTGTAAATTCGTTATATATGACTTCCAAGAGGAGGGGTTAGCTGCATGTGTTTCCATGATCGAGTTGAGATGTATTATTACGCATATCCAACATTGTATTTCCTACCTTGCATTCATATAATGATTGTTGTTTTTCTACAGAATTTGTAAAGTTATTCAGATTGTTAGACCAGTGTATCTGTCATTTAGCTAAGTATTAAAAATGAAGCATGGTAGTTTCAACCTGGCTAAGTATTTTGCTACCCTGATTTCAATTACAGTTAATCCTGTTAAAGATTTAACGAAAAATGCAAACACATTATTTTCATGATTATAATATTTATGAGTATAACTATGAAAAAAAGGTACAAATGAGCATAGTCGAACCCGATTCAACCAGGGCTCACGCTCATTTAAGTTAATAAGGCTTGAGCTTGTTTTTGAGCCATATGTTTTTAGCTCAAGCTTGGCTCGTTAAATATTTTGCAAGCTCGTAATCGTTTCATTTTTATGATATGTCCAAACAAAATAAAGCTTGACTCGGGCTCAACTTTTAAGTTCACTACCCTCGAACTAATTTCTATATAAATAAACATGACGACATACAATTATAAATATATGACACGAATTTACATATATAAATGTGTATTTTTTTCTCAGATTTGTTTAGACTCCTTTAGGCTTGCAAGCATAATCAAGCTTTCAGTATGAAGATCGGGTTCACTTTTTAACTGCTACAAAGGTGATCTCGAGCACTCACGATGGGCTTGGCTTCAACAATACTGGTCTATTCACTTAAATCCTACCTGTTAAGTGGGTACAGTGTAGTAGAAATTTCACTTAGCTAAGTTTAGGGTGCTATGTCTCACCTTTAATAATTCAGGGTTTGAAAGCTCAACTTAACAAAATTTAAAGTACTAAATTACATTTTGACCTATAAAAAAAGAAATCTCATTTTGAGGGCATTTCAAAAGAATTATCTTTGTCAAAGTTAAAATGAGCTAATCGAAAAGCTCAATTCCATCACGAGGTAAAATAGAACATTTTTTTTCAACCAATCAAAGACAAAAAGTGTATATGACCATTATAACACATATAATGCCATATATCAAAAGTGTTACTATTGCCCTAAGTTCCTGACACCGCCTTAAGTTTTCTGGTTTCTAGTTTCGGTAGATGTCCCCCTAGGACACCCAAAGTTCCTCAAATGATTATGCGTTCGTTTGACATACCAGTCAAGTGAGGTTAAAGGGACCTTGAATGAAAAAAAAAAAAAAAAAAAAAAAAAAAAAAAAAAAAAAAAAAAAAAACCTTTGATGATAAAAAGTTGTTATTTAGTCTAAGGATGATATTTTGATACAAGTTCAGGGACGTACGGTGTATTTTATTCAATTTATAAATATGATGATTTATGAAATTGTAAGAATTAATTTGTGCTAAATCTTATGACAGTTTATATGCATCAAGTTTAATTGTTTATTCTTGATTGATAACATATGTATATGTTAAGATCCGTTAAATTAAATGTTAATTTAATTTGTCACGTGTTTATACGCTGCCACATGATTAAAGATTTGTAAATGTTTAATCAACCTTGTGCAACTAAATTCTTATAAAGCATATACTAATTATGTCCAAAACCCAATCGACACAATTAGTCCCTATTGTTAGTTTCGTTACATTTATGGTCCTTATCAGTTAACTTACTTTACATTCTAAAACCACATAAACACTATTAAAGTATCCATAACCTTTTATAGTTACGTTAAAACCCAATTGCTCCGAGGGTATGCCCGTTAGACAAACCCTTTTATCTATATTGAAGTAAATCTTTTTTTTTTTTTTTTTTTTTTTTTTTTTTTTTCTTTTATCGTAATACAAGATATTTCGTATATGCACGGGTTATAAATATATAAATACCAAAACCCAGTAATATTCATGGGTCGATAAGAAGGATTTCTTTATTTATTAGTAAATCTTAAGTAATACTACTACGTATGTATTAAAACTATGTTTCCACAAGAAATTATAATGTAACAGTTTTGTCTAGAAAATTTGTATTTGCATCCCACCCACGTTTGTTACAAAACACATTAAAATTAAAAGTTCATTTGTGTCGAAATAATTATTGCTTACATTAGTTGTTCCCATAAAACTTTTAGGTTTAAGTAAATAATTAGAGTTAAAATAACTAGTAGTAATTAAAATGAGTATATCTTAATTAATTACTTGTGGTGCAAGAAAGGGACTAAGAAATAAATTAATAAAAACTTTCTAACAGTAAAAGGGACTAAAACTGTAAAAACACAAACTTCAATTCAAATTTAAAAACCAGGCCACACACATAACAGTCAACAATACAGACATGCATGCAAACTCATCATCTCTATATAAGTTGATACTCATATCCCCATAAACAAAGCCCATTTTGATCATCCAAAACATAATACTCATATCTTAAAACAAAACCCAGTTGTTGATCATCCAAATTTGAAAACGGTACCAATGCACCATGATGTTACACCGTAAGAAGAGGTGTAAATTTAGTTTCTGGAAAAATTATTGTCATCGGATTAATGATTACATGTCATTCTGTGACGAAGAGGTTTCAAATTTAATTAGGGTTTCTTAATTTTCTTGATTCTTTATGAGTTAATTTGTGATGTTCAAAACTGTTTAGTACTTTTGTCATTGTTGTTGTTAATTGATATGATGCTAGTGCTTAATTAGCCATGATAAAATTTTAATAAAAAGATCTATATCAATGATAAACGAGGATTCTTTCAATTTAAAGTTTAGTTTATTTTATTGATTATACTCAAATATATTTAGGGTTTGTGATGTTCAATGCGTGGTTCTTGATTGCGAATTTATTCAAAACTATTACTTGTGTTGTTGTTATTGCTTAATGATAAAGTTATAATAAAATAAAATTTTGTGATAAAACTGTTACTTGTGTTATTGTTCAAGTTATCTCGATGCATGGTTCTTGATTACGGGTTTATTCAAAACTGTTACTTGTGTCGAAATAATTATTGCTTACATTAGTTGTTCCCATAAAACTTTTAGGTTTAAGTAAATAATTAGAGTTAAAATAACTAGTAGTAATTAAAATGAGTATATCTTAATTAATTACTTGTGGTGCAAGAAAGGGACTAAGAAATAAATTAATAAAAACTTTCTAACAGTAAAAGGGACTAAAACTGTAAAAACACAAACTTCAATTCAAATTTAAAAACCAGGCCACACACATAACAGTCAACAATACAGACATGCATGCAAACTCATCATCTCTATATAAGTTGATACTCATATCCCATAAACAAAGCCCATTTTGATCATCCAAAACATAATACTCATATCTTAAAACAAAACCCAGTTGTTGATCATCCAAATTTGAAAACGGTACCAATGCACCATGATGTTACACCGTAAGAAGAGGTGTAAATTTAGTTTCTGGAAAAATTATTGTCATCGGATTAATGATCACATGTCATTCTGTGACGAAGAGGTTTCAAATTTAATTAGGGTTTCTTAATTTTCTTGATTCTTTATGAGTTAATTTGTGATGTTCAAAACTGTTTAGTACTTTTGTCATTGTTGTTGTTAATTGATATGATGCTAGTGCTTAATTAGCCATGATAAAATTTTAATAAAAAGATCTATATCAATGATAAACGAGGATTCTTTCAATTTAAAGTTTAGTTTATTTTATTGATTATACTCAAATATATTTAGGGTTTGTGATGTTCAATGCGTGGTTCTTGATTGCGAATTTATTCAAAACTATTACTTGTGTTGTTGTTATTGCTTAATGATAAAGTTATAATAAAATAAAATTTTGTGATAAAACTGTTACTTGTGTTATTGTTCAAGTTATCTCGATGCATGGTTCTTGATTACGGGTTTATTCAAAACTGTTACTTGTGTTATTGTTGCTTAATGATAAAATTATAATAAAATAAAATTTTGTGACAACGAGGATTATTTGAATTTAAAGAATAAATTTTTATGAATATACAGTTGGTTTTTGATGCTAATTGGAGGTTTAATTATATATATTCTCAATGTTTCTTGATCATTAAAAAATCTGCATGGTTATAATATTTGAAAGTTGTTATGTGTAATTGGAATAATTATTAATTCTTTGTTGTTAGTTTACGAATTTTCTTGAATATACTTTTATCTTAATTGGATGTTTAATTATATATATTCTCATTGTTTCTTGATCATGATAAAATTCAAAAAATCTGCATTTGATTATTCGAAATTTGTTACCCAAGTTCTTCTTTATTTATTTATTTTATTTTATTTTATTTATTTATTTATTTTTAGTATTGGATTGTTTGTTGTTTTATTAATTTGCAGTTGGTTTGAGGAGTTTATTGGATGGTGTAGTTCATTACACTCGATTGAGTATGTTAGGACACCAATCCGAGTTTGTTAAGAGACTAGTCAATGGTTTTGTGGAAGGGACCGTGATTGATTTACCATTCTCTCAAAACACTATCGAAGCGTTTATTGCATTCATTCAGTATCATCACTACGTTCATGGTGTTAGAGATGAGGTTGATTTCGATAATGAATTTGGTGAAAACATAGTCAGTCCAATGGACAAGTTTGATTTAGCGTGCGTTGGTGTCCATCTAGGAATTGAAACATTGCTCCATGTTTTGTTATTAATATGGTGGAGACTTATCACAATGTTTTTACGTTCGAGGGGTTTCGCGATCATCTGGGTTTGCGGGGTGTAGTATTAAGTGATGATCAAGAGGTTGTACTAAGGCGGTTGGAAGATGTTTGGTTTTGGTTTTGACGATTGAGATGGTGATTTTGTGTAGATCGATTTGATTTATCGGTTTGGGCTTGTGGGGACGAAACTTGTATGTTTTAAAGATTTTGGAATGGCTTTGGTTGCATATAATGAACTTCTTTCAAGATCTTTCGTGACCGCATATGTAAACTTGTAGAGCTAGATTTCAAGTAGTATAAGTTTAATGCATTGCAAAAATTGTCCATAATAACTAATATATGGGCATTGTCATGGTTTATGAAATTGTGTTGTAAGGTGATTTTCAGAATAAAATAGGGTATTTTGAGTGATACTATCTGCTCCCCTCAACTACCTATGTCATAGTAAATTTGCAAATGTATCTCCAACAATTTTTTTTTATTTTTTATTTTTTATTTTATTTTATTTTTTTTTCAAATAAAGGGTCATGGTAGTTGTAACTAATATTCCATCGTGGTCGAAGAATTTCCAGTTATCTTTCTTGTGGACTAGGCGACAAAACAACAAAATTGCCATTCAATCGCTCGTTACATCTTCTTCTACTTTAATAGTTAGATGGGGCGTTCCTTTTGTTTTGAACTTATCTCGCTTTCAAAGAATGATATGCATAAAACAACTCTAGTTATACTATTAGTATCCCAAAATGTAGGGCGAGGATCTATTTACATACATAATTGAGATCACGACCCAAGAAATAAATAGACTTCTAGATAGTTACATAAAGAATGTACACTCTACACTTTACATGAGACTAAGGGTGGTGGCAGTGGTGCCGGTTTCACCAACGGTTAACCCAAATCGGCGGTGAACACCATTGCCACCTCGCCGGTTTGGCTCGGAGGTTACTTTCGCAGGCAAACTTCACCGGGGCGGTTTGAGGAATACATAGCCGTTGATATATACGTTGGAACTTGGAAGTGGAGCGTGAGAATTAAAAAAAAAAAAAAAAAAAAATCAAACGGTAAAAAAAAAATATACCCGTTGGACCCAAAAAAAAAAAAAAAAAAAAATTCTATAAAACCCACACTTTTCCAATTCAAAAAACACACTTCCAACTCAAATTCCACATCCAATACAAACAACACAATGTATTCATTATCTTCTTCTTCGTCCGACGATTTATATTATCCCCCCGAGTCTTCCGAATCGATTCTTTCAACGGGTAGTACGCTATCAACCTTTTTAGCCATGTATGATTCGATTGACGACGAGGAGGCAATATCACCGGTTCATATAATGGATCCGCCGGTTGCGCCAGTATATGACGATAGTGTACTACCGGAGTTACTCGACGAACAAATTCATTATCGTCTCCAATATGATCTTACGGAGCACGTAGATGTTCAAAACTTAGCATACCTTGATGACTAGTTATTTCTTTTCTTTTATTTTACGTATTATGTATTTTTCATTTAATTATGTTTTTTTCATGTATTATGTATTTTTGTTTTAATTATTAAAGAAATGTTGTGTTTTTATTAAATTATTTAATTATGAAAATAAAAAATAAAATAAAAAAAAGTTGGTAGTTTGGGAGGTTTAAAAATGTATGATTGCCACTAAAAATAGTTGGGAGGTTTCAAAAAGGTGTAAGTAAGGTGGAGTGATATTATTGGTTGGTTGGGAGGTTAACTCCTTACCACTGCCACCACCCTAAAGAATATTTAATCTTAGCTTATTGAACCTTCATGGATAACATAGGATTTTTCAGAAGAATCTTTAGCATTCTGTTAAGTGATAGATTATTAGTTGGCCCAAACAATTTATGAGCTAAGGTCTATTAGAGTTAAGTTTATGCTAATTCTGTATTTTATAATTATTGGTCAGTAATAAAGTTAAACCAACGAGTTCACCATTCTAACACATTCAAGTTTGCAAAATTGATGCGTTATTGATAATATTGTTTTTTTGGGGTAATCATAGTTTTCGATATTTTGGCCAACTAATCCACGAGGTTTGAACCCACTGTCACACAGATTCAAACCAGGTAAAACCCTTCATTTTCAGGAGGTTGGTGTGACCACTTCAAGGTTGTTTGCACCTAGTAGAATTGAACTTGAGACCTCACACATTTTCGAGTGCTAGTCACAAACCCTTTTGTCACTATGACACCCTTGAGTGGTTAGATATAAGCAGGGACGGAACCAGAAAGAAATATGACCGGGTGCACAAAATTTTTCTAACCGTAATATAATAGAGTTAAAAAGTGGATTAAAACGAAGATTTCATTAAAACGATAAATAAATGAATATATTACCTTCTAATTAGTGATTCTACGACCTCCCATAGCAAAAAACCACTTACGTGCACCCTCATTTTTAATATTAATAAGTTCTTTTTTCTTTATAGCACATGTTAAAGCGCCATTAAAATAATCATCACTCATCCGATTACGCAAATCAGTTTTAATGAGCTTCATTTTAGAAAAATATCTTTCAACCGTAGCAGTAGCAACATGCAAGACTAAAACCAACTTCATTTAAGCACAACTTTTCATATATATTATAAATACAACAACAATAAAAAGGCCCCATGACAACACAATTGGGTTACTATTCATATTCTAATATATTGTTGACTATCACTTAAACTTGTTATCACTATTTGTCTTCAATTATTCTTATTGCCCTAAGCGCTTATTGATGATGATAGACTATACGTAACGGAACCAACAAATTAGTCAAGATTTCATACAACCAATCAAAACATGAAAACTTTAAAAGACATAATAAACAAATGAAAGATATATGTTACAACTTACGAACCTGTTTCATCTTTGTGGTGTTGGTTCAATTTTAGATTTTGTAAATTGTTAGGATGATGAATAAACTTGTTCTATTAAAAAACCTATTTCATGGGCTTTTGTGCTTTAATTTATTAAACTTGTTTTATCTTTGGGCTTTTACAAAATTTTACATTTATTTTTTATTTGTAACTATATGAACTAAATAATACTAGAGACATTTTTTAATGCACTGGGTGCATTTAAGATACATTTAGAAAAAATCGATAATTTTTTCAAAAATTAACATTATATCGAAAAAATCCATGGGGTGCACGTGCACCCGCGGGCACCCCCTTGGCTCCGTCCCTGGATATAAGATTGTTTAATAATGTTAACCTACAATTTTCTTTGTGATTTTTATCTTTCAAACGTTGAAAATAATATGTTTAATAGTAGGAGCTTCTGAAAATGCAAGTATAGAAACATGCTTTTGAGAAGACGGTATTCGCACGTTATAGTGGTGGGTAACCTTAAATATATGTTAACGGCATCAAAAGGCGAAAGTGATGGCTAGGAGTTGTACACTTTAGTATGTTTATATGATTGTCTTTTAAGTGCTTGGTCGTTTAGCAGCTTTTTTAGATTGTATCATATGATAATATTATTATACTATCTTATAAAGCATTTAGTTTTTCTAAAAAAAGAAATACTTAAAATTAAGCATTACAAGTTCTTAAGCTAAAAGTACAATAAATCAAAACACATTTTCTAACATTAAATACAATTACAAGTTTTTAAGCTAAAAGTACAACCAATTAAAACACATTTTCTAACATTAAATACAATCTTTAAATATAAATGCTTAAAATTCAGCATTACAAGTTATTAAGTTAAAAGTACAATTAATTAAAATATATTTACTAACATTAATTAACTGGTCAATAAATACAACTAATGCAGTTATTAAAACACCCCTTATATAAAAAGTACAAATTATCAAATATTTTGTACAACTAACTTAATCATAATTCCTGCATTAAATGTCACTAATATAAATAATAAAGCACATCATACAAATATTCAAGCCCGAACGGGCAACGAGCCACATGGGCTCAAGCCTGAACGGGCACATGCCAAGCAGGCTCGAGCCCGAACGGTTTACAACTCCTGGCTATCCGTTTTGCCGTTTGATGTCGTTAACATTTATTTTAGGGTATCCGCCGCTGCAACGCGCGGGTACCCTACTAGTTATAATTTTGAGTGAAGTGATATTTTTAGAAGAGCATTAATTATATTTGTTGAATTTACGTATGTGCATTAAGTATTTGTAAACCTAGCTATACAAGTTGTAATGCTTAAAAAACATTAATTATATACAAGTAATGACAATTAATAAAGCGATCGCGTTTAAATTAGTTGTACATTTAGTTTTATTACTTGTGATGCTTAATTTTAAGTTTTTTAGTGTCTTAGTGTTATTAATGCTATAAAAAAGCTTTCTCCATTATAAGATCAAATTAGAAGAAATCTTAAAATGAAAAACATGAAAAATAACTATAAAATGCTCTAGAAACATATAGACTTGCTCAAACGTTAACAAGCCTTCAGATTGAACTTAAAACTATGTTAATGTTCCAATTTGTTAGTAATATTAACTTTTTCACAATATTGGTTAAAAGCATAATTCTTAAAAAAAAGCAAAAGTAATATGCGTTCACAGTCAAATGTACACATTATTGAATTGTCTTGTCACATATATAACGGGTTAACTTTTATCTTTGACAACGCATACTCTATCACATATACGGGTTTAAAAGAAATTATATTATGCAATCATGTGGAATCGAATGCCCATGTTTTCTTCTCGTATGATATTGCTTCTAACGTTTGGAATCTTGTGCGGGGTTGGTATGACACTAAATTCCCACCATTTCTCTCCTGTGAAGATTGGGACACTTGGTTTCTCCATTGGCGTGCTTCAAAGGATGCGAAAGTTCAAGCTTTTGTTATTTTTGCATCTACATGTTGGGTGCTTTGGCATTTTAAGAATAATTAATGTCGCTTTTTATTCTCAAGTCATGAGGAAATGCGACATCTTTGATAACATTCGTCTTTTTTCTTTTTTATGGTTAAAGTCTAGAGGTAAAATGTCTAGTAGTTGGACTGATTGGCTAAAATCGCCTATGTAATTCTAGCGTCTTGTTAGTGTTTCTTTTAATAATATGCCGCCGTCCAAAAAAAACATAACAAGGTAAAGAAATATGTAGAATTTAAAAGTTTTGAAATATGAAAGGGTCGTATGTTCGAAACAAAAAGTTAACATATAAACCTTATATTCTCTCATCTCGTAAATATATACTCATGCCTTTAAGTTAAATTTGAGTTTGATCTATAAATCCAAACTACTTGTTCGATCTGGATTTATTTAAGATACAGCCGTACGTACGTAGTTTGAGGTAAGACGACTTCAAACGATATGCTATTACTAGTATATATATATGCAGTTGTCAATTACATATTAATTTGTTCTAACATATGGTATGTGTCTATTCTCTATAAACTCTTATACTTCTATACTTGTAGTAGAGATTTGAAGAACATGATCATGCGTGAGTTCCTAGATTAATTTTGCGCGAACTAAGATTGTACTATGATTCTACTCGTTTTTTTTTTTTTTATATATGGGTACATAGAATTGTACGATCCTAAGATCATGATCGGGATCTAGACAACCTTGCCCCTAGTAGAGTCGTAGAGACTAAAAGAGTGTATATTCTTTTCTCATTGGCAAGGTTTTGCATATTAGATTTTGCTTGGTGATTTTTACTTTACTTTATTCTAAAGAAAAAAGAGTTTGTTTGCTAATTTGGTAAAAGAATTTCAGGGAATATTATAGGTCTTTAATAAAGAAGGTAAAATCATCAATGTCATGGTTTTAGTTAAGCTTGTTTAGAATGGTTATATGATGAAATCTCTCTTTCTTTCCTGTTTGTGAGATGATGAAGATAAAATCACACTTGGTCAAAAAGTTGATATCCATACCCTACTATACAATCCAAACAATAATATTGAGATTGATACATTCATTATCATTCCACCTTATACCAACACTCATAACCATTATGATTTATAATTTTAGAAAAAGTAAATGTAATATGCTTTCAGGGTCAAATGTTGGGTTAAACAGCGAGTCAAAACCGAATCGAACACCGACCAAAACTGAAGCGAAACAAAAACTGATTTTGTGAAAGACATGAACCAAGAACCAAACTGAAGTGACTCGGTTCGGTACGGTTTTTTGTTGGTCCATTCGGTTCTGTTGGGATTGTATGGTTTAGGTGTATTTTTTTCGGTTTTGTTTCAAACTGAACCGATTCTAAACAAAACCAAAAATCATAAAAATATAGAACTAAAAACCGAACCGAATATGGCCGGTTCGGTTTCGATCGGACCTATTCGGCTTGGGTTTTTTTTGGTTCGATTTGGTTTTCGATCTGTTTTGCTCGGCACTATGCGAATACACACTATAGAATTGTATTGTCACATAAAATAAATTATATTATGAAAATCATAAGGTAAAGAAATATGTAGAATTTAAAAGTTTTGAAATATGAAAGGGTAGTCGTATGTTCGAAACAAAAAGTTAAGATCAGAATCGGGATCTAGACAGCCTTACCCCTAGTAAGAGGCTAACCTATGTACCAAGTAGGTGGTGCCCAGGAACCACCTTTGAAATTTTTTTTCTATTATAAGCGATGTAGCATTCTTGTAAGGAATGACCTTAGAAGGTTTAGATCTGATAAGATAGAAGAAGAAATTAAGAATGAAAAAAAGACATGGCCGGATAGGATATGTATTGCTATAGAATTGAAACTAAATGAAAAGATACAAAAGTTTGGTCCATACCTGTAATCCTCTTTGATGGTTTCCATTTGACGAATCAAAGTTGAGCTGCGTTTTCCCCATCTTTTTGGATCCCACAAGATGGTGCTATTGAATGCAAATCCTGACATGTCAACATGAAATCTTCTAAGCCTTTTACTCTTCTCATTTGTGTGCCACCCAATCACTTGACTTCCATTGCAAACCGGACCTTCTAAAGTGGCCTTGTTTTTGCTTTGTGCATGGTGAGGCGAAAAGTGTACCGCTTTTAAGGGGTCATTTAAGCCCGAATTCGTGATTATTTGATCAATTACTGCCCTAAATCGTTCCTTTTGTCATTTTAGGTACTTTTAAGGAGAAATATGGAAAAGGAAGCATTTTGGACGTTTTTGGAGCATAAAAGTGAAGAAAACGGCAAAGTCTCAAATTCCTTGCTGGGAACAGTACCTGACGACGTCAAGGCTTCATACATGACGGCGTCAAGAGTGATAAAAAAGGTGGAAGTGGATATTATAACGTGACGGCCCAGAACATTTTCAGTGTTATTGACCTGACGGCGTCACCAAGGCCGTCAGGGTCAGGTTACATGTGACGGCCCAGAGTATATTTACACATGAAGGCGTCAAGACTGGATCTAGGCAATACGACTCTTAACTTGGCGGCGAGTTGGCGGCGTCAGAAGCTAATAAATGACGTCGTCAGGATGTTTTATATATATATATATATATATATATATATATATATATATATATATATATATATATATATATATATATATATATATATATATATATATTTCCAATTTTTCATTGTAAAGGGTGGAACAAAGTGTGGAACATTAGAAGCCTAAACCCTAGGTCGAATTTTCTTCATATTGCAAGGGTTTCAACCCCTTCTTTCTTTCATGTTTGAATAAAGATAAGTCTTCCAATAATCATTCAATATGTCTATGTGTTGTTTGATTCTATCTTATGTTTGTCTTTATTTTAACATGTTAGGCTAGGTTTTTATTGTGTTTGCTTAGATGTAGTGAAACCTAGATGTTAATTATTGGTTGATTGTTTGTTTATAATTGTTACGGATGATTGTATTCGATGTTAGGCTTAAGAAAACTGGCAGACTTCCATTGGTAACTTGCTTGAACGTCTTAAGAAACATGATCAGAGGTGTACTACGATTTTTTGTTGTATTTAATTCATAAGTGAATTCTAATGATCCCATGTTAGGAGCGTTTAGTCGGCTCGACACAGGAGTGAAGTAGGATCTTATAGAGTTAGGGAATATTGTACACGGCCCTACGACTAGTATTAAGGAATGTAACCCGTCATCCATGCAATTGTAACAAGTTAATCAACCGGTAAAAGATATCTAGGGAGTAATGAAATCTAAGTAAACACATCCTTTCTCATTATTGTTTCCACCATATCAGTTTAATTTCATTTCTTTTATTTTTATCATTGATTGCATCTTTAGTTAATTGGGTTAATTGGCTAACAACTAATTCTGCCCACTCCTTCAAAACCCGATATTTTACTTGCTTTTATAAAATATAAAAAAATACAAAAAGAATCATCCCTCACCTCTAGACTGATGAGGCGAAAAATGAACCGTTTTTAGGGGGTCATTTAAGCCCGGATTCGAATTTATTTGATCAAATATTGCCCTAAATCGTTCCTTTTGTCATTTTAGGTACTTTTAGAGTGAAATCTGGAAAAGGAAGCATTTTGGACGTTTTTGAAGCATAAAAGTGAAGAAAACGGCAAAGTCTTAATTTTCCTTGCTGGGAACAGTACCTGACGGCGCCAAGAATTTCCAAGTGACGGCGTCAAGAGCAATGCAAGAGGTGGAAGTGGATAAAGTCCGTGACGGTCCAGAGAGTTTTGTACTAAGGACATGACGGCGTCACCATAGGCCGTCATGGTCCAAATATTTGTGACGGCCCAGAGTAACTTTACACATGACGGCGTCCAAAGTGGATCTAGGCAATTCGATTTCATTATGGGCGGCGAGTTGACGGCGTCAGAATTTTCTTCTTGATGCCGTCACCCTGTAAAATCTATATATAGTTTTGCAATTTTCATTCATTAAGTGTGTAACTTTTATGGTGTAACTTTGGAGATAAACCCTAGTCCGATTTTCACAGCTCTTTCAAGGGTTTTTACCCTTTGAAACCTTTCATGTTCAATTAAGATAAGTTGATTCGCCTCAAACGGTCAGATAATTATTGGTCAACCACTTGTGAATGGTCAATTATAATAGTCAAACAGCTGAGGCAAATGCTTCCGTGGAATACAGTGTTTCCCCGGGTCGTAATGTCCCAACGAGGTGTGCGATGTTTTATTAAAAACGAGTTTGTGATCGAGTGAATGTGAACAGGAAAGGTATAAAAGTGTGTGTGAGTGATTACACTAGGGTTTTATAAAATAAAATGAATTTAATAAACTATAAGAGTTGTTACGTAAACCTAAATATCTAAAACGTTTAAACGTACACCAAATTACAATCAGACGCGATTGCGTACTGAGAAAAAGGTGAGTTTTAAGGAAAAATAAACTATAGGGTTAAAAATGAAAATTCTATAAACTAAAACTTAAAAGAAAATTAAATTAAAAAGAAAATTATTTTTTAGATTATTTTATTATTTATTATTAATTATTTAATTAAAAACTATTTTAACTATTTAATTAAAACTAATTTAAATCAACCTAAAATCGATAAACACTACAAATTAAACTAAAAACTTGTAAAAATAATTTCTAAAACTTAAAATGAACTTGAAGAAAGTATAAAAAGTAAAAATAAATAATTTTGTCTTTTTATGAATTTTTTATTAATTAAAAACTATTTAACTTAATTAAACTATTTAAACTAATTTAAATTACAAATAATACTAAATTGACTTAGAAAATTATGGAAAAATTTATAAAACTATTTTATAACATTTAAAAGCTAGGAAAAATATAAAAACTAGGTGTTACCTTATAAAAATTAATTATGCTATTTGAAACTTACTTATTAATTAATTACTAATAAAACTATTTTTAATTCTAATAAATACTAAATTACAAAATTAAAATCTGAGAAAATTAATAAAAATACTCTAATATAAAAGGAAATTAATAAAAATATAAAATTACAAATTACTTAATAAAAATCTAAAAATGAAAATTAAAATTAAATTATATTAAATAGAAACTATCACTTATTTTTATGTTGTCTTTTCTGGATTTTTCTTTTACAAAACTAAATTATACCTAAAAACAACTAACTTTAATAAAAAGAATTATTTTATAGCTTAAAATTAAGCACTGTGGAAGCTTATTACTTCCACAGTTGACTTTGGTTGACTGAATAAGCAAATAAGCTCAAATGAGCTTGTGTGGGGCCCACTATGGTAAAAGCTGGTTCAAATGAGTAAGTTGGACTTGTCTAAGATAAAATTTTCCAAATAAGCTCAGTAGATAAGCTGATAAGCAAAAATAAGCTATTCCAAAACTCAATAGCAACACAGAATAGGGACAAACTTTTGGGTTTATTACAGGTGGGGTCCACTGGGTGCTAGGTCAAACAAAGGGTCAACTAATACTCCCTGGTAGGAGGGGGGTTGAATGGTATAAGATTGGAGGTGTGGGGCCCACTGAGGTGATCACAAATCACCACCAAAGTGGTGGTGATGGACTGAGCTGCTGATGCAGGGGAGGCTTTCCTCCCTGCAAGTGTCTTTGAGGGTGAGTGGGGCCCAGAGGAAAATTCCTAAAATTATAAGCTATGTGGGATCTTAAAGATGAGCTGGTAGGCTATTCCTACAACAAATCTCAGACCTTGAAACCTAACACAAAATTCACAAGAAATCTTGGAGTTTTGGTAAAAACTGAGTATCAAGCAAATTGACTTTTTATGAAAATGAACTAGTTTGACTATTATGATCTTTGAATCTAATTTAACTACTGATTATGATGTTATATGATATACTAAAGCTAAATTATGCAATTATAACAAAACATGAGCAAGTATGAATGAATTGGGAGTGTCAATCCCAATCAGTTAACTGCTATGGCATGTAAAGGTGGATTTTGACTTTCTACACTAATGAGGTACCTATTTTATGACTGATTAAACCTATTTAGACCTATGGTGACTTGCATAAACAGAGAACAACAATAAAAACAACCTAGAATACAGTGAATAGCACAGATCCAAACACTCCTTAAAAGTTACGTATTGATGATTTTCAAAGTAAAACAAGGTTTTAATCCATAAAACTGATTCCAAATACTGTAATATGATTAATTAAAATCAAATGAACATGAATCAACCACACCACAAGCTTATAACTCAGATTTGTCAATTTTGAGTTTTTCACTGTGAGTATTTGATTTTTTAGCAAATAGTAAATTTAATGAACAAGCAAACTATATTATATTAGATTATGACTAAATAACACCAAATAAGCATAAAAACACACAGATAAGTAGAAATAAACTAAGCTACAGTAGATTAATAGAAATTGAGGAACAAGCTTACAAGTGGAATTGGACTGAGAAACAATGAACCAATGGATCAAAACATAACCTATAGTTTCCCATGAAGCACTAAACCAAGCATTCCACAACTTCCACTGATCCAAACAGTTTTCATCAAGATCACCATGCTTTTTTTTGGATTTTTCATTATTTTTCTCATTTTAATCTATTTATGAAATTTTAAAAGATCATTGCTGTTTAAATGTATCTAAAAGCCTTAAGGCTTTGTCAGGAACCTATGTTTGCTTATAGAGTCCAAGTATTCAACCATGATCAACAAGAAAAGAAAATGACTTAAAATTTGAAATGGCATTAAACTAAAACATGAAACTGAAAAGTAACTTGAATTAACACTGAAATAAAGGTTTCATTACACTAAATTGAGGAACCATTACACTACGAAAACAATTAAAGTTTAAATTACACTATGACATTGGCTAATCCAAGGTAGTTATTCCTTCTTCATTCTTCCTCTTTTATAGCACTTCTGAGTTCCTTGGTGACCACTCATCAAATCCCACTTCTTTTGGATGTGCAGAAGTAATCCTAGCCATTTAAACGATTTTGGCGCCAAAAAGTCCTTGGGCAGCTGTGGTTGCGTGTGAGGGAATTCAGGGGCATTAATGGGCCTTGGGAAGTGTGGAGAGGTGGAGGGATAAGGTTAGGATAGTTGGTGGTGAGCTGGTGGTGAAACCAGAGAGGTGGAGGGTGGTATGGTGGACTGTGTGAGGTGAAGTGGTAAAGGAGGGAAGAGGTGGTTTGTTTGACAGGGGGTTTGACAGGTTTTTATATTTAAAAGGGAAGTGGGCTTTTGTGTGGGCTTGGGTAAAGGGTAAGGTGGGCTTGGATAAGTGGATTGGTTTGGTTTGGTTTAATAATAACATAGGGTCCGTTTGTATTGTAACTAATAAGGACCAATTTTGTATTTTCTGCAAAGTTGAGGGGGCTGATGTGCAACTTTTCCATAGTTGTTACAAGGACCAAACTTGACAAGGATGAATAGTACAAGGGCCACTTTTGATATTTTTCACTTTTTAATTACCCGGGGACTATTTTTGCCAAACCTTCAAAGTCCAGGGACCAAACATGTAATTTTACCAAACTTCACACCAAGGGCCATTCCTGCAAAAGATTAATAATACAAGGACCAATATTTATTTTTCTCAAAGTTTTTAACATCCCAGGGACCATTTATGTCAATTTCCAAAGTATAGGGACTAAACTTGTAATTTTGTGAAACTTTGCACCAAAGGACTAAATATGTAACTTTATGATTAAAAAGGACCTTTGGTGACTTTTTCATGTTTTTAGAATAACCAGGGACTAGTTTTGCCAATTTATGAAACTTGAGGGACTGAAACTGCCAATTATGCAAACTTTGTACGTTTTTCATCTGTTTTTGCATATTTTGCATTTGAAACATATAAAATACACTTCTAAGATATTTTAAGTATTTTGATGCATATTTGAGTGTTTTTGTATGTTTTGGCAGCTCAGATTAGTATAAAATGATGAGTATTTAGACACTCATCATAAGTACTCTTTCAATTCAATCAATATGTCTATGTGTTGTTTGAATATATCTTACGCTTGTCTTCAATTTAACATGCTTGGCTAGATCTCTCTTGTGTTTGCTTAGATGTAGTGAAACCTAGATGTTAATTATGGGTTGATTGTTTGTTTATAGTTGTTACGGATGATTGTATTCGATGTTAGGCTTAAGAAAACTGGCAGACTTCCATTGGTAGCATGCTTGAACGTCTTAAGAAACATGATCAGAGGTGTACTATGATTTTTGGTTGTATTTAATGCGTAGGAGAATTCTAATGATCCCATGTTAGGAGCTTCTAACTGCTCGACATAGGAGTGAAGTAGGATCCTATAGAGTTAGGGAATATTGTACACGGCCCTACGACTAGTATTAAGGAATATGACCCGTCATCCATGCAATTGTAACAAACTATCAACCTGTAAAAGATATCTAGGGAGTAATGAAACCTAAGTAAACACAGCTTTTCCCATTATTGTTTACACCACATTAGTAATTAGATTTATTTTCATTTCTGTTATTTTATTTTGATTGCATCTTTAGTTATTGGGTTAGTTGACTAGCAACTAATTCCGCCCACTCTTCCAAAACCAGAGATTTTATTTCTTTTATAAAATATAAAAATACAAAAAGAATCATCCCTCACCTCTAGACCTAGTTTTTAGGCTTTCTAATCCTAGAGACACTATTCCTGAGTTGAACGATCAATCCCCCGGTACTTGTCACTATACTATACTACAATGATCAGGTACACTGCCTGGTGGGGGTTGTAAGCTTCTCGAGATCCCTCGAGAGGTAAAGCCTGGTGCGATTCCCACGTATCAAGTTTTTGGCGCCGCAGCCTGGGGAATAGTTATTGTCTTGGTTAGGATTTCTTTTTATTAGGTCTACTTGCTAGATTCCTTTCTAGTAAGATTTTAATTTTATTTCTAGGTTGTTCTTTAGTCTGTCTTATTTCTTCGTGTCTTTGTTCGTAACCTTTACCATCCGACATTATGGAAGGTGGTAACATCTTTGAACCCATCAACCCACCACAACAAAACCACCCACAAAACCCACCACTAGCAAACCAACCTCTTAGGCCCCGAACCTTAGGAGAGTATTCCCGTCCTAGCCACCAAGGCTATCTAAACACTATTGAGCTCACTCAAGGAGCCAATGTGTCCCCCTTGCGATCTGACACCATCCGGTTTGTGCAAAGTGGATGTGCATTCCATGGACTTCGTTCCCAAGATCCTAATCAACATATTTCCTTAAAATCGTAGATTCTATAGACCTTGATGTTACAACTAGAGAGTCGACCCGATTACGCCTATTCCAGTTCTCTCTACGTGATCAAGCTAGTCAATGACTTGAACGTTTACCCGCGGGATCCATCACCTCATGGGATGATCTCACCACTCGTTTCCTTGCTCAAATTTTCCCACCGGGGAGAACTACCAAGCTTAGAAATGATATCTTGATGTTCCAACAATGTCAAGGTGAAACTCTATATGAAGCATGGACTCGTATCAAAGACTTACTCCAAAAAGTCCCTCATCATGGCATAGATCTTTGGCTCCAAGTCCAAATCTTCTATGACCATATCGATCTCTCTACAAGGCGAACCATTGACCAATTGGCCGGTGGCAAGCTACGTGATCTAAGTGCGGAAGAATCATGGGAACTCATAGAAGATCTTGCTCTCTATGACAACGAAAGTTGGAATGATCCTCGTGATTTGAACAAAACGGTCAAGGAAATATCTCGAACAATTCTAGCACTCCTGACCGTAGGATCATGGAACTTGAGGACCAAGTCAAGTTTCTCATGAAATCCTACGAAGCTCCTAAGCCTTCAAGCCAAGTGAACAAAATCACTTCTTCATGCGAATTATGTAGTGGTCCCCAGGACACTCGTGATTGCGTGGAACTCCCCGGACAAGCTTTTGCGGACTACGAATCCTCGCGTACCGACGAAGCGGGAGACAAGTGGTACACTTTCAAACCCGAGCCAAACTCTTACAGTGATTCCTACAACCCTTCTTGGAAAAATCACCTGAACCTTAGGTGGAAACAAAACCAAAACAATTCTTCCAATCTGCCTAATCGTTACCAACCAAACGGTCCAACCGCTAACCGTACTTTCAACAACAATCCTTCTAATAACTATAGTAGTACCAATAATTTTGAAGGATTGATGTCCAAGTTCATGGCATCTCAAGAAGCTCGCATAGCTAAGTTTGAAACCGAGTTCAATCAACAACAAACAGAGATGACCAATAAGATTGACAACTCGTTGAAAGCCCTTAACAACCAAGTGCTTACTACACCTAGGAAGGACACTAAGGACACCAAGTGCTTACTTTTTCACACCTTCTACACAACTATTTCACACCTATTCACTACTTAATCACACCACTTCTTCACACCTATCTTCTACACACCAATCTTTTTTACACCTATCTTCTACACACTAATCTTCTTCACACCTATCTTCTACAAACTAATCTTCTTCACAACTATCTTTTTCCTAGCTCTTCTTCTTCACAACAAACTAGTTATATCTCACTACTTCTATTCACAACTTCTACTCCTAGATCTATCTAGTTACAATACTATCACACCTTTACAATGAATGTACACAACAACTAGACTATATACACAAATCTACAATACTTCACAACTTGATGTTGAAGGAGTATTCTTCTCTTGCACTTTGAGAGATGAGAGGTGAGGGAATGAATCACTTGAAACAAGGATTAACAATTTGATGCGTGGGAATCGCAACAGGTTTTACCTCTCGAGGGATCTCGAGAAGCTTACAACCCCCACCAGGCAGTGTACCTGATCGTTGTAGTATAGTATAGTGACAAGTACCGGGGGATTGATCGTTCAGCTTAGGAATAGTGTCGCTAGGATTAGAAATCCTAAATTACTAGTTATAAAGGTGAGGGATGATTATTTTTGTGTTTTTATATTTTTTAGAAAGCAATTAAAATCTCGGGTTTTGGAAGAGTGGGCGGAATTAGTTGCTATTCAACTAACCCAAAACTAAGATGCAATCAAAATAAAATACTAAAAATGTAAATAAGCTAAATTATACTAAAGTTGTGAGCAGTAATTGGAGAAAATGTGTTTACTTAGATTTCACTACTCCCTAGATATCTTTTACACGTTAATTACTTGTTATAATTGCATGGATGACGGATTGTATTCCTTAATACCATTCATTGCATACATAACTCCCCAATTCTATGAGCTCTTATCTCCTCCTGCACCATGCCCAGCACAACTATAGGGATTGTAAACAGTGGCTCATGCATTAAATACAACCAATAAAGACCTAGTACGCCTCGGTTCATGTTTCTTAAGACGTTCAAGCATGTTACCATTTGGAGATCTGCCAGTTTTCTTAAGCCTAACATATAAATCATTCATCCAAGACAAGAATAAACAAGTAATCAACACATAATCAATATCTAGGTTTCATTAGATCTAAGCAAACACAAAGGAGATCTAGCCTAGCATAATGGAATTGAGACAAGAACAAGATATAGACAACCAACACATAGACATATTGATTGAATTAGAAGAACACTTATCTCAATTACAATGCAAGGTATCAAGGGGTTGGAACCCTTGAAAAACCTGTAAAAGTTGCACCAAAATCGTACTTAGGGTTTCTCCAAAACTTCTCTCTTTAAATGTGAAAAATTAGAAAACTATATATAGAAAAACAGGTCTGACGGCGTCAAGAGTAATCTTGTGACGCCGTCACCTCGCCGCCAAAACATTCCTCGGACTGCCTAGATCTACTTCTGACGCCGTCAAGACTTAGACTCTTCCAGGACGTCATGACTCTTTTACTCTTGACGCCCTTCTCACGTGACGCCGTCAAAACTCTACTGGACCGTCATGGGAATTTATGAAATTTGCTCTTGACGCCGTCAAGGATTTGCTCTTGACGCCGTCACCTACTGTTCCCAGCTTGGAAAATTAAGACTTTGGCGTTTTCTTCACTTTTATGCTCCAAAAACGTCCGAATTGCTTCCTTTTCCAGATTTCTCTCCCAAAGTACCTAAAATCACAAAAGGAACGATTTAGGGCAATATTTGATCAAATATATTCGAATTCTGGCTTAAATGACCCCCTAAAAACGGATCATTTTTCGCCTCATCATATACCCTTACACTTGAGATTTGCTTGTCCTCAAGCAAATGCGCTTTTATTCTAGTCAAAATACAAGTTAGGGGTCATTTAACACTAATATAAAAGTAATTACAACAAATAATCATTCCACTAAAGACCAATAGACAAGCACGGAGGTCATACACAAGCACCTCACAAATAGTGTTTAGATACTCACATCTCTCGGGTGTAATAAAGTGTAAATTACAATATGGAAACGGAAGATATCTCTCACTACCTGTCATAGCAAAATAGATTACCATAGGCTTGGGAAAGGATCAAACCTCCACCACATGGCGTAAGCACCTAGGATAAACTATCAAAGAGGTCTTTTAAAGGGTTGTAACGTTAGGTGTAGGGATATGAAATACACGGTTTTGTTGGATAAAGGAAGTTTTACTGGTGGTGAGTTAACAATCTTGGTCAATTACATGTACAATATGGCGTTGCTAAGCCAAGACTAGACTCGACTTAAGCTAATAAATGAAAAATAACAAAAACATAAAATAAACATAGAATGAAACGGGATGGTAGTCCGTATGTTTTTTCTCTTTTCCATTTTTCTATATATATATATATATATATATATATATATATATATATAAATATATATATATATATTCTTTTTTTCTTGATTTTTCGATTTTTTTTTTCTTTTTTTTTTTTTTTTTTTTTTTTTTTTTTTTTGCATACACTCTTACCCTACCATCCAAAATAATACATCATAGGGAATGAGAATTCCCCTTACACTTGAATCTTTACATACTTTACATTTAACTAATCTAATGACTCGAATTAAGAAAATTAAAACACTTGGAGCACTTTTAAGATTATCGTACATATGGGGGTAATAAGTGATGTTCTTCCCCATTACTTCATAAAATAAGTACTTACCCATGAGTCCCAATCGTCCCAAAACAATATGTACAAGGATATGACTCGACTTAGCAACCATGTAATCAATTAGAAAGTTAACTTAGGGTTTAAACAAATAATAATAATGCACTAAAAATGAACGCATACACGGAAGGCTAAGGCGATTTGGTTGTACATTTAAGTGGGGTGTAACAAATTCTTCCTTTAAGTAAAGTGCTTAAAGTTAGAAACGAAAAGATAGGCTCGGAGGGGTGTACTAGGGGTTTCGTGTACTAAAAATGAGTACAACGCTAAGGGTGTGGGAAAAATTAGTTGACTTAACTAGCCAAGTAATATGACTTAAATGGTCAAGTAATCATAATACGGGTTTAACACAAGGGTGATCCTAATGCCTCTTATCATGTAGTAAATCCTACTACACGAATGTAGTCTCACTAGCGGTCTCGGGATGCATCACTAACGCAAGTTCTAGAATCTAAATGCTACCGGTACACTCATAAGCACTAATGATGAATGCTTTTCCTATCAAATCTAAAGGCGAACCTCACATATTTGGGTGGAAAATGTTTCTGAATATACGGTTATGTGCTAGTCATACAATCTCCTATCCATGAGACGCTTGCTATGGCTAAAGTTTCACTCTTAAATGTTGTAAAAAATTTTAAATTTGGTGCTAAAATTGCACTAACAAATATTTCTCATAGTTTTATTACACATCTACCATCAAACAAAACAAACTCAAGCGAAAGTGCATATGTAAGGTATCATCTTTTTACCCTCCCCTTACACTTAAGATGAACATTGTCCCCAATGTTCAAGTAAAGAATGTAAAAGTGAAAAAGTAAAGAGAATGAAATCAAATACTCCCCTGATTCGCTCGGTATGGATAATAGGATGGCCAGGTTAAATCTTCCTCCAAGAAAATGAACAATCAAAGCTTCCCTTCCAGAATATAAATCATCTTCTTGTCATACATAACCTGTAAAACCTGACAAAATAGACAAGACAATCTCGCGTAAAATCGGCGGCATCCTATATAAGTTTCTAAATCCTAGAAAACAAGATAAGATATAATGCTTGTGGAATGAAGTTTGCAGATCTCCTGGAGATTATAAAACTTAATAATTCACAAAAACCATAAGACTCCGTTAGAAAAACAAAACCGGTAAAATTTCCAGATTTTAACTCCTGACGCCGTCAAGAGTAAACTCCTGACGCCGTCAGAATTGACCTGCAGAAATTCTTATGTTAAGTTTCCGGAAAATTTCTGGAGAAACTTCGTTCTACTTCCTGGAAAATCCTGCAAAACTTCATTATGACTCAATACAAGCATTTGACTCTAACAAGTACGAATATACATGTTCATTTAATATTGTGGAGAATCATGATCGGTTTGTTTCTTAAAAACATATTTGGGGTTTCCCCTTACACTTATCTTTTGCAAAAATACCTTTAGGTGGAGTTAAGACTAGGCCAAAAGAACAAAGTAAAGTATTTCCACTATTTAGTTTAGAAACATGATCTACCAACAATAAAAGTTAAGCATGGATACGGAAGCAAATAACAAACAAACAAATAAAATCACACAAAACATGGGTTGCCTCCCAAGAAGCGCTTGTTTTTGTTCGAGTCACGAGCCTGACTTTACCCTTATTTCATGGAAATAGGAGAGGTTTTCCCTACACTTAGGATTAAGTGTGGGTGGAAGTAGTGATACACACCCTTAGGGTGGAAATATGCCATGTGAGGAAAAAGTGGTGGATGAATTATATGCTCAAAGGGCTGTGCTCCTATCATCATAACCTTACCTAATTCAATTAGGTTAGTGGGCGGATTAAGATTTTCTCCTAGAAAGGGATCATTTTCTAACAACTTCGAGAGATTCCTAGTTGGGAATCCATCTTGACCCAATAGACCCGGTTTAAACCCATAATGTTTCTTATGATCAATCATGAATGGGTGATGTAAGTATGTAAGGTCATTTTCCACTCCTATATTTGCTTCCTCTCTACAAGGCTTAGAGTCCACTACCTTTGTCCTAAGACTACCCGGACTATATGGTTTGATGGGTGGATCGGAACCTATTTCAATTCCTAAATTTTCATCCAAGGATGGAAGATTAGGTAACGGTTTTGGTTGAGGCTCCGGTTCATCAAAACTAGGAACTTCCCTAGAACTAAGAGTAAGGTTATCATTATAAGTATTCAAACCTATATCCTCTAGTTGTGTTTGGTTCAAAGGTTCTACCTCTATTGGGGTTCCTAAAGTCTCTTCTACTTCTTCCGGGTAAGTCACAGGTGGGGTGTATTCCTCAAATGATGGCAGGACTTGTGGGGTACTTAGTGAGCTTATGTTATTTACTTCATCATTCCCTATGTCACGATCACCTATATCCTCAACATGTATTTTATTATAATCTAAGCCTAACATTTTCCCAAGTATCTCACGTGCTTCTCTAGGCATCTCAACTTCTATATCCGAATCATAAGGATCATCCTCAATATTATGACTACTATATACAAATTGCCCAAAAGATTCATCATCTGTTTCTTGAGATTCATCATCATCGATCATAAAACTTAGGTCTTTTTGATCAATGTGATCATGTTTGGCTACATCCTCCATCACATCAAGGTCACCCATGTGTTCATCCTGTATTATGGTAGGGCCTAACCATGACATGCAGCTAGGTGGCTCATACGAAACTATCCTAGGTGAAGGCTCATATGGTGCATAGGTTTCACAAAGTGAGGCATTTTGAGGGGTTGATGGAGCTCCTAAGGTAAATTTTTTAAAAGTCTTATGCCCTTGGCCTCTTTTCTCAAGGTACTCAATAAAATCAATATAAGATCCTGTCCTCCTCATTTCATTCGTCCATCTTGGTATATCCAAACTGGTGTAATTATATTTTTTCTGGTAAAACTCTAGTGTCGGACTTGGTGGATTCGCGTTCTCCATAATGGTGAACGGAATAGTCAATGAACTTAATTTACTAACAAAGGCACAAAGAAAAAGATAGACTAGAGAAAACCTAAAAACAAAAATAAAAAAAAATCTTACTAGAAAGGAATCTAGCAAGTAGACCTAATAAAAAGAAATTCTAACCTAGACAACAACTATTCCCCGGGCTGCGGCGCCAAAATCTTGATGCGTGGGAATCGCAACAGGTTTTACCTCTCGAGGGATCTCGAAAAGCTTACAACCCCCACCAGGCAGTGTACCTGATCGTTGTAGTATAGTATAGTGACAAGTACCGGGGGATTGATCGTTCAGCTTAGGAATAGTGTCGCTAGGATTAGAAAGCCTAAATTACTAGTTCTAAAGGTGAGGGATGATTATTTTTGTGTTTTTATATTTTTTAGAAAGCAATTAAAATCTCGGGTTTTGGAAGAGTGGGCGGAATTAGTTGCTATTCAACTAACCCAAAACTAAGATGCAATCAAAATAAAATACTAAAAATGTAAATAAGCTAAATTATACTAAAGTTGTGAGCAGTAATTGGAGAAAATGTGTTTACTTAGATTTCACTACTCCCTAGATATCTTTTACATGTTAATTACTTGTTATAATTGCATGGATGACGGATTGTATTCCTTAATACCATTCATGGGGTGGCATACATAACTCCCCAATTCTATGAGCTCTTATTCCTCCTACACCATGCCCAGCACAACTATAGGGATTGTAAACAGTGGCTCATGCATTAAATACAACCAATAAAGACCTAGTACACCTCGGTTCATGTTTCTTAAGACGTTCAAACATGTTACCATTTGGAGATCTGCCAGTTTTCTTAAGCCTAACATATAAATCATTCATCCAAGACAAGAATAAACAAGTAATCAACACATAATCAATATCTAGGTTTCATTAGATCTAAGCAAACACAAAGGAAATCTAGCCTAGCATAATGGAATTGAGATAAGAACAAGATATAGACAACCAACACATAGACATATTGATTGAATTAGAAGAACACTTATCTCAATTACAATGCAAGGTATCAAGGGGTTGGAACCCTTGAAAAACCTGTAAAAGTTGCACCAAAATCGTACTTAGGGTTTCTCCAAAACTTCTCTCTTTAAATGTGAAAAATTAGAAAACTATATATAGAAAAACAGGTCTGACGGCGTCAAGAGTAATCTTGTGACGCCGTCACCTCGCCGCCAAAACATTCCTCGGACTGCCTAGATCTACTTCTGACGCCGTCAAGACTTAGACTCTTCCAGGCCGTCATGACTCTTTTACTCTTGACGCCCTTCTCACGTGACGCCATCAAAACTCTACTGGACCGTCATGAGAATTTATGATATTTGCTCTTGACGCCGTCAAGGATTTGCTCTTGACGCCGTCACCTACTGTTCCCAGCTTGGAAAATTAAGACTTTGGCGTTTTCTTCACTTTTATGCTCCAAAAACGTCCGAATTACTTCCTTTTCCAGATTTCTCTCCCAAAGTACCTAAAATCACAAAAGGAACGATTTAGGGCAATATTTGATCAAATAAATTCGAATTTGGGCTTAAATGACCCCCTAAAAACGGATCATTTTTCACCTCATCACAATTATATGATCAGAGGGTTTTTAGGAGGATGTTTAGAGAGATTTGGATCTGAAAATTTTCGTGCAAGAGGTGAGAAAAATTCCAGGTTTGAGGTGGTATTTATAGGGAAAAATTTCTGACCAAATCTGACAGGGGAGCGTGGCCGGTCCCCTTAATTGTGTGCCGGTCCCCTTAAAATTAAGGGGGCCGCCATACTGAAACTGCCAGATTTTCTGTCTTTTAGTGGGGAAAGTTTATTTGGTGAAAAACTAACTAATTTTGGTTTAAAATTTGAATTCATATATTTACTATGAATTAAACATTTTCCTTTATTACCAAAAATGTTTTTCAAAAATATATAATAAGTTTATTTAATTTTATAAACATTGTATTATTTAAATAAACATCCCTTTGATCATAAAATGTATTAGTCACTTGTTTATTCATACCTTAAGTGATTATGTTGGATGAGATGATATAAACTTGCTTAAAACTTGTTTACGTATTAACTTTGCGTTTAATGTTTTTAGATTTTGTGATCGTCAAAACTTAGGGATATCGAAAAATATTAATAACGTTTTTATTTATATCAACAATCTCCCCCTTTTTTATGATTACAAAATCTAAACTTATTAAACTAAAAATTAATATATATGTAAGTTTAGTGTGAGTTTATATCACTTCTCCCCCTTTTTGTTAGCATCAAAAAGGTTATCCCGATGAATGTATAGCTCCCCCTTGAAGTATACTCCCCCTCGTTTTGAGGTCAAAAGAGATCGAGATATGGAATGCTTGCAAAAATATTTAGATCACAAGGAACATAGATATATATGCATGCAATAGATATGAAGTAACTAATAAGAATGCATGGTAATAAAACAAAAGAAACATTCATTAGTAATTATGTTGAAAACATAATCATTAGTACATAAGCATATGGATGGATGCTTTTCTAGCAAATTACACTAGATAATACTAAGTTGCCAAGTTGAGGTCTCTTGGACTTGCTTGGAACACAAAAGGTTTGAAATGATTTTATTTTTGGAGATGGGAAACATGGTATTTAGGAAAGGTAGACTTTTGAGGGAATGGTGTTTGTAGAGTTTGGAGAGTTTGGTGGTGAGTTTGGAGCGGAAGGATTTGCTTGAGGGTTGATGTTTTGTGTTATGGATGATGTTGGAGAAGACCTAGTGAGGAGATACTCAATCCAAGTGAGGTGTTCATTCATGGCCATGTTTTGTTTTTGGAAAAGAATGCAACAAGAACAATTGTTGACATGATTCTCAAGATGTATCAAGTTGTTGGGTGGTGATGAGTTGGTGGATGAAGGTTGTTGATCCAAGTTGCTTTAAGCAAGATGTAAAGCAAGAAGAGCACTAGGCTCATGTGCTTCTTTAAGTTCTTCAACGAACTTTTTATGTTCGGAAGATGGTGATGATGGTGGAGTTGGATAGTGATTATTGATTGTGGATTGAACATGGAACATAGGTTTCATGTATGGATGAGTTTTGATGGTTGTTGTTTAAATATTGAGTATGTTCCTCAAGAGGGTCATTTGGAAGAAATGAATTGGGTGAATGTGGAATTTCATTAGTGAGGGTGATTGTGAGATTGTCTTGTTGAGACAAAAGAGAGGTTTCATTTGAGTAATCATGAATAGATGAGGATGAATGTATGGAAGAATGGGATGTTTCATGAGTGGAGAATGTTTTGTATAGTGGATTTATAGTTTGGCCAAAATGTGAGGTGATGGGAGTGAGATTGGGATTGTTGTTTTGAGATTGAGTATGCTCTTGAATTTTATGGGTGAGATGAAAGTGCATTTTTGGGAGTAAGGATGGAAACGAATGTGGATGGAGTAATTATGTGAGGATGAGTGAGGTAAGTAATTTGAGTATGGTGAGGAAGGTGTGTGATGCAAATTGCATTGTGCAAGGTGCATAGTATTGAGATCACGAAGATCATGGAGTTGGTCAAGTTCTTCACGAAACATCAAGGTTTTCAAGGAAGATGATGATGAAGGAATTTTGTAATGTTGGTGGAAAAGAGAGTGAGGTGTAATATTGATTATTGTTTTTGATGTTTTTCAATAAAAGGATTGTTTCGAGGAGATAGATGAAATGTAGGTATGTAGATGAAGGTGTACTTGGGTGATGTGATGGATGGTTGGTTATTATGATGTGGTTTGTGAAAGGGTTCATTTGAGTGAACATGAGGTTTGTGTATCATGAAGTATGGTTTGACCTTCATGGGTTAAGTTGTAGTGGTGATGACACACTTTGTAGAGTGTAGGGAATGGTTACATGGTTGAATCATTTTGTGAGGATGACTAGATGGAGTTATTTGTGAGGATGGGAAATGAGTATCAAGTGGTGTGATTGATGAGAGTGAAAGAGCGATGTTCACGGAAGGAATGACTTGGTTTTTCATTTCACTTTGGTGGTTTGAGTATGTAAAGGTTATGAGGTTTGGTTTTGAGCAAGTCCAACTCTTTAGGCAACTATGCATGTATTATCTTAATGGAATATGCATGAAAAGTATATAGGCAAACAAACATGTAATATAATTGCAATTAAGCATGCATGCAAAATTAATAAAGTAATAGATCAAGTAATTTAGGCATTCTACCTAACATGAACAACTTAGTGCAAGGGCAAAGGCAACTAATGAGTGAGATACTAGTGATGGAACAAATGTGGTAGTGTAATTCTTGATTTTGTGCATGGTTTGATAGAAAAACGTTTTTATCATTATTCAACAATGAGTTTTCCTAAACGTGAGAATAATTTCAAAATGAATTGAGGTTTTCTTTGAGAATATATTAATGCAAAACAAAATATCTCAATTCTTGATTTTGAGCAAAATAGAATCCTAGACTCAGATTTGAGAGGAAAGAAAATTTTAAAATTTTATGCTCAGATGGCCGGCCCCCTTAAAGCGAGGCCGATCCCCTTAATTTTAAGGGGGCCGCCCTTATAAATTAAGGGGTCCGCCCATTTGACAAAGAAAATTTTCCAGAACTTTGATTTTTCAGAAGATGATAAGTATTTCAAGAATTTAATCAATTTGCTCCATCATTCCTAATCCTAAACGTAAGTGGTTAAGTAAATCACGCTTAAGAGGCTTAGTGACTTTATCGGCAATGTTACCTTCCGAAGCTACCTTCTCTATTGTTATATATTCTTTTTGTATAATGTCCCTAAGAAAGAGATGACGCATTTCTATATGTTTAGTCCTAGAGTGTTGAACATGATTCTTACTTAAATCTATAGCACCTTTGTTATTGCACATAATAGGAAAATTTTCTAACCTAATTCCATAGTCTTCGAGAGCTTGTTTCATCCATAGTTTTCTTACGCGAGGGATCTAGTCTTACTTCTATATTAACGATTAATCCACTTAACTCATTTCACTTCATCACCATGAGTTTTCTACTAGTGGACATAGAAGATTTCCATTTTCTATGTTGTTCGACAACGAGCAATTTTAATTCAAATCCTAGGAAAGCCAACTAAGAGGGGTTCATAATATGTGAGCAAGTAAGTATTACTAGCTATATAACTAAGCATTATTCTAACTAGTTATTAATCTAAGAATATAAATATTAACGATAAACTTAAAAGAAATGCGTACCTTTTGGTCTTCAATAAATTTTCTTCAAACACATCAAGATGCCATGTTGACTTAAAGAAGTCATTTGTAGATGAGATACCAATATTTTCCAAAAGTGACAACTTAGCCACTTGGTTCCCATGGTCTCATTGGTCCAAAGTTGTTTGAACCAAACATGGTTTGCAATTGACTAGGATGCATGTATGGTGGAAGTATTCCCCATGGGCTAAAGCTTGGTTGATGTGGATAAATCCACATTGGGTGACTATTATTAGAAAAGTTTTGTCTACCTTGATTTCTCCTATGTTGAGGGGTTTTAGACCGAGGATGAGGATTATTTGGTCTATTTGGAGGTGGAGTTTTAGATCTTAATTTTAGTTTAGAAAATCCGGTTTTGTCTTTTAATGATGGTTTATAAAAACTTTTTACATCCTCATCACTCGCAATAGGTATTTTTCTAACTTTTATAGGTACATACTTAGGTTTTGAGTCTAATGGTTTTTGTTTACTAGATTCACATTCAAACTTTTCATTTTTATTTTCACTAATTGAAACATTAGTTAAGTCGAATCCTAGACCGGTTTTATCTCCCAAAGTTTCTTGAACACTTATTATTTTCTTAAGTGAGTTACAACTATCTTTAAACTTGTCAAGTTTGAAAATTTTATCTTTAAGTTTTTTGTTTTCATTTTTGACCTCTAAACATGTTTTACATTCTATAAAAACTTCTTTTTCTTTTTCCAAATGTTGTAGTTTAATTTTTAATTCAAGTACTTCATTTTCTAATTGATTATTAATATGTTTTAGTGACTTATTTTTAGCTATTAACTTTTGACCTAATTTACACAATCTACTATATTCGCTATTGATGAGGCGAAAAATGATCCGTTTTTAGGGGGTCATTTAAGCCCGAATCCAACTTTATTTGATCAAATATTGCCCTAAATCGTTCCTTTTGTGATTTTAGGTACTTGGAGAGTGAATTCTGGAAAAGAAGCCATTTTGGACGTTTTTGGAGCATAAAAGTGAAGAAAACGACAAAGTACCAATTTTCCATGCTGAAGACACTAGATGACGGCGTCAAGAGTTATACCCTGACGGCGTCAGACATCAAGAATAAAATACCGTAGCTGATGACGGCGTCAAAAGTCATCCCGACGGCGTCAAAGTACCAAGAATAAAATACCGTGGTAGCTGATGGCGTCACATAGGCCGTCATAAGTAGATCAAGGCCGTCCGAGGAAGTGTTTGGCGGTGAGATGACGGCGTCACACCATTGCTCTTGACGCCGTCACCTCGGTTTTCCTATATATAGTTTTCTAGTTTTTTCATTAAAAAAGGAGAAGTTTTGGTGAAACCCTAAAGACGAATTTGGTGTATCTTTTACAGGTTTTTCAAGGGTTCCAAACCCTTGATACCTTGCATTGTAATTGAGATAAGTGTTCTTCCAATTCAATCAATATGTCTATGTGTTGGTTGTTTATATCTTGTTCTTGTCTCAATTCCATTATGCTAGGCTAGATCTCTTTTGTGTTTGCTTAGATCTAATGAAACCTAGATGTTGATTATGTGTTGATTACTTGTCTATTCTTGTTTTGGATGAATGATTTTATATGTTAGGCTTAAGAAAACTGGCAGATCTCCAAATGGTAACATGCTTGAACGTCTTAAGAAACATGAACCGAGGCGTACTAGGTCTTTATTGGTTGTATTTAATGCATGAGCCACTATTTACAATCCCTATAGTTGTGCTGGGTCATAGTGTAGGAGGAGATAAGAGCTCATAGAGTTGGGGAGTTATGTATGCCACCCCACGAATGGTATTAAGGAATACAATCCGTCATCCATACAAGTATAACAAGTAATTAACGTGTAAAAGATATCTAGGGAGTAGTGAAGTCTAAGTAAACACAATTTCTCCAATCACTGCTCACAACCTTAGTATAATTTAGTTTATTTTCATTTTTATTATTTTATTTTGATTGCATCTTAGTTTTGGGTTAGTTGAATAGCAACTAATTCCGCCCACTCTTCCAAAACCCGAGATTTTACTTTCTTTCAAAAAAATATAAAATACAAAAATAATCATCCCTCACCTTTAGAACTATTAATTAGGTTTTCTAATCCTAGCGACACTATTCCTAAGCTGAAAGATCAATCCCCTGGTACTTGTCACTATACTATACTACAACGATCAGGTACACTGCCTGGTGGGGGTTGTAAGCTTCTCGAGATCCCTCGAGAGGTAAAGCAAGGTGCGATTCCCACGCATCAAGTTTTTGGCGCCGCAGCCCGGGGAATAGTTATTGTCTAGGTTAGGATTTCTTTTTATTAGGTCTACTTGCTAGATTCCTTTCTAGTAAGATTTTATTTTTATTTTTTTAGGTCTTCTTTAGTCTATCTTATTTCTTCGTGCCTTTGTTCGTAACTCTTTTACCATCCGACATCATGGAAGGTGGTAATATCTTTGAACCCGTCATCCCACCACAACAAAACCCACCATTAGAACCCCTTAGGCCCCGAACCTTAGGAGAGTATTCCCGACCTAGCCACCAAGGCTACCGCAACACCATTGAGCTCACCGGAGACAATGTGACCCCCTTGCGATCCGACACCATCCGGTTGGTGCAAAGCGGATGTGCATTCCATGGACTTCGTTCCGAAGATCCAAACCAACACCTTAAGGACTTCCTCAAAATCGTAGATTCCATAGACCTAGGTGTTGAAATTAGAGAGACTACCCGTTTACGCCTATTCCAATTCTCTCTACGGGATCAAGCTAGTCAATGGCTTGAGCGTTTACCCGCGGGATCCATCACCACATGGGATGATCTCACCACTCGTTTCCTTGCTCAATTTTTCCCACCGGGGAGAACTACTAAACTTAGGAATGACATCTTGATGTTCCAACAACGTCAAAATGAATCTCTTTATGAAGCATGGACTTGTTTCAAGGACTTACTCCAAAAATTCCCTCATCATGGCATAGATCTTTGGCTCCAAGTCCAAATCTTCTATGACCATATCGACATCTCCACGAGGCGAATCATTGACCAATCGGCCGGTGGTAAGCTACGTGATCTTAGTGCGGAACAATCATGGGAACTCATAGAAGATCTTGCTCTCTATGACAACGAAAGTTGGAATGATCCCCGTGATTTGAACAAAACGGTCAAGGCAATATCTTTGCCTTCGAACAATTCTAGCACTCCCGACCGTAGGATCATGGAACTTGAGGACCAAGTCAAGTTTCTCATGAAATCTTACGAAGCTCCGAAGCATTCAAGCCAAGTGAACAAAATCACTTCTTCATGCGAATTATGTAGTGGTCCCCATGACACTCGTGATTGTGTGGAACTCCCCGGAACAGCTTTTGCGGACTACGCATCCACGATTACCGACGAAGCGGGAGATAAGTGGTACACTTTCAAGCCCGAGCCAAACACATACGGTGATTCATACAACCCCTCATGGAAAAATCACCCAAACCTTAGGTGGAAACAAAATCAACCCAATTCTTCCAATCCGCCTAATCGTTATCAACCAAACGGTCCACCATCCAACCGTACCTTCAACAACAATCCTTCTAACAACTATGGTAGTACCAACAATTTTGAAGGATTGATGTCAAAGTTCATGGCATCTCAAGAAGCCCGCATAGCCAAGTTTGAAGCCGATTTCAAACAAAATCAAACCGAGATGACCAATAGAATTGATGCATTGTTGAAAGTTCTCAATGACCGAGAAATGGGAGCACTCCCAAGCGACACAATCAAGAATCCGAAACTAAACGTTAATTCCATATCTTCAGTTTCGTCACCCACTTCATGTCCACAATACAACTCGGTCAAATCAACGAGCACATGTTTCAAACAAAACCAAGTTCTACCAAAGGACCAATCAAACAAGATACCCAATATAGAACCGGTCAAAAATATAGTTGAAACACCTCTTACGCAAGACCTTGACGATGAATTCAAAGAACTTCACCTTGAACGCCCCGTCATTGATGTCTTAGCGCGTGCTCCTTACTATAGTGCCCTCCTAGAAAAATATGAGAAGTGTAAGCTAGGTAAAAATGGGACCGCCTTCGTTCAAAACAAGTTACCTAAAAAGCTCGATGATCCGGGTATATTTGTTTTGCCTTGTAAGATAGGAAGATCCAAAGCTTTCGACACACTAGCCGATTTAGGGTCAAGCCTCAACTTGATTCCCTTATCCTTATTCACCACTCTTAAGCTAGGAAAGTTAGAGGAAACGGAGGTATTGATAGGGTTAGCGGATGGGAGTATAGCCCACCCGGTTGGGATGATTAAGGATGTAGTTGTTCACGTAGGAAAGTTAACTATATTAGCGGATTTTCATGTCCTAGACATGGTTAGTGACACTACATGCCCATTATTGGTAGGAAGAGGATTTTTAGCAACCGCTAGTGCCATGATAGATTGCAAGGAATCTAAGATAGCGGTAGGTGAAGGGGATACTTGGTCGGTGTATGATGTTAAGAAGCATAGTTATGATTGTGATAATGAACCGACACCACATTGGGTAGAGATGAATAGGAAACCGTCTAGATATGGACCTTGGATAGAAAGGAACTTCATAGGACCTCAATGTCCATTTTATCTAGAAAAGGATTTCGTTGAGAAGACACATTCGGTAGAACAACTCATAGCTAGAGATGAGGAGCTAGATCCCTTTGAGGACCCCTTAGTCTTTAGAAAGATGATTGAGTTCTTGAGCGTAATGCCTATTAATATAGAGTTGAATAAATGGAAAAGAGATGGATATAAGTATAAACGGAGGTGGGACAAGCCACCTAAAGAAGGAGACGGATCATGGCACATGAGAATGACTTTGTATGATCCGGATGGAGAGATGTTCGAAAGGTCATACCATACGTTGAAACCTAAGTTTGATCCCAAAGATGTCCTCAACGAGGAACTCACCCGAATCACGTAGTAACCCATGACTTTGAGTCTAGCTACAAGACTCGTAAATAAAGAAAAGCGCTTCTTGGGAGGTAACCCATGTTTTGTTTGATTTTATTTGTTTGATAGTTATTTGCTTCCGTATGCATGTTTTATTTTTATTGTTAGTTGATCATGTTTCTCAATTAAAATGTGGAAATACTTTACTATGTTGTTTGGCCTAGTCTTAACTCCAACCTAAAGGTATTTTTGCAAAAGATAAGTGTAAGGGGAAACCCCAAATATGTTTTTAAGAAACAAACCGATCATGATTCTCCACAATATTAAATGAACATGTATATTCGTATTTGTTAGAGTCAAATGCTTGTATTGAGTCATAATGAAGTTTTGCAGAATTTTCCAGGAAGTAGGACCAAGTTTTTCCAGAAATTTTCCGGAAACTTAACATAAGAATTTCTGCAGGTCCATTCTGACGGCGTCAGAGTATTACTCTTGACGGCGTCAGGAGTTAAAAATCTGGAAATTTTACCGGTTTTGTTTTTTCTAACGGAGTCTTATGGTTTTTGTGAATTATTAAGTTTTATAATCTCCAGGAAATCTGCAAACTTCATTCCACAAGCATTATATCTTACTTTGTTTTCTAGGATTTAGTAACTTATATAGGATGCCGCCGATTTTACGCGAGGTTGTCTTGTCTATTGTTGTCAGGATTTACAGGTTATGTATGACAAGAAGATGATTTATATTCTGGAAGGGAAGCTTTGATTGTTCATTTTCTTGGAGGAAGATTTAACCTGGCCAACCTATAATCCATACCGAGCGAATCAGGGGAGTATTTGATTTCATTCTCTTTACTTTTTCACTTTTACATTCTTTACTTGAACATTGGGGACAATGTTCATCTTAAGTGTAAGGGGAGGGTAAAAAGATGATACCTTACATATGCACTTTCGCTTGAGTTTGTTTTGTTTGATAGTAGATGTGTAATAAACTATGAGAAATACTTGTTAGTGTAATTTTAGCGCCAAATTTAAATTTTTTTACAACATTTAGGAGTGAAACTTTAGCCATAGCAAGCGTCTCATGGATAGGAGATTGTATGACTAGCACATAACCGTATATTCAGAAAAATTTTCCACCCAAATATGTGAGGTTCACCTTTAGATTTGATAGGAAAAGCATTCATTATTAGTGCTTATGAGTGTACCGGTAGCATTTAGATTCTAGAACTTGCGTTAGTGATGCATCCCAAGACCGCTAGTGAGACTACATTCGTGTAGTAGGATTTACTACATGATAAGAGGCATTAGGATCACCCTTGTGTTAAACCCGTATCATAATTACTTGACCATTTAAGTCATATTACTTGGCTAGTTAAGTCAACTAATTTTTCCCACACCCTTAGCGTTGTACTCATTTTTAGTACACGAAACCCCTAGTACACCCCTCCGAGCCTATCTTTTCGTTTCTAACTTTAAGCATCTTACTTAAAGGAAGAATTTGTTACACCCCACTTAAATGTACACCCAAATCGCCTTAGCCTTCCGTGTATGCGCTCATCTTTAGTGCATTATTGTTATTTGTTAAACCCTAAGTTAACTTTCTAATTGATTATATGGTTGCTAAGTCGAGTCATATCCTTGTACATATTGTTTTGGGACGATTGGGACTCATGGGTAAGTACTTATTTTATGGAGTAATGGGGAAGAACATCATTTATTACCCCCATATGTGCGTTAATCTTAAAAGTGCTCCAAGTGTTTTGATTTTCTTAATTCGAGTCATTAGATTAGTCGAATGTAAAGTATGTAAAGATTCAAGTGTAAGGGGAATGTTCATTCCCTATGATGTATTATTTTGGATGGTAGGGTAAGAGTGTATGCAAAAAAAAAAAAAAAAAAAAAAAAATCGAAAAAATCAAGAAAAAGAAAAAAAATAGAAAAAGGAAAAAGCGAAAAAAACATACGGACTACCATCCCATTTTCATTCTATGTTCATTTTATGTTTTTATTTTTTCATTTATTAGCTTAATTCGAGTCTAGTCTTGGCTTAGCAACGCCATCTTGTACATGTAATTAACCGAGATTGTTAACTCGCCACCAGTAAAACTTCCTTTATCCAACAAAACCGTGTAATTCATGTCCCTATACCTAACGTTACAACCCTTTCAAAGACCTCTTTGATAGTTTATCCTAGGTGCTTACGCCATGTGGTGGAGGTTTGATCCTTTCCCAAGCCTATGGTAATCTATTTTGCTATGACAGGTAGTGAGAGATATCTTCCATTTCCATAATGTTATATTACTTTATTACACCCGAGAGATGTGAGTATCTAAACACTATTTGCGAGGTGCTTGTGTATGACCTCCGTGCTTGTCTATTGGTCTTTAGTGGAACGATTATTTGTTGTAATTACTTTTATATTAGTGTTAAATGACCCCTAACTTGTCTTTTGAGTAGAATAAAAGCTCACTTGCTTGAGGACAAGCAAATCTCAAGTGTAAGGGTATATGATGAGGCGAAAAATGATCCGTTTTTAGGGGGTCATTTAAGCCCGAATCCAACTTTATTTGATCAAAAATTGCCCTAAATCGTTCCTTTTGTGATTTTAGGTACTTGGAGAGTGAATTCTGGAAAAGAAGCCATTTTGGACGTTTTTGGAGCATAAAAGTGAAGAAAACGACAAAGTACCAATTTTCCATGCTGAAGACACTAGATGACGGCGTCAAGAGTTATACCCTGACGGCGTCAGACATCAAGAATAAAATACCGTAGCTGATGACGGCGTCAAAGTACCAAGAATAAAATACCGTGGTAGCTGACGGCGTCACATAGGCCGTCATAAGTAGATCAAGGCCGTCCGAGGAAGTGTTTGGCGGCGAGATGACGGCGTCACACCATTGCTCTTGACGCCGTCACCTCGGTTTTCCTATATATAGTTTTCTAGTTTTTTCATTAAAAAAGGAGAAGTTTTGGTGAAACCCTAAAGACGAATTTGGTGTATCTTTTACAGGTTTTTCAAGGGTTCCAAACCCTTGATACCTTGCATTGTAATTGAGATAAGTGTTCTTCCAATTCAATCAATATGTCTATGTGTTGGTTGTTTATATCTTGTTCTTGTCTCAATTCCATTATGCTAGGCTAGATCTCTTTTGTGTTTGCTTAGATCTAATGAAACCTAGATGTTGATTATGTGTTGATTACTTGTCTATTCTTGTTTTGGATGAATGATTTTATATGTTAGGCTTAAGAAAACTGGCAGATCTCCAAATGGTAACATGCTTGAACGTCTTAAGAAACATGAACCGAGGCGTACTAGGTCTTTATTGGTTGTATTTAATGCATGAGCCACTGTTTACAATCCCTATAGTTGTGCTGGGTCATGGTGTAGGAGGAGATAAGAGCTCGTAGAGTTGGGGAGTTATGTATGCCACCCCACGAATGGTATTAAGGAATACAATCCGTCATCCATACAAGTATAACAAGTAATTAACGTGTAAAAGATATCTAGGGAGTAGTGAAGTCTAAGTAAACACAATTTCTCCAATCACTGCTCACAACCTTAGTATAATTTAGTTTATTTTCATTTTTATTATTTTATTTTGATTGCATCTTAGTTTTGGGTTAGTTGAATAGCAACTAATTCCGCCCACTCTTCCAAAACCCGAGATTTTACTTGCTTTCATAAAAATATAAAAATACAAAAATAATCATCCCTCACCTTTAGAACTATTAATTAGGTTTTCTAATCCTAGCGACACTATTCCTAAGCTGAACGATCAATCCCCCGGTACTTGTCACTATACTATACTACAACGATTAGGTACACTGCCTGGTGGGGGTTGTAAGCTTCTCGAGATCCCTCGAGAGGTAAAGCAAGGTGCGATTCCCACGCATCAGCTATCTAGGTCTTTTTCATCTAAAAATAAATTTTCATCACTATAATATTCGGTTTTAGAACGTACCTTATCGGATGCCTTTGCCATGAGACACCTTTCATCTTTTGTTGTCTCTTTTTCATCATTGTCACTATCGCTCCATGCTCCTCCTACAAAGGCCTTGTGGTTTTGACTTCTTGACAATTTCGGACATTCTCCAATAAGATGATTTGGATCTCCACACTTAAAGCACTTTCTTTCATTATATGGTTGCCAAACGTATCTTCCTTGTCTTTTGAAGAATTTCTTGAAATCTCGTACGGCCATAGCATACTCTGCATCGTTGCTTTCGGAGGTTGAGCATTCTTCGTCACTAGAGTCCTTTTTAGCTTTCAACGCAATCGATTTGCTTTGCTCCCTTTTTCCTTTGACCATCTCGGAATCTTTCTTTATTATTGCTTCGTAGACTTTCAAGTTGCCAATTAACTCGTCAAGTTGAAGAGTTGACAAGTTCTTCGATTCTTCAATCGCCGTAACTTTAGCTCGCCATTTTGGATGAAGAGCCCTAAGAAATTTCCTAATAAAATTCTTACTAGAAAAATTCTCATCAAGTGCTTTTAAACTTGTGATGATAGTGTTAAACCTAGCAAATGCATTATCTATTGATTCCTCTTCCGGAATCATAAATTGTTCATATTGTTGAACAAGAAGATCTATTTTATTTTCTTTGACTTGACTATTACCTTGGTGAGTAATTAATAAAGAATCCCAAATTTCTTTTGCGGTTTTACACATAAAAATTCTTTCATATTCTTTGCGTGGTAACGCATTATAAATAACCATTTTAGCCTCATTATTTTTTGCTAGTTTCTTTTTCAAATCATCATTTTGTTTTTCAAAAGATACAATTTCATCATTTTTAATTTCAAAATTATATTGAATAGGGGGAAAGTCACCAAAGGTAATAACATGCCAAAGATCAAGATCTTTTGATTTCACATAAGTTTCGAATCTATTTTTCCAATAAAGAAAACCATCACTTTCAAATAACGGTGGTCTTTGCATAGATTGCCCTTCTAAATATTTTTCCGATTCCATAGATTGATTCAAGTTTTAAAATACAATATATTTTAAAAATCTTGTTTGAAGTGGCTCTGATACCAATTGTGGAAAACTAGAAGGGGGGGGGGGGTTGAATAGTTTTACGTCTTTTTAATTTTATTATGAAAACTTAGTTTAGTTTTAAAGTCTTGTTTGCTTTTAAAAACTTTGATTCTATCTTATGTGAACTCAAATCTTGAACAATATGAACAACTATATATAAGTATGAACAATAATAATAATGTAAGCTAAGTATGTGAAATCAACACATGCATAATATAAATAATTATAGCTATATACGAGAGACAAGTAAGTAAACGTTTATTTTACAATCCTTAGTTATATTTTATATGAAAACTATACTTGATCGAAATGATCAATTATATGTATGTTACCTTTTTTTTTGATTGTAAAAACTTTGTTTTGTGAATGAAACTTTTGTTTGATCTTTAAGTAAAATCAATACTAGCACTATATGAGCAACTACATATATAAACGTCTACGTCTACAAAAGTAATAACGATATAAACAAGATAATAAGTAAGATATGGAAAGATCTAACCGCGAGACAAAGGATTTATAGTGGTTTGGCTACAAGGACACCTTCCTTGCCCTACTCCACTCCTTGAGTCACCTACTCGAGAGTTTTCTTCACTATGTCAACAAGGTCCCTTATGGCGGAG
Source organism: Artemisia argyi (assembly GCA_030686995.1). Taxonomy (NCBI): domain Eukaryota; kingdom Viridiplantae; phylum Streptophyta; class Magnoliopsida; order Asterales; family Asteraceae; genus Artemisia; species Artemisia argyi. The sequence continues at coordinate 976,002 of CM060700.1, read as the reverse complement.
AAAACCTTACACACCAATATCCACACCACAACTTCGTCACAACTTATTCACACCTTCTACACAACTATTTCACACCTATTCACTACTTAATCACACCACTTCTTCACACCTATCTTCTACACACCAATCTTCTTTACACCTATCTTCTACACACTAATCTTCTTCACACCTATCTTCTACAAACTAATCTTCTTCACAACTATCTTTTTCCTAGCTCTTCTTCTTCACAACAAACTAGTTATATCTCACTACTTCTATTCACAACTTCTACTCCTAGATCTATCTAGTTACAATACTATCACACCTTTACAATGAATGTACACAACAACTAGACTATATACACAAATCTACAATACTTCACAACTTGATGTTGAAGGAGTATTCTTCTCTTGCACTTTGAGAGATGAGAGGTGAGGGAATGAATCACTTGAAACAAGGATTAACAATTATATGATCAGAGGGTTTTTAGGAGGATGTTTAGAGAGATTTGGATCTGAAAATTTTCGTGCAAGAGGTGAGAAAAATTCCAGGTTTGAGGTGGTATTTATAGGGAAAAATTTCTGACCAAATCTGACAGGGGAGCCTGGCCGGTCCCCTTAATTGTGTGCCGGTCCCCTTAAAATTAAGGGGGACGCCCTTTATAATTAAGGGGGCCGCCCTACTGAAACGGCCAGATTTTCTGTCTTTTAGTGGGGAAAGTTTATTTTGTGAAAAACTAACTAATTTTGGTTAAAAATTTGAATTCATATATTTACTATGAATTAAACATTTTCCTTTATTACAAAAAATGTTTTTCAAAAATATATAATAAGTTTATTTAATTTTATAAACATTGTATTATTTAAATAAAGATCCCTTTGATCATAAAATGTATTAGTCACTTGTTTATTCATACCTTAAGTGATTATGTTGGATGAGATGATATAAACTTGCTTAAAACTTGTTTACGTATTAACTTTGCGTTTAATGTTTTTAGATTTTGTGATCGTCAAAACTTAGGGATATCGAAAAATATTAATAACGTTTTTATTTATATCAACAGTTTAGTATAGTGACAAGTACCGGGGGATTGATCGTTCAACTCAGGAATAGTGCCGCTAGGATTAGAAAGCCTAAAAACTAAGTCTAGAGGTGAGGGATGATTCTTTTTGTATTTTTATATTTTTATAAAAGCAATTAAAATCTTGGGTTTTGAAAGAGTGGGCGGAATTAGTTGCGAATCAACTAACCAAATAACTAAAGATGCAATCAAAATAAAATAACAAAAATGTAAATAAAGCTAATTAAACTAGTGGTGTAAACAATAAATGGGAAAATTGTGTTGACTTAGATTTCATTACTCCCTAGATATCTTTTACAGGTTGATAGTTTGTTACAATTGCGTAGATGACGGGTTATATTCCTTAATACCATTCGTGGGGTGGCGTACGTACTTCCCCAACTCTATAAGCTCCTACTTCACTCCTACGTCGAGCCTGCAAGAAGCTCCTAACATGGGATCATTAGAATTCGCTCATGCATTAAATACAACCATAAAAACCTAGTACGCATTGGTTCATGTTTCCTAAGACGTTCAAGCATGTTACCCTATGGAAGTCTGCCAGTTTTCTTAAGCCTAACATCGAAATCATTCATTCGTAACAACCATAAACAAGTAATCAACCCATAATCAACATCTAGGTTTCACCACATCTAAGCAAACACACAAGAGATCTAGCCTAGCATGTTAAAATCAAGACAAGCGTAAGATATATTCAAACAACACATAGATATATTGAATGAATTGAAAGGATACTTATCTTAATTGAACATGAAATGTTTTAAAGGGTAAAAACCCTTGAAAGTAGAGTAAAAATCGTGCTAGGGTTTCTCCAAGTTATCCCTCCAATTGTCCTCTCTTAATGAATGAAAATTACAAAACTATATACAGATTTTCCATCGTGACGGCGTCAAGAAGAAATATCTGACGCCGTCAACTCGCCGCCCATAGTAATATTGGATTGCCTAGATCCAGATCTGACTCCGTCAAGTGCAACTTTTCTCTGGGCCGTCACATGTAATGGGACCATGACGGCCTATGGTGACGCCGTCATGCCCCTAGTGTAAAAACTCTCTGGATCGTCATGGACTCTATCCACTTCACCTCTTGTTTTACTCTTGACGCCGTCATGTAGAATCTTGTGACGCCGTCAGGTACTGTTCCCAGCAAGGAAAATTAATACTTTGCCGTTTTCTTCACTTTTATGCTCCAAAAACGTCCAAAATGCTTCTTTTTCCAGAATTCACTCCAAAAGTACCTAAAATCACAAAAGGAACGATTTAGGGCAATATTTGATCAAATAAATTCAATTCCAGGCTTAAATGACCCCTAAAAACGGATCATTTTTCTCCTCATCAAGAATACTTGGTTTCTACAAGGAATGCTTGCAACTAGGTCCAGAATACAAAACTAAGATTGGAGATGACCTAGACGATGAGACCAACGATGAGGTCACGTAATAGCCTATGACCTTGAGTCTAGCTACAAGACTCGTAAAATAAAGAAAAGCGCTTCTTGGGAGGCAACCTATGTTTTGTGTGATTTTTATTTGTTTGATTGTTATTTGCTTCCGTATGCATGCTTTGTTTTTATTGTTGGTAGATCATGTTTCAAACTAAAATTGTGAAAATGCTTTATTTTGTTGTTTAACTTCGTCTTAACTTCATATAAAGGTATTTTTCAAAAGATAAGCGTAAGGGGAAACCCCAAATTTGTTTTTAAGAACGAAATTGATCATGATTCTCCACAATGTTAAATGGACATGTGTATTAGTATTTGTTAGAGTCAAATGCTGGTATCGAGTCATAATGATGTTTTGCAGGATTTTCCAGGAAGTAGGACATAAGTTTTTCCAGAAATTTTCCAGAAACTTAACGTAAAGATTTCTGCAGGTCACTTCTGATGGCGTCAGGAATTAATTCCTGACGGCGTCATGTGTAAAATTCTGGAAATTTTGCTAGTTTTGTTTTTCTAACGAAGTCTTAAAGTTTTTGTTAATCCTTTAGTTTTATAAACTCCAGGAAATCTGCAAACATTCATTCCACAAGCATTATATCTTACATTGTTTCTAGGATTTGTTAGTATATATAGATTGCCGCCGATTTTACGCAAGGTTGCCTTGTTTGTTTTCTCAGGTTTAACAAGTTATGTATGACAAGAAGATGATTTATTTTTCAGGAAGGGAAGCGTTGAATGTTCATTTTCTTGGAGGAAGATCTAACCTTGTTACCACACTATCCACACCGAACGAATTAGGGGAGTATTTGCTTTCATTCTTTTACCTGTTTTACTTTTACATTCTTTAATTGAACATTGGGGACAATGTTCATCCTAAGTGTAAGGGGAGGGTAAATGATGATACCTTATAGGATACTATTGCACTTGAGTTTGTTTGTTCGATGGTAGGTGTATAATTAAACTATGAGAAATACTTGGTAGTGTAATTTTAGCGCCAAATTTAAAATTTTTTACAACATTTAGGAGTGAAACTTTAGCCTTAGCAAGCGTCTCATGGATAGGAGTTATATGACTAGCACAAAACCGTACTATTCAGAAAAATTTTCCACCCAAATATATGAGGTTCGCCTTTAGATTTGATATGAAAAGCATTTACTATTAGTGCTTATGAGTGTACCGGTAGCATTTAGATTCTAGAACTTGAGTGAGTGATACATCCCGAGACCGCTAGTGAGACTACATTCGTGTAGTAGGATTTACTACATGATAAGAGGCATTAGGATCACCCTTGTGTTAAACCCGTATCATAATTACTTGACCATTTAAGTCATATTACTTGGCTAGTAAAGTCAATTAATTTTCCCCACACCTTAGCGTTGTACTCATTTTTAGTACACGAAACCCCTAGTACACCCCTCCGAGCCTATCTTTTCGTTTCTAGCTTTAAGCATCCTACTTAAAGAAAGAATTTGTTACAACCCACTTAAATGTACAACCAAATCGCCTTAGCCTTCCGTGTATGCACTCATCTTTAGTGCATTATTGTTACATGTTTAAACCCTTAGTTAATTATCTAATTGATTACATGGTTGCTAAGTCGAGTCATATCTTGTACATATTGTTTTGGGATGGTTGGGACTCATGGGTAAAGTACTTGTGTTATGGGGAAGAACATCATATGATTACCCCCATATGTGCGTTAATCTTAAAAAGTACTCCAAGTGTTTTGATTATCTTGATTCGAGTCATTAGATTAGTTTATTGTAAAGTATGTAAAAATTCAAGTGTAAGGGGAATGTACATTCCCTATGATGTATTATTTTGGATGGTAGGGTAAGAGTGTATGCAAAAAAAAAAAAAAAAAAAAAAAAAAAAAAAAAAAAAAAAATCAAAAAAAGAAATAAAAAAAAAAAAAAAAAAAGAAAAAACATACGGACTACCATTCCGTTTCATTCTATGTTTATTTTATGTTTTTGTTATTTTTGATTTATTAGCTTAAGCCGAGTCTAGTCTTGGCATAACAACGCCATATTGTACATGTAATTAACCAAGATGATTAACTCGCCACCAGTAAATATTGCCTTTATCCAACAAAACCGTGTATTCCATATCCCTACACCTAACGTTATAACCCTTTGAAAGACCTCTTTGATAGTTTATCCTAGGTGCTTACGCCAAGTGGTAGAGGTTTGATCCTTTCCCAAGCCTATGGTAATCTATTTTGCTATGACAGGTAGTGAGAGATGTTTTCCATTTCCATATTGTGATATATAGTTTATTACACCCGAGAGATGTGAGTATTTAAACACTATTTGTGAGGTGCTAGTGTATGACCTCCGTGCTTGTATTTGGTATTTAGTGGAACGATTAATTGTTATAATTACTTTTATATTAGTGTTAAATGACCCCTAACTTATATTTTGATTAGAATAAAAGCGCATTTGCTTGAGGATAAGCAAATCTCAAGTGTAAGGGTATTTGATGAGACGAAAAATGAACCTTTTTTAGGGGGTCATTTAAGCCCAGATTCGAATTTATTTGATCAAATATTGCCCTAAATCGTTCCTTTTGTCATTTTAGGTACTTTTGGAGTGAAATCTGGAAAAGGAAGCATTTTGGACATTTTTGAAGCATAAAAGTTGAGAGGATCACTTGATTTGATCACACACTATAGGTGTTGGACCTTTTAATGTGTAAATATGATACTTTGAGTGAATATGATTAAGTATGCGGAATCTACTTAACCACACTTAGAATGTTTATTGGAAATGGAATTGTGATGCTTGTGTTTATTTAACAAAGAACAATGAAAGTATTTCACCAAACGATTCAATATTATTCAGAATAATACGAGTGATCTTCACTATCACTAGGGTTACAAAGACCTTGAATCTTGTGTTTTGTTCTATTGTTTTCTGTATGTATATGTCTATATCTATCACACTCGTCACATGCATATGTATACATATCTAAGATCTTCCTTTTATAGTCCAAGGAAAGATCTTTTACAATCTACATGACTCATCTAATTTACTAGCTTATGACTAAGCTTCATTCTAGCTAGTTGATGACTTATCATGTTAGTCATTAAGATAAAACATGTATCTAGGATTACAACTCACTTTGAGTGTTCAATTTGATGACTACAACAAAGATATTTTCTTGTATATGAGTCAGTAGAATAAGTCGTACTTATCTACACAGCTGTTTGTATGAGTCATAGTAGCATTAGCAGAATCCATCAGCAGAAACACCTTCAGTAGAAAACGTTCTTCAGCATAATCCATCAGTGGAAACGTGCTTTGTGCTTTATCAGCAGAAACGTACTTGATGTAGTTCCTTAAACCTTTATGCTGATTCTTCTGATTATTTAATTCCCAACAATCCTCCCCTAAACATGTGAATTACATTCAAACATGTTTTTCTGAATTAAATGAGGACTTTGTGAAGATCTTTCAAACACTTCATTGTCAGACTTTTGATCTGAACTTTCTTCTCTTTTGAGTGATTGAATGTCTTTCTCTGTAACTCATCTGCTATCTTTTCTTTGCTCCAATCTTGGACTAAAAGATTGTGCAATATTCAACTTGAAGATTTATAAGAGACAATGATGCTGTGTATCTTGGATGCTTGTTCCAAGAAATAGAAATCATCTTTCAGCATGTCTTTGGAAGTGATGAACAAACGTAGTGAACTGAACTTGAAACCTTTCATCTTTTGATCTAGATAGAACTTTCTCCTATCAGCTCTGTTCTTGTTCTTTATCAGTAGAAACCATGTCATCATCTTGTATGCTCTTATCTTTTCCTTCTTTTTCTTTGGTTAATCTTCCTTTAAAGGGCTTTTGTAACCTCCCCTGAGATTTATTTTTCTCCTGAGCAATTTCCTCCCCTGTTTGGAAGATCTCTCACAATCATATCATATCACAATCATCTGATCTAGCAATTTCCATGTTTTCAGACAATTTGTACATGAAGCCATCAATTCCTTAAGAGTTTAAATACTGCCCTCATCACTTATAGGTGTGTAACCTCCTATGAGTGGTGAATCACTGAGCATTGACTCATAATCCATCATTAGATGATTTTCTGAGCCTTTTTGAAAATCCGTTTTAAGAAATATTTGACTTAGCAGTATGAACATGATTTTATGATTAAAAATCATACTGCTTCTAACCATTTTGAAGGGATTAAGTGGGGTAACTAACACTTAATCAAAATTTCGGTTTAAAGAAACCTCTGGTTGTGTGAGAACCAATGTTTTCAGTTATAAATAACTGCCTGTGTACAGATAAACCTATTCAAAAGGCTTTCTTTACAGGGTTTCCAGCTCGTGGCATTTGTTACCTCTAACACAAGTGTTAGATTCACTGTTGCTCGCTGTTCTTTCTATCAGATATCCGTAGATTAGTCACATTATACTTGAGAGTATAAAATGATAGAAAGTGAGTTGTATCAGTTAATAACTGATCAACTAATTTATCAATTCAATGTGAAACATCATAATCAGGTTCCAAGAAAGAAGTTTTAAGGAGTTTTGAAATCCCAAACTCTTTCTATCATGAACTTATTATATCAGCAGTAATGATCAGCATTCAGCAACAATGATCAAAAATTTGTTGCTTACATATTTCACTTGAAATAGCCTTTGAGCTCAAACATTCATACCTGAAATTGTTAGTCTAAAACCAAAAGAACAAAGTACAAAGTACTTGCCTTGAATTAGAATAATCATAGGACTAACTGTATGAATAACTTTAAATTGGTAATAGTAGTTTTAGATGACAAAGTTAGATGCATTAACAAAATCAATATACAAAAACACATTATATTGAAAAATTTAAAGATTAAGCATTCCAATACCTGCTACCAAGTACTGAAATCTACCAACATCAAAAGCTTTTGTAAGAAGATCTGCAAAGTTTTGTTCTGAAGCAATTTTCATTACTTGAATTAACCTCTTTTCATTGCAATCTCTAATAAAATGATGTCTAATTTCAATGTGTTTTGTTTTAGAATGTTGCACTGGATTTTTAATAATGCAAATTGTACTACTATTATCAATATGAATAATGGTATGTAAGAAATTGTACCCATAATCAAGAAGTTGGTTTTGAAGCCATAGAACTTGACCACAACAATTTGCAGCAGTTACATATTTAGCTTCAGTTGTTGAAGTAGCCACCATTGTCTGCTTCTTACACTGCCATGAGATAAGTCTACACCCAAGGAATTGACATCCTCTAGTTGTTGACTTTCTGTCCAAGCTATCACCAGCATAATCACTATCTGAGTATGCTACCAAGTCAAAAGATGACTCCTTAGAATACCATAGACCCAACCTAGGTTGACCCTTGAGATATCTAAAAATTTTCTTGACTGCTGTTAAATGAGAAACCTTAGGAGTTACTTGATATCTTGCACAAGCACAAACAGAGAACATGATATCAGGTCTTGATGATGTGAGATACATCAAAGAACTTATCATAGATCTGTATGTGTGTACATCCACATTAGTTCCTTCTATGTCTTTAAGAAGTGGCTTCTCAGGATCAATTGGTGTGCTTGCTGTTTTGGAATCAGCAAATTGAAACTTTCTAAGAATCTCTGCAACATATTTGTCTTGACTAATAAAGATTCCTTCTCTTGATTGTTTAACCTGTAGACCCAAAAAGAATGTAAGTTCCCCCATGGAACTCATCTGAAACTTATTGTGCATAAGCTTCTCAAACTCCAAACACATCTCCTTCCTTGTAGATCCAAAGATGATATCATCCACATACACTTGAACTAGCAAAAGATCCTTCTTATGCTTCTTGGTGAAAAGTGTCTGATCTATCTTGCCTCTTTGAAATCCATTTGAAATTAAGTAGGAACCCAGTGTTTCATACCAAGCTCTTGGTGCCTGATGTAGGCCATATAGAGCTTTAACAACCTTGTACACTTTGTCTAGATGGTCAGGATCAACAAAACCAGGAGGTTGTGAGACATACACCTCCTCTTCAATAGTACCATATAAGAAAGCACTCTTGACATCCATTTGATAAACTGTGAATCCCATAAATGAAGCATAAGCCAAAAAGAGTCTAATGGCTTCAATCCTTGCTACTGGAGCAAATACTTCTTCATAGTCTATCCCTTCTTCTTGTGTGTACCCTTGAGCTACTAATCAAGCTTTATTTCTTATCACTATGCCCCTTTCATCCCTTTTATTCCTAAAAACCCATCTAGTGCCAATTACCCTTACACCACTTGGTAAATCAACTAGCACCCATACCTTTTGAATCTTAAACTGAAGAAGCTCCTCTTGCATAGCCTCCAACCAGCTTGAATTCTCTAGGGCTTTATGAATATTCTTTGGTTCATCTTGTGAGAGAAAACATACAAATAAGCAAGAGTTTGAAAACTCATGCTGTTTTGAAGCATAATGGGCATCAAGAAGCCCTTGTTGATCTGAAGACATCAATTGTTGTCTTGTCTTTACTCCTGATTGTACATCTCCAATTACATTGTCCAGGGAGTGAACTTTATGAATCCTTGAGTGTGGAGTAGAAAGAACTTGATAATCAGGTGGAAGGTTGTTGAAATCCACCTCATTGTCTGAGAGATTTGCTTGTGTTTCTTCTGATGGTCCATCAGTAGAAACAGTTTGCTCATCAGCGGGAACGATTTGCTTATCAGCAGAAACAGCAGTGTTACTTCTGACTTGAAACTCTTGTTCCTTAGCTCCTTCTTCCTTATATTCATCTTCAACATCTTCTTTAGAATTTCCAGAAGAAGATTCACCATTTATTGAAGTTGAATTCACACTTGTATTTGTCCATATTGGCATTATCACATAATCTTGATTTGCCTCATTCTCTAATCCTTCTCCATTTGTTGCATCAGCAGTTTGTGAACCTAAAAATTCATTAGTTTCTGCAACAAAAGGCACATAATTCATTGATTTGGATAGAGATTCAAGATCAAATAGCCATTTGGGACCTTGACCTTCTACATTGGTTTTATTTTCCAAAAACTTCACATGTAGATTTTCTTCTACTCTTCTAGTTCTCATGTTTTATACCCTGAATGCTTTGCTATTGATAGAGTATTCAACTAAGAATCCTTCATCTGCTTTTCCATCAAACTTTCCAAGATGGTCTAAGGTATTCAGAATTGTCACATGACATCCAAAAGGTCTAAGAAATCCAATTTCAGGAGTTCTACCTCTAAAAAGTTCATATGATGTCTTATTGTGAGGTTTTACAACTAAAACTCTATTTTGAACATAGCAAGCAGTGTTGACTGCTTCTGCCCAAAAAGTTATAGGCAACTTAGAGTCAGCTAACATAGTTCTAGCAACTTCTATTAGTGTTCTATTTTTCCTTTCAGCAACTCCATTCTGTTGTGGAGTTCTTGCAACACTAAATTCTCTTTTAATACATTTTTCTTTGCAGAAATCATCCATAACTCTATTTTTAAATTCTGTCCCATTATCACATCTAATGACTTTTACTCTTTTGCTTACTACGTTTTCTATCTCTGTAATGAAGGTCTTAAGGATGCTAGAAGTCTCATCCTTAGTTCCTAAAAAGAATACCCATGTAAATCTACTAAAGTCATCAGTAATAATTAGACAATATCTCTTATGCAACAAACTTCTAACATTTGTAGGACCAAATAAGTCCATATGCAGCATAAACAATGATTGATTGATAGTTTTCAAATCGTTTTTGAGGTAAACCTCTTACCAAACCATCTTTGACAATCTTATTTATGGTTTTGAAGTTAATATGACCAAGCCTTCTATGCCATTTCATAGATTCATCCAATGTGGCCTTAGCAATAAGACAAGTAAGAGAATCTTTTGGAACAATTTTCTTCATATCAACACTGTACATGTTGCCTTTTCTTGGAATTCTAAGAAGTGCTTGACTTTCATCAGGCATCTTAAAATCAGAAGAAAATACAAGACATTCAGTGTCAGTAAAGAGAACTTTGTTCTTTTTGTCACACATTTGTGAGACACTAAAAAGATTATACTTAAGCTCTTGCACATAGTACACATCTTCAAAATCTAGTTTACCGGTTTTAATAGTACCTTTACCAGTAATTTTTCCTCCAATTCCTCCTCCAAAGGTAACATAGCCTCCATCTACTGATTGAAAATTTGAGAGATAAGACTTGTTGCCTGTCATGTGCCTTGAACATCCACTATCTGAGATTCCTTGATCTTTAGTATCTGCTGATGAATGTCCCTGCACATAAATAAAGGAATTAGTTTTGTTTTGGGATCCAAACCATTTATGACTTGGATCCGCCTCTTGCATCAATGGGATGTAATCTTTTGAGAATTGTTGATGCAACATTGGATTTAAGAATCCAACATGCTGAGGCCTTAACAGCATTTGCCCTGTTTCCCTTAGCAGTGATATGAACTGTTTGGCTATCAACAGAAACTGATGCTTTGCAGTTGAATCCTTTGGTTTCCAAACTTGTTTTTGGACCACTGCTTTTGTTTGAATGGGCCTTTGAACAATATTAGATGCATGTTTGAAAGTTGTTTTTGCACCCTTAATTGTTGATTTTGGGTAAACAGTCATATATGGTTTTTCAGCAGAAACCATTTTCCTTTCAGCAGGAACAGTTTTTGCTCTATCAGCAGGAACTGCTTTTGTGACTGTTTTGGGTTTTGATCTTTTAGAATTAGAGTGAAAATGAGATTTAGGTGTTTGCCTTTTGTATTTCACTCCATTACTTTCATACCCATATACCCATTGGTTGCAGAAAGCTGCAAGATGGTCAAAACTACCACATGTGTAACAAACTTTGTTATCTCTTTGTTGGAGAAACTTGAGGCTATACCAATTCCTTTGGTTACCTCTGGGCTTGTTTATGGTTCTATATTGTTCACAATATCTTACTGGTTGCCTAACATGTTTTTCATTGGTCTTAGGCCTATCATTATTGTGTTTGACTATCTTAGGAACTCTTGTTCTTGCTTTCTTAACCACTTCAGGTTTAGACATAACCTGTTGTAACTTTTTATCATCAGATGTTGAGTCCTCAATGATTGGACCATCTGACTTTCTACAAGAACACACCTTGTCCTTAGGAGGTGAAGTTTTACTTAAACTTTCAGTTTCTTTCAAAGGTTCATTATCAACTACATTAGATTTTGGTTGAACACCATATTTTAATTCAGGTAATCCTGTGTGTTCTAGGTCAATTCCTGGGGGTGAAGGAATATGATGAGGCGAAAAATGATCCGTTTTTAGGGGGTCATTTAAGCCCGAATCCAACTTTATTTGATCAAATATTGCCCTAAATCGTTCCTTTTGTGATTTTAGGTGTTTGGAGAGTGAATTCTGGAAAAGAAGCCATTTTGGACGTTTTTGGAGCATAAAAGTGAAGAATACGACAAAGTCTCAATTTTCCATGCTGGGAACAGTACATGAAGGCGTCAAGAGTAACTCATGACGGCGTCAAACTCCCAAGAATAAAATACCGTGGTTGGTGACGGCGTCACCAAGGCCGTCACGTGTACCTGAAGGCGTCACCAAGGCCGTCACGTGTTAACTTGTCAAAACTTGCGCGCGTGGTAGCTGACACCGTTTTGGCCATAACTTTTGCATACGAACTCGGATTTGAGCGATTCAAAAAAGGAAACGAAGAGGACGAAGAGATCTACAATTTGGTGAAAAAATGGTCTTGACAGCGTCAAGAGTATGGGCTGACGCCGTCAAGAAGGGCCGACAGAAAACATGCCTATAAATATAACATCATAACTTCACTTTTTGTAAGCCCTAAACCCTAAGGTCGATTCCTGGGTTTAGGTGGGTGTTTTTCCAGCAACTTAGAGGGTTTCAATCACTCCATAAACATCATGTATTGGTTTGATGATTCTATCTTAATTATGTTTTCCATTATCATTGTTGTTTGCTCTTCTTTGATGATGGTTTGCTAATTCACCTTGTGTCTACTTATGATTATGTGAAACTTGTATATAATTGATTAGATCTCATTGATTTCTTGTTGATGTTGTGTCTATCTCCATCAATTAAGGCGTGACAACTTCAATAGATCTAGTTGGTTTAGTTTATAATCCTTGTTTCCTATTGATTCTTGTTTTGATTGAATGATTTATCTGTTAGGCTTAAGAAAACTGGCAGATCTCCAAATGGTAACATGCTTGAACGTCTTAAGAAACATGAACCGAGGCGTACTAGGTCTTTATTGGTTGTATTTAATGCATGAGCCACTGTTTACAATCCCTATAGTTGTGCTGGGCATGGTGTAGGAGGAGATAAGAGCTCATAGAATTGGGGAGTTATGTATGCCACCCCATGAATGGTATTAAGGAATACAACCCGTCAATTAAAACAAGGTTACAAATCAATAGGTAGGATTGGATAGCTAGCAAGGAGTAACATATCACAGGTAGGCATGCTTCACTTATCTTGTAGAACACTAGTTTACTTTTCTTGTTAATTAGTTTAAATAGTAGCTTTTGGTTTAGTTGATTAGCAACTAATTCCGCCCACTCTCCCAAAACCCGAGATTTTTACTTGCTTTTCATAAAATATAAAAATACAAAAAGAATCATCCTTCACCTTTAGACCTAGTTAGATTAATTTCAATCCTAACGACACTATTCCTAGCTGAACGATCAATCCCCCGGTACTTGTCACTATACTATACTACAACGATCAGGTACACTGCCTGGTGGGGGTTGTAAGCTTCTCGAGATCCCTCGAGAGGTAAAGCAAGGTGCGATTCCCACGCATCAAGTTTTTGGCGCCGCAGCCCGGGGAATAGTTATTGTCTAGGTTAGGATTTCTTTTTATTAGGTCTACTTGCTAGATTCCTTTTGTTGATCCCAGTTGAGCTAATACGATCTTATATAGAAGTTAACTTAGACAAATACTTAAGCTTAAACGCGGAATATAAAAGCTTAACTTAAGAAGATTCAGAATTCTCTTTCAACACTTCAATATTATTAATACGAGCACTCAATAATGCTAGGGTTTTACAACCTTGAAGTGAATAATAATACGTACATAATCTAACCCTAGGATCCTCCTTTTATAGGCCAAGGAGTCCTACTAGGTTTACAATACCTTTCTCTACAAGATAAGAATAATCTAAATAGATAAACTATACAAAGAATCTATTCCATAATTATCCTATCGTATACAATGTTAATCTCTTCAGCAGTAGTTTCACCAAGCAGCAGATTGTCTTCAGCAGCAGAGTCATTAACACTAGCAGCAGTTTCATTGTAGCAGCAGTATTACTCAGCAGCAGAGTCACATAGCAGTAGTGTCACTTGGTCAAACCCAACAATCCTCCCCTAAACTTAATATTTATTTCTAAATATTCAAGTTTCTTCAAAGCTCAAAATATTACTAGGAGGATGCTTCCAAACACTTCATCCCTTGAGAATTCAGTTGATCAAATATCCTCTTATACTTTGTCAGCAAATTGAATGCTTGATCATCAGAATCATAATCTTTCTGCAGCTTAAGTGTTCTATCACTATTCACCATCTGATTAACAACATTCCAGTATCTTACCACTGGGTAATCCTTTTCAGCTAGCATGTACAAGGTAATTGGTCCAAGAGTTAACATATGAACTCCAGAATCTTGAAAAAGTCTCCATCTTCTTACCTTGTAATCAGCTATCTCTGTCCATTCAGAATCATCCATTGAAGGTTCAAACATAAGTTTAAGAGCTCTCCACAAAACATTATCAGAAGCAGTTAAGACATGATCAATTTGATCTATCTCATACTTTTTACCATCAAATTTCTTAGCTCCAAACTTTGCCTTGTATAACTTCCACAAGTCTTCAACATCCTCTCTATCAAAGTAGTGTAACATTTGTTGAAATCTGAGAAATCTGTGAGACTTACCATCAGATCTCTGGACATCATGAAATGTTCCAATATTAGTATCATACCCTGTAGTTACTTTGACAATTGGATATTTGACTCCTAATGGTTTAGCATCCACAACTTCAGGATCTTCCATTTTGCCAACCACAGTATACACCTTCAATCTTTCTTTAAGATGCTCAGCAGGAATGTGATCAAAATCATGTTGAAACATATCTCCTTTTGGCATTGAACTGCTTCCTTCTCCAATCTTTCTCTTCTTCTTTGCAATTGATTTTTGAAAAACACCTTTTCTTTTATCACCCTGCACAGAAGAAGTAGTCTTTGTTGCATCACTTTCAAGCTTTTCAACAACATTAGCTTCTTGAATCTGCTCTGCTTCAGCTATCTTCTCAGGCACCAACTTCTTGTTCATTTGAGCAATTTACTCCAAGTCCTCAGCACATCCCATATTATAGAAAGTATCTGTTCTCTTCTTTGTTTGTTGATACAAATCAAAAACTTCTTTGTCAGAGTAAGCTTTCAACTGCACCAATGTCCATCCACCCATATTCTTTAGATATCTTTCATACTCTTTCCTTTGCTGTTTAACTGTTGGTCCTTTGAATACTTTAACTTTTCTTCTAGCAGCAGCATTCTCTTTTCTCTTATTAGAAGCAAAGTTACTATACCAAGATTGCACATTAAAATTTGGAACTTCATTTTCTTCAATCTTGATCAGCTTGTTTAATTCAATATCAGCAGCAATTCTGATCTTTTCATCATCCCATTCTTCATACATTCTTAATCCTTCAGCCTCTTTCTCAGCCAGCTGCTGATCTTCCAAATTAAACACCTCTTGTGCTTTAATAGCAGCAGCTTCATCATGTTCAACTTGTAATGGCTTAGGCCAAGAATCAAAAGGTACATCAGTAAAGTCAACCCCTTTATATATCCACCTCTGAACATCAACTTGCTTGCCTTTACCTTTATCTGTAGAAGATGATGTGATTGTCTTCTTTTGAGTAGCAGCAGGTTCTCTTATTGTTATTCCTTTTTGAGGTTTTCTTGTTGCTGATGTTATGCTTGTTGTTGTGATAGGTTGTGATAATGATGGAGTTGGTAATTGTGGTGTATGAGTGTCAGCAGTAGTCTTCTTACTTAGTAAGACCATTGCCTCTGCAGCAGCATTGTCTATAGATCCAGCAGCAGAGTCTTGAACTTCAGCAGTATTCACAATTCCACTAGCAGCAGAACCATCAACATTCTTAGCAGCAGAAACATGAACAGCAGTAGAGTCAGCAATAGCAGTATTTTCAACATCTTTTACCACTGAATCTTCCAAAGTCAACACATTACCCATCAACCCTGTTGCCTTCACTAGTTGCTCAGACTCCAAAGTTTTAAGAGTATCTACCACCTTTTCTTGTGCAGCAACCACCTTTTCCATAACAACTTCATTCCCAGACTTATCAGCAACCACAAAGTCTTCATCATTCTGAGGACTATCCACATCCATATCTTGAACATTTTCAACTTTTTCAAGATTTACCTCCCCTGAATCCATGACAATCTCTTTCCTCCCCTGTTTGGAAGCATCCTCTTCCAAATGAGTAGATGGTTCAGAAGAACTTACAACCTGAGTAGTCCCCACTTTCTTTAATCTTTTCAATGAGGTTGAAGATCTTGATTTCTTTAAGCTCTTAATCTGTTTTCGCATTTTGATGATGACCTTGGCTTGACCAGCAACAACATCAGATAGATTAAGAACCTTATCTTCCAAAGACTCACATTTCAGCCCCAAAGCAGTACAAGTATCCGTCAATTCTTTTATAAGTTGCATTGTAGTCTCATCACTTCGACCTGTATTACCTGGTCCGAGAGGTGAATCACTGACATTGTCATCATGTACAAGTGGATCCGTCAATTCATGAGTCACTGGCCTGTCCTCATCACTTCGACCTGTGTGACCTGGTTCGAGAGGTGAATCGTGGGACAAAAACTCAGTATCAAACCTAGTTTGATCATCTGAGCCCCCTATGTTTTCCATTTGGCTAGGGTTACCATCCTGAGAAGCAAACTCATAAGAGTCCTTTTCTCTAGATGTTGCCTTGGTTTGGGTCTTAATGATGTTATCACTATCCTGCTCTGCTGCTAAGCTAGAAGCAGTAGTGACAGCCCTTGCCAACATGTCCTCTCCATCACCTAGGACAGCCTCATCTGGTACAGCCATACTAACACTATCCTGAGGTAGATTAGTGTTCTTTTTGGTTTTCCTACGGGAATATTGTTTAGTAGGTTGTGTAACAGATGTAGTAACATTGGGTGTGTGATGGGAATAAGTGGGATTTCCTGATCCTTCACCCTGGTTGTTGTGCACAATTTGTTCCATAAAAGAAGTAAGATTTGTATGTGCACCAGAAAAACCTTTGCCATGTTTATTCAAAAAGGTAAAAGTCCTTGAAGCCAATTTTGGAGCATCATATTCAGCAATATGGGTTCTTGTTTTAGAAATTTGTTTTTCAATAAAGATTTGAAGAAATCTTGGATATAGCAAATAAGAACCATCTTCAACACCTTTAAACAACCCAGCCAATATCATTTTTGAAAAATTAAATGGTTGACCTTTGCACAGACATATCATTGCAGAAGCAATGGTAGTACTGAACTCATGCCACCCAGATGTTTTAGGACTCAAACAATGAAGGAATAGATGTATCAAAAACTTGTATTGAGGACAGAGGAGAGCTTTTTGAAATTTTAAATTGGTATGTTTCCCCTCATATCCCAATTCTTTTAAACCAGCAAAAATAGCATTATTGTCAAGGCAAGTGGTCTCTGTCTCATCATCTAAGAGAAGAAATTCCCTTATTGATGATTCAGTTACATGAACCTTTTGCCCATCAACAAAGGCACTGACATGTTTTTCCCCATTCATAGTTTTGATTTTGGCAGTAAACCAAAACTGTTTGATGTAAGAAACATATATAGTAGGATTCACAGTGAGTGCATACCTAAGAGAAGTAGCATTCAAAAACTTTACCATGTCTGTGAAACCTTCTGGAACTAACTCTTCATTCAAAACGACCACACTGTTGTGTTGCTCAACCCAGGTACGTGATAGCTCCATGAATTAGGTTTTAGTGAATTTGGGGATTTGTGATTATTGGAATGATTAGGTGTAAGGGTTTGTGATAACTTCAATTTAGAACATATGAAAACCAATTATGAAGGTCAATTAGGTTTTAAACTGATGGATGAAAGTTACACATACCACCCTCTTACTTACAACTATAGCAGCAGAACCGTATCATTCACAACTAGCAGTAGAGTGATAGAACTAGCAGCAGAGTGAACTGGAGCCAGCAGCAGAGTTGACTATAGATCTTGGTCAACAATACATAACAATTAATGCACATATCACTCCGTAATCCCTATAAAACCGGCAAGATCTTTTCCCCAAATTATGCAATCAAACCCTAATCTCTTTTAAAAACGCCTCACGCATAATCAATACTATCCATCTTTACAATCAAATCATCACACAATGAAATCAACACCCGAAATAATCAATATCTCTTCTGATTCATCATCAGAAGATGAATCTGCAATGGAACCCTTTGTTCCACCCTTTCGTCCTCCACGATTTGGTTGTAGAACCAAAGAACAAGCACGCAAGAGGAAGCATGATCTTCCAGTGTTTAAAGATCTTCTCAACCTCAATCAGACTCCAAGTACCTCAAGAGGTAAACAACCTATGTCCCCTGAGGTTCCAGCATCCTCAGAATCATCAGACGACCAAGCTTGGACGTTTGTGCAACCACCTCCTCCAGTGCATCATCATCAATCTCCCTTTATCTTCACATCCTCAGATGAAGATGAGGAAGAACCACCAACCAATCCACCTGCCACTCCTGAGAGGCCACAATCTTCAAGGCCAAGGCCACAATCTTCAAGGGCGAGGCCACAACCATCACCTGGTCTTTCTCTTGGTCCATCAAGACAAAACCCTCCTCTCCCAAAGGATAGAGAGGTTGTGCTTGGGCTTCCATGCCCTAGGAAGATGTAGGTTTAGGTGTTAGGTTATGATTTCAGCTTTTGTGTTTTGTCTTTTGATGTATGATCTTTGTACTTTCTGGAATGAATGAATAATATGAACTTTTCTTGTTTCAATTCTTGCAAATCACCATTCATATACCTGCAAAATGTTAGACCAAATACCACAAAGCAAACAACCAACATATGTACTAGCAGTAGAGTTAGAACATTAATGAGCAGCATAGTACATTATATCTCAAACATATGCACATTAACAAGCAGCATAATAACAAGCAGCACATGCATTACAAACTTTAACAAAAACAAAGAGATAAGTCTTTCAAAGATTAATCATACCAATGTTTGCAATTAAAAATTGAAACCTCCCCACATCAAACTGTTTAGTGAGAAGATCAGCAACATTGTTATCAGTATGAATTTTAACAATTTGCATCAACTTCTTTTCATAGCAATCCCTTATAAAGTGATGCCTTATCTCTATATGTTTTGTTTTAGAATGAAACACAGGATTTTTAATTATGCAAAGTGTGCTGTTGTTATCAATATGGATTTTAGTATTCATGAAATTGTACCCATAATCCAATAATTGATTCTGCATCCATAAGACCTGTCCACAACAACTTGAAGCAGCCACATACTCAGCTTCTGTTGTTGAATTAGCCACCACTGTTTGCTTCTTGCATTGCCATGACACCAACCTGCTTCCAAGGAACTGACAACCCCCAGTTGTAGACTTTCTATCCAAAGAAGCTCCAGCATAATCACTATCTGAGTAGGATACCAGATCAAAAGGTGAATCCTTAGGATACCAAAGGCCCAATTTTGGTTGATGCCTTAGATATCTAAAAATTCTTTTCACTGCATTGAGATGTGATTCCTTGGGACACACTTGAAATCTTGCACAGGCACACACTGCAAACATAATATCAGGTCTTGATGCTGTAAGATACATCAAGGATCCAATCATAGACCTGTACAAGTGTATATCCACTTCCTTTCCATGTTCATCCTTCAGCAATGGCTTATCTTTTTCCATGGTAGTCTTGGCAGGCTTAGCATCTTCAAATCCAAACTTCTTCAAAATATCATTGACATACTTATCCTGACTGATAAAGATGCCATTTTCTTTCTGTGTAACTTGCAGACCTAAGAAGAAGGTGAGTTCTCCCATTGAACTCATAGCAAACTTGTCCTTCATAAGCTTCTCAAAACTAACACACATAGCTTTGTTTGTAGACCCAAAGATGATGTCATCAACATAAATTTGAACCAGCAAAATATCATCTTTTTGTCTTTTGAGAAACAAGGTTTTATCAATCTTTCCCCTGCTGAACCCAGACTCTAGCAAGTAGGTTGACAAGGTGTCATACCAAGCTCTAGGAGCTTGATGTAGACCATACATTGCTTTATTTACCTTGTAGACTTTGTCAGGATGATCAGGGTCTTCAAAGCCTGGTGGTTGAGACACATAAACTTCCTCAGTAATGGTCCCATACAGAAAAGCACTCTTCACATCCATTTGATACACTACAAAGTCTTTGTATGAAGCATAAGCCAAGAATATTCTAATAGCCTCTATTCTTGCCACTGGTGCAAATACTTCATCATAATCAAGGCCTTCTTGTTGTGTGTATCCCTGTGCTACTAACCTGGCCTTATTTCTTATGACAATTCCTCTCTCATCTCTTTTGCATCTGAAAACCCATTTTGTGCCAATCACTCTTTTACCATTTGGCAGTTCAACCAAAGTCCACACTTCTTGCAGCTTGAATTGTAAAAGCTCATCTTGCATTGCTTCTACCCAACTTGCTTCTTGTAAGGCTTTGTAAGTGTTTTTGGGTTCAATTTGAGAAAGAAAACATGCAAACAGGCAATTTTGAAGATCTTTATGACTATTTCTTTGATGCAGAGATCTGGCAAAGAAACTTTGATGTTGAAGATCTTTCAAGGCTTTAGTTATCTGCCTAGTTTGAATGGATGAGTGTGGATCACTTAAGATTTGATCTTTTGGATGATCCTTGTGAATTCTTGTGGTAGGGGTAGGACTAACAGGAATATTGAGTTCCAAGTTAGTAACATCAGCAGCAGCTCCAAATAACTTACCATCAAGTGCATCATTGTCTGTGTCATAATAGATATTTTCAAGATCAGGCATATTTGGATCATCAGGATAGATAGTATCATCAATAGATCTACCCTGAGTGTCCAAATGAGGAGACAAGGAAGTAGCAGTAGAGTTAGTGGGCTTAGAAGCAGAATGTGGTGAAGCAGTAGTTGTATCTTTTGGCCTAGCAGTAGAGTCATCTGAGTCAGCAGTAGAGTCTTCTGGCTCAGCAGTAGAGTCTTCTGGCTGTTTAGGAGAGACATCAACAACTACCTTGGGAACTTTTGGAGTTTCTTTTTCTGCTTCATTAGGTATGACAATACCTTCTTCAGTTTCCTTAGATTTTTCATGAGAAACAACATCATCTTGAGAGCTTTGTTCCTTCTGAAGAGGTACAAAGGTTGGACCAATCTTCAATTTCTCAATCACAACAAACTCTTCCTGTGGTTTATCAACACTGGCAATGACAGGAACATAGTTCATTGTTTTAGCAAGAATATCAACATCAAATAGCCATTCTGGTCCCTTCCCTGCAGAATTATATGTGTTTTCACTAAACTTGATATGCAGGTTCTCCTCCACATGTTTGGTTCTTTTGTTATATACCCTGAAGGCTTTACTATTTACAGAGTAACCAACCAAATTTCCTTCATCAGCTTTTTCATCAAATTTGCCTAGCTGATCCTTTGTGTTTAAGATAGTAACAGGACATCCAAATGGTTTGAGAAAATCAATCATTGGTTTCTTTCCATGAAATAGCTCATATGGAGTTTTGTTATGAGGCTTGACTACCTTACTTCTGTTTTGCACAAAACATGCAGTGTTCACAGCTTCAGCCCAAAAAGGTACAGGTAGTTTTGAATCAGATAGCATAGTTCTTGCAGCCTCAATAAGTGTTCTGTTTCTTCTTTCTGCAACACCATTTTGTTGTGGAGTTCTTGCTACACTGTACTGTCTAAGTATTCCTTTTCCCACACAAAATTGATTCATCTCACTGTTCTTGAACTCAGTACCATTGTCACATCTGATAATCTTTACCTTGTGATTGTGCAGGTTTTCAACTCTTGTAATGAAAGCTTTGAGTACTCCTGGAGTTTCATCTTTGGTTGCAAGAAAGAATACCCAAGTAAACCTGCTAAAGTCATCAGTGACAACCAAACAATATGACTTCTTGTTCAGACTTTTTACAAATACAGGCCCAAACAAATCCATGTGTAACAAGTGTAGTGGCACAGTATTTGTGTTTACAGTCTTGGACTTGAAAGAAACTCTGTGTTGTTTACCCTTTTGACATGCAACACATGTTTCACAATTCTCAAAAATCTTTGTAGGCATGCCTCTCACAAGATTTCCTTTCACCAACTTGTTCATAGTCTTGTAGTTCAGGTGTCCCAGTCTTCTATGCCATAATTTGGACTCATCAATAGTAGCCTTTGCAATTAGACAAGTCAAAGCCCTCTTAGGAATAATATTCTTAATATGGTCACTGTATATATTTTCCTTTCTAGGGACCTTCAGTAACACAGATTTGTCATCTGGTAATTGAAAATCAGGAGAAAGAATCATACACTCAGTGTCTGTAAAAAGAACAAAATTCTTTTTGTCACACATTTGTGAGA
Source organism: Artemisia argyi (assembly GCA_030686995.1). Lineage (NCBI taxonomy): Eukaryota > Viridiplantae > Streptophyta > Magnoliopsida > Asterales > Asteraceae > Artemisia > Artemisia argyi. The sequence goes on along the minus strand of CM060700.1, from coordinate 953,864 downwards.
CACTAAAAAGGTTAAACTTAAGTCCTTTCACAAGAAGCACTCTCTCAAAGTCCAAATTTCCAGTTCTTAATGTCCCAATTCCAACAATCTTTCCACCTTTTGGATCATTCCCAAAAGCTACATAACCACCATCAAAAGCCTCAAGATCTTCAAGTTGACTCATCACCAGTCATGTGTCCAGAACATCCACTGTCAACAATAACCATATCCTTAAGCTCATCCAGTAGATTGACCTGCACATGAAAAATAGAGAAATCAGTTTCTCTTGATGACCCAAGCCATTACTGACTTGGATCTGCCCTGTGCATCAGCATAATCAAATTTCTTTAAATCACTTGATGCACTGCTATTCTTGGAAACAGTATTTGAAACATTTGATTTTGGTTTCCAAGTCCAGCAAGCTGAGGCCTTAACTGTCACAACTCACCATTTCACGTCGTTTACCATTTCAGGTCATTTTCCCAAACTTCGACTTTTTACTATTCATAAATCACTATTCATCAAAACACTATTCATCGTTTTACTATTCATCATTTTCGGGGTCAATTTGATATTCTGAGAAACTTTTGGGAAATTTACTATTCACTGAACACTATTCATTTCCGGAAAAGTTTTCATCATTCACTTGCATTACTCATTTCATCGTAAATTTAGTTTACGGGTATTCAAATTCGCGTAACCGGATTGGTTTAGGTGCGAATTCATTTCATTAGTGTCCTTAACACTGCATACGGACTGGAGATAGACTGCATATCATCATAACAGCATTTTCATGTTATACCACTCTCAGGATTTTCAAATTTATATATTTGATACATTTAACGTTTTTACGTATAAGTATTTATAGTAAACGTTAACACCCGGTTTATACACGACGAATATATCTAAATATTCCCACAATGGTCCCGACATATTTTTATATCCATTTTAACATCATAAAACTTATAACATTCAGTTACCCAGTATTTTGGAAATTTATTTTATTTTTAACGTACGCGTATGAATATAACGACGGTTTTCGTGAAAACTAAACAATAATCACCCGATCACTCAGTAAATATTCCCAACATATTTTTAATATGTTTTTATCATTATTATAACATTATTTCATCCCGGTTAACTTCGTGAACGTTTATTTCTATTAAACCCGGTACCCGATTTTAACGAATAACACGTAATAACACTTAAACTTACACAAGATTTCCTAATTAAATACCAAGTACCCCTACCCCCCCCCCCCCTTGGCTCACCATGGCTGGTCCTAAAGTCCTCTCCTAGGCAACTTTATACAAAAATCTTAACCTTGTGCATTTATAAGGATTATAATACAATATACCTAGTTACTAAAATATCTAAACACATCATTTATCAGGAACACTTATCCATTTTTAGATCAAAACTTCATCTCATCTCCTTCCTCCCTTGCAAACCCACGACCAAACCATTAATCCATGATCAAGTGATCTTTTTCCAAAAGTTATAACACCAAACTTGTTCATTATACTTGCCTAATCAAGAATCAATCAAGAAAAACACAAGTAATCCAAGCATACTCATCATCTAATCATCTCATTTTATCAAGTAAGTTATCAACTTTATTTTTACATGAATCATCTTATATTTACTTGTATTTCATGAGTTTCATGCTAAAAACCATGTACAACTAGCTATACCACCATTTATTTTGTCAAAAATGGAACATACAAACCCTAACTTTTTATTTATGAATCCCCTTGCTATAATAACTTGGTTAGGAGTCCATGGCACCCTAAGAAGGTGTATGGTAGGATTAGATTAGCTATGTGGTGATTACAAGAGCTTTGGTGATGGTAGAAATTAGTTATAAACCTTGAAAACTTGATTTGGAACATGTTTTTGACATGCTGTCCCATTTTGTGAAAACCTGGAAAATCAGTAAACACCAAGGGAACTTTGGCAAAATTTTTAGAAAATACTTTCAAAAACGAATCCGTAGGCGAAAGAACGGATTAAAAAGAGTTTATAACGAAGAAGTTATGATTTTTGCAAGATTGTTGACGAAAAGTATTTTTCTGAAAAATGTTTGCTGTTGGACGTTTTTCATTGGACAAAAAGAGACTTTAGACGTAACCCGGAGGAGCCGAGCTTTCCAAAATATATTACTACATACTAAGACGTAACCGTGGACATAAAGAACAAGTAAAACGGACAAGTAACGACAAAGATATTCACGTTTGAATATCGGCTAAAACCATTTTTATTAGACAGCTTTTAATAAAATTGGCACTAAAACTACGAAGTACTTTTATAAGCTAGAAATAATATTAAGTACCAAATTTTATAACTAATGTAGTATTAGTTATTACAAGTATATTTTCATCATTTCAAGGCGATATTTCAAGGATTACAACCCGAGGATTTCAACACTAACATGGAAACATACGATATATATATATATAAGTGTATATATATATTACAACTAGCTTATTATATTTTCTAATAGCAATATTTTTCCAAATTCTTGGATTATATATTTTTGATAACACAAGTGTTTTTCCAAAGAGTAGAGTGGTATAGGAACATGTGCATGGACATTCATAACATCATTTGGTGATCTAAATGAGATCGTTCATCATTCATATTAGGTTGCGGCAGCTAACCGATCATTGTTGTTCACTTCATTTCATTTCAAGTATCATCAGTTGAGGTGAGTTTTCATGGCCCCGTTTTCAATTACTTATTTGATTTCAAATCCCACGGGGGAGAATACATTGCATCAATTACTTTCGTACATGCCCAAGTATTACAAATTCCTTACATTGCTTAAGTTGCCTTGCTACCACGACACGACAAGTCCCCTTTATTTCATGGACCGTTAATTACAGTACGAGCGAGAGTGAGTGAATAGATCTATTGAGGGTGACTCCTCCATTCGTGTTTGGGTTGCTCCAACGGAATTACGAATGCATTTCATTTCTAAATTACGAGTGTCTGGTAAACACTCACTTGGGGCAAGTTTTAGTACGTCTAGCTTCGGGGTCATGAGCTTAAGAGACAATGTAGCATTTTTGACATTTTTGTCGGTTTACTTTATACTTGTGGCTTATGTACATACGATTTAACTTACAAACCTATGATTATTCACCAACATTCGTGTTGACCGTTTTCGCAATGTATTTTCAGGTAACTAAGGCATTATCATATTACATGCATGGAGTCACATTAGGGTGTGCCAGGGATGACGCACTACATTTTGGATTTTTCATGCACTTGTGTAAATTATCATTTGACATTTCCTGATCTTGTTTTCTGTAAACGTTTCAACCTTTGGGGACCTATGTTTTGTAGCACTGGATGCTTTTAAATAAATCAAACGATATGTATTTTCCAAACGACACTTTAGGTCGTTCAATATTTCCTTGTTATGGTGCTATGACAGTTACACTCCCAGGCATTCCATTCCGCTGCAAGTCAGGTAAATTGGGGGTGTGACATTAACAGCATAAAAGTGATTACCAACAACTGTATTTGGAAGATGTTTTGGCTCAGAAGTAGAAAGTTTTGTACTAGCAGCAGGTTGCTTGCTAGCAGCAGAGTGCATACTGGCAGCAGAATGCTTACTAGCAGTAGAGCCATTAGAAGAACTAGTTGTTGATTTGAAAACACCATTTGGTTTAGCAGCATAAATAGATCTAGTAACACCAGATCTCAACAAAACAGCTCTAGGAACCATGTTTCTATTAGGATGAGGGTGAGTTTGTTTTGTAACATATTTGTGATTCACCCTTGTGTATTGATTCCAAACAGGTTTTTGGTTTTGAAGACATCTACCAATCAAGTGGTCAAAACTACCACACTTATAACAAGCCTTCTTTTGTAACTCAAACTGGTTACCTAATCTTTGTGAAACTAGGTTGTTGAAGTTTCTTTGGTTACCTCTAGGCTTATTAGCAAAACATCTCAATTGTTCTCTAGGCACCTCATTGTACTCAACCATTCTCCTAGCAAGTTTATTTCCTAAGACAGGCTTGACAAACTTAATCTGTTCTACCTTAGGTTTAACCTGAGTAGGAATCTCTTCCTTTTTAACTGTTAGTTTTGGTTGAACCTGTTCTTCTTCACTTTCACTATCAGAATACCATTCTTCAATAGTTGGAGCCTCAGGAAACTTTCTAGTATCAACCTTAGGTTTTTCTATAGTATTTATGCTACTTTCACCTACAGGTTTTCCAATTTCTAGCTCACTAATGAAGGATAGCTCTTTGCCTGGTGGAGCATAAGCACTTTTGGCTGGAGGAGCCACTTCATTATATCCTATTCCACTGCCTTTTCTCATCAAGGTGCTCTCTATAGACTTATTAACCATATCAGAAGCAAATTGTTGTTTTTGTACTCTTACTACATGTTTTTCTTTTTCAGCAAGAGCAGCTTCTTTTTCTTTTTCAGCTTCTTCTAACTTATTTTTAAGAACTTCTACTTCACTATTTTTCTTAAAAATTTCAATATCTCTGAGATTAAGTTGTTCTACATATTCCTTTTAACACTCTTTGAGATATTCTAACCTTCTCTCAACATTTTGAATACCTACTTTATAACCTAAGTTATCAAGTTTTAGGTGTTTAACTTCTCTATTTAAACTCTCATTCCTAGCCTTAAGAACTTCTATAGTGTCAGAACAAGATTTAAAAGAACATCCAGATGATTCAGAATCATTAGATACCTCAGAGTCAGAGCCTGATGATGAACCATATGCCATAAGTGCAAAGTTATGCACTTTGGGTTGAACAGCAGCAACCAAAGAAAAATTTGGTTCTTCTTCAGCCATATCACTCCAGTCATATTCTCCCAGCCCATCACAAGCTACCATTGCAGACTTTGATTCATCAGTCTTCTTTGGAACTTCAGCATTCTTCTTTGGAGATCTACACTCTCTAGCAAAGTGTCCCTTCCTGTTGCAATTGTAGCATTCAATCTTGGACTTGTCAAATCCTGGACTCTCCTTAGCCTTGTATTTGACTTCTCTTCCAGTCTTTTTCCAGAACTTTCTTGCTCTTAAAGTCAACATTGCCATTTGCCATTTGAGATCAATTTCTTCAAGATCATCTGGATCAATATGATCCAAATCTTGATTTATGACATGTGACCTTATGGTTGTAGTAAGCTCAGCCAAGAATGCACATAAAGCAACATCACTGGTAGAAATCTTGTCATTTGAGCTAGCAGCAGATCCAGATCCATCAGCAGTAGATACTCCATAAGCAGTAGAGTGAGTATCTTGTGTCTCTTTGGATTTTGAAGACACAAAAGCAAGATTTTGTGTACTAGAAGATGAAGTAGAAGAAGTAGCCAATTCAGATTCATACACCCTTAAGTTGTTGTAGAGGCTCTCCAACTTCATTGTTTCAAAGTCAGGCTTATTCCTCCACACCACTGTGTGCATACTCCATTCAGGTGCAAGACTTCTTAGAAACTTGAGATTCACATCTTCCTGTGGAACAACATACCCAACAAGCTTTAGATGACTGACTAGTTGATTTAGCCTGTTGTATATGCCAATTATCTTTTCTCCAGGTTCAGAAGTAAAGTTTTCAAACTGATGCTTCAACATATTCTTTCTGGACTTCTTAGCAGCATCATTCCCTCCAAACCTGAATTCTACTGCATCCATTAATGCTTTTCCTGTTTCACAATCATCAAAGTCCATTTGAAATTCATTAGGTATTCCCATTAAGAGAATACTATGAGCCTTGATTTCCAGCTTCCTTGCTGCATTAGCTTCAGCAGACTTAATTGGAATTTCCTTGCCATCAGCACTCTTCTCAGGTTCCGAATCACCATTGATAATCACATTCCACATGTTGAAGTCGATCATGCGAATGTATTGTCTTATCCTCCTCTTCCATAGCTCATACTCAGAAGGATTGAGCATAGGTACCCTTGAAGCAGTCACCATGTGAGTTTCATCACCCATCTTAAGCAAACGATTTTGGAACAGCAAACTTTAAAGAAACAAAATCTTCTTGATTATAACTTCTAGATCACAAGCTCTGATACCACTTGTTGATCCCAGTTGAGCTAATACGATCTTATATAGAAGTTAACTTAGACAAATACTTAAGCTTAAACGCGGAATATAAAAGCTTAACTTAAGAAGATTCAGAATTCTCTTTCAACACTTCAATATTATTAATACGAGCACTCAATAATGCTAGGGTTTTACAACCTTGAAGTGAATAATAATACGTACATAATCTAACCCTAGGATCCTCCTTTTATAGGCCAAGGAGTCCTACTAGGTTTACAATACCTTTCTCTACAAGATAAGAATAATCTAAATAGATAAACTATACAAAGAATCTATTCCATAATTATCCTATCGTATACAATGTTAATCTCTTCAGCAGTAGTTTCACCAAGCAGCAGATTGTCTTCAGTAGCAGAGTCATTAACACTAGCAGCAGTTTCATTGTAGCAGCAGTATTACTCAGCAGCAGAGTCACATAGCAGCAGTGTCACTTGGTCAAACCCAACACCTTTCTAGTAGGATTTTTTTTTTTATTTTTATTTTAGGTTTTCTTTAGTCTATCTAATTTCTTTGTGCCTTTGTTAGTAAATTAAACTCATTGACTATTCCGTTGACCATTATGGAAAACGCGAATCCACCCCGTTCCCCTAGTGAAGTGGCTGTGTTACGTGAACAAATTGAGAGTGAGATTAGGGAGCTTAGAGAGCTTAATAGGTTTATTAAGATTGAACTCGAACATACATTTAGTGACCTAGCAACCGCCTTGTATTCAAATAAGGACCTAGGGCCTAATGACTTTGTGAATGTTATTGAGAGACTTGAAGAGGAGGAAATGGATCCGAAGCTTAACGACTACTTTAATCTATACCCCACTAAGGAGGAGATTGCATATTATAATAATCTTATTGATAACCCGCGACCCCCTTTCACCATAATTGAACCTAAGATCAAGAGAGGCGATCCTAAGAATGCTAAAATACCATGTATGATTGGATATAAGCACATTAGCAATGCTTACATTGACTTCAAATCTCCAATCAACATTATGTCCTCAACGGTTTATAATGATATAGTGGAAACAAGACTTGAACCTAGAAGGGATCCCAAGTACCCCGGTGGAGTTTGTAACTTTGTCGGGAGAGTTAAAGGTTTACGTATCTTTGTTGGTAATTTCACTTTTGTCACCGACTTTATGATTGTGGAGGATCTGGCTAATGTTATTGATTGTCGATTATCCAATGTTGTGTTTGGCAAACCATTTGTTGAGGAGTCTAAGTTAGAATATGATGAGGTAGAAGGCACGATTTGATTTGCAAGTAACACCGATAGTATCACTTATAGGATGCCTAATAGGATGAAAGAGTTTCGCTTTATATCTCGTTTTGATAGTGACAACGTTGGTGGTTTTGAGGATATTGATGAGAATGATAAGAAAAAGGGCATGGACTATGTATGGGAAAAGAGGAGTCTTTACTACAAAGATTGCTTGGCCCTTGGACCAAAATATAAAGTCGTTGAAGAATTTACCCAAATGATTATGGGGGCGATTGAGAAAAAGGTGATTGGTTTCTACAAGGAATACCTGCAATCAGAGAATGGAACCAATGATGAAATCACGTAGTAACCCATGACTTTGAGTCTAGCTACAAGACTCGTAAATAAAGAAAAGCGCTTCTTGGGAGGCAACCCATGTTTTGTGTGATTTTATTTGTTTGATTGTTATTTGCTTCCGTATGCATGTTTTATTTTTATTGTTGGTTGATCATGTTTCTCAATTAAAATGTGGAAATACTTTATTATGTTGTTTGGCCTAGTCTTAACTTCAACCTAAAGGTATTTTTGCAAAAGATAAGTGTAAGGGGAAACCCCAAATATGTTTTTAAGAAACAAACCAATCATGATTCTCCACAATATTAAATGAACATGTATATTCGTATTTGTTAGAGTCAAATGCTTGTATTGAGTCATAATGAAGTTTTGCAGGATTTTCCAGGAAGTAGGACAAAGTTTTTCCAGAAATTTTCCGGAAACTTAACATAAGAATTTCTGCAGGTCCATTCTGACGGCGTCAGAGTATTTCTCTTGACGGCGTCAGGAGTTAAAAATCTGGAAATTTTACCGGTTTTGTTTTTCTAACGGAGTCTTATGGTTTTTGTGAATTATTGTTTTATAATCTCCAGGAAATCTGCAAACTTCATTCCACAAGCATTATATCTTACTTTGTTTTCTAGGATTTAGTAACTCATATAGGATGCCGCCGATTTTACGCGAGGTTGCCTTGTCTATTGTTGTCAGGATTTACAGGTTATGTATGACAAGAAGATGATTTATATTCTGGAAGGGAAGCTTTGATTGTTCATTTTCTTGGAGGAAGATTTAACCTGGCCAACCTATAATCCATACCGAGCGAATCAGGGGAGTATTTGATTTCATTCTCTTTACTTTTTCACTTTTACATTCTTTACTTGAACATTGGGGACAATGTTCATCTTAAGTGTAAGGGGAGGGTAAAAAGATGATACCTTACATATGCACTTTCGCTTGAGTTTGTTTTGTTTGATAGTAGATGTGTAATAAAACTATGAGAAATACTTGTTAGTGTAATTTTAGCGCCAAATTTAAAATTTTTTACAACATTTAGGAGTGAAACTTTAGCCATAGCAAGCGTCTCATGGATAGGAGATTGTATGACTAGCACATAACCGTATATTTAGAAAAAAATTTCCACCCAAAAATGTGAGGTTCGCCTTTAGATTTGATAGGAAAAGCATTTACTATTAGTGCTTATGAGTGTACCGGTAGCATTTAGATTCTAGAACTTGCGTTAGTGATGCATCCCGAGACCGCTAGTGAGACTACATTCGTGTGGTAGGATTTACTACATGATAAGAGGCATTAGGATCACCCTTGTGTTAAACTCGTATCATAATTACTTGACCATTTAAGTCATATTACTTGACTAGTTAAGTCAACTTATTTTTCCCACACCCTTAGCGTTGTACTCATTTTTAGTACACGAAACCCCTAGTACACCCTTCCGAGCCTATCTTTTCGTTTCTAACTTTAAGCATCTTACTTAAAGGAAGAATTTGTTACACCCCACTTAAATGTACACCCAAATCGCCTTAGCCTTCCGTGTATGCGCTCATTTTTAGTGCATTATTGTTATTTGTTGAACCCTAAGTTAACTTTCTAATTGATTACATGGTTGCTAAGTCGAGTCATATCCTTGTACATATTGTTTTGGGACGATTGGGACTCATGGGTAAAGTACTTATTTTATGGAGTAATGGGGAAGAACATCATATTATTACCCCCATATGTACGTTAATCTTAAAAGTGCTCCAAGTGTTTTGATTTTCTTAATTCGAGTCATTAGATTAGTTAAATGTAAAGTATGTAAATATTCAAGTGTAAGGGGAATGCTCATACCCCTATGATGTATTATTTTGGATGGTAGGGTAAGATTGTATACAAAAAAAAAAAAAAAAAAAAAAAAAAAAAAAAAAAAAATCGAAAAAAAAATAAATAAAAAAAAAAAAAAAAAAAAAAAAAAAACATACGGACTACCATCCCGTTTTTATTCTATGTTCATTTTATGTTTTTAGTTGTTTTTCATTTATTAGCTTAAGTCGAGTCTAGTCTTGGCTTAGCAACGCCATCTTGTACATGTAATTAACCAAGATTGTTAACTCGCCACCAGTAAACCTTCCTTTATCCAACAAAACCGTGTAATTCATATCCCTATACCTAACGTTACAACCATTTAAAAGACCTCTTTGATAGTTTATCCTAGGTGCTTACGCCATGTGGTGGAGGTTTGATCCTTTCCCAAGCCTATGGTAATCTATTTTGCTATGACAGGTAGTGAGAGATATCTTCCATTTCCATAATGTTATATTACTTTATTACACCCGAGAGATGTGAGTATCTAAACACTATTTGTGAGGTGCTTGTGTATGACCTCCGTGCTTGTCTATTGGTCTTTAGTGGAACGATTATTTGTTGTAATTACTTTTATATTAGTGTCAAATGACCCCTAACTTGTCTTTTGAGTAGAATAAAAGCGCATTTGCTTGAGGACAAGCAAATCTCAAGTGTAAGGGTATATGATGAGGCGAAAAATGATCCGTTTTTAGGGGGTCATTTAAGCCCGAATCCAACTTTATTTGATCAAATATTGCCCTAAATCGTTCCTTTTGTGATTTTAGGTGTTTGGAGAGTGAATTCTGGAAAAGAAGCCATTTTGGACGTTTTTGGAGCATAAAAGTGAAGAATACGGCAAAGTCTCAATTTTCCATGCTGGGAACAGTACATGAAGGCGTCAAGAGTAACTCATGATGGCGTCAAACTCCCAAGAATAAAATACCGTGGTTGGTGACGGCGTCAGCAAGGCCGTCACTAAGGCCGTCACGTGTACCTGAAGGCGTCACCAAGGCCGTCATGTGTTAACTTGTCAAAACTTGCGCGCGTGGTAGCTGACACCGTTTTGGCCATAACTTTTGCATACGAACTCGGATTTGAGCGATTCAAAAAAGGAAACGAAGAGGATGAAGAGATCTACAATTTGGTGAAAAAATGGTCTTGACGGCGTCAAGAGTATGGGCTGACGCCGTCAAGAAGGGCAGACAGAAAACATGCCTATAAATATAACATCATAACTTCACTTTTTGTAAGCCCTAAACCCTAAGGTCGATTCCTGGGTTTAGGTGGGTGTTTTTCCAGCAACTTAGAGGGTTTCAATCACTCCATAAACATCATGTATTGGTTTGATGATTCTATCTTAATTATGTTTTCCATTATCATTGTTGTTTGCTCTTCTTTGATGATGGTTTGCTAATTCACCTTGTGTCTACTTATGATTATGTGAAACTTGTATATAATTGATTAGATCTCATTGATTTCTTGTTGATGTTGTGTCTATCTCCATCAATTAAGGCGTGACAACTTCAATAGATCTAGTTGGTTTAGTTTATAATCCTTGTTTCCTATTGATTCTTGTTTTGATTGAATGATTTATATGTTAGGCTTAAGAAAACTGGCAGATCTCCAAATGGTAACATGCTTGAACGTCTTAAGAAACATGAACCGAGGCGTACTAGGTCTTTATTGGTTGTATTTAATGCATGAGCCACTGTTTACAATCCCTATAGTTGTGTTGGGCATGGTGTAGGAGGAGATAAGAGCTCATAGAATTGGGGAGTTATGTATGCCACCCCATGAATGGTATTAAGGAATACAACCCGTCAATTAAAACAAGGTTACAAATCAATAGGTAGGATTGGATAGCTAGCAAGGAGTAACATATCACAGGTAGACATGCTTCACTTATCTTGTAGAACACTAGTTTACTTTTCTTGTTAATTAGTTTAAATAGTAGCTTTTGGGTTAGTTGATTAGCAACTAATTCTGCCCACTCTCCTAAAACCCGAGATTTGTACTTGCTTTTCATAAAATATAAAAATACAAAAAGAATCATCCTTCACCTTTAGACCTAGTTAGATTAATTTCAATCCTAACGACACTATTCCTAGCTGAACGATGAATCCCCCGGTACTTGTCACTATACTATACTACAACGATCAGGTACACTGCCTGGTGGGGGTTGTAAGCTTCTCGAGATCCCTCGAGAGGTAAAGCAAGGTGCGATTCCCACGCATCAGAATACCTCTATATGGTGGAGGAACAGATTTGTATCCAACACCAGACTTAGCTTTATTAATTACTTGACATTCAATTAAGTTAGTCACACCCTTAGATGCATAATCTAGTGTTTCTACACTCATTTGAATATTCTCTTTAGCCTTACTAAGCCTATCTACTTCAGCTTTCAAGTTACAAATGTCATTATTTTTAAACATTATTTCTCTTTCAAGAAGAATTTTGACATCAGTAAAGGTAGATTCATTTGTTCGAAAATGTATTAATTGTTCCTCTAGAGTAGCTATACCTCTTTTATGATTTGTTAAGCTATGAGCTGTATCAATTAATTCTTTTCTTTGATTCTCATAACGTTTGGTTAAGGTTTCTAAACTTTTAAGAGCAGAACAATTATTTGAACAAACTTTATCAGGTTGTACCTCTGTGGTGAAATCCATAAGAGCTGTCTGAGGAGAAGCTTCTTCTTCTTCAGCAGTAAAGCTCCAATCAAATCCTAATCCATCAATAGCTACCATAGCCTTTGGATTGGTTGATTCCCCTGTCTTGGACTTGCTTCCAAAACCTCTATTCTTGCTATCTTGCTGTCTTGGCCTTCTACATTCTCTTGAGAAGTGCCCCAACATGTGACAGTTATAGCATTCTATCTTTGACTTGTCAAAACCAGCAGTATCATTGCTGCTGATAATGAGTTTCTTCCCCGTCCTCTGATAGAATTTCTTAGCCCTCATGCTAAGAAGAGAAATTTGCCATTTTAGGTCCATCTCTTCTAAATCATCATCATTGATTTCTAAGAGATCTTCATGAGTAAGCATGGACCCATTATTCTGGCTTGTGAAAAAGGCACAATAAGCCTTTTCATTCAATATACCAAAGGTACTGCTTGATGAACTAGCAGCACCAGCTCCACTATCAACCTTTTCATCTTTAACTGGGTTTGAGATACTAAGAGATGACATAAAAGCCATGTTCCCAGTATATGAACTAGAGACACCAGTTTTCTTTACTTCTTGTTCCACAATTTTAAAGTTGCTATACAAATCCATAAGATCCATAGTGTCTATGTCTGGTTTATTCTTCCAGAAAACAACATGCATAGCCCACTCTTCTGGTAAGCTTCTCAGAAATTTTGAGTTTAAATCTTCTTGAGGTATGTCAACCCCAAGAATAGCAAGTTGACTCACAATTTTCTGTAGCCTTGTAAACATGTGGTCAAGAGATTCATTCATGGTTGATGAGAAATTTTCAAACTGCTGCTTGAGAAGGGTTTTCTGGGTATTCTTGGTGGCTTCATTCCCTCCATACCTTGCAACAATTGCCTCAAATAATGACTTGGCATCTTTGAATTTGCTGAAGTTTATAAGTTGATCATTTGGAATGGTCATCATCAGCATGCTTCTGGCCTTGAGGTCATTCTTCTTCTTTATTCTTTCATCAGCAGTTGTAGGGATAGTTTGAACAACTGAAATTTCCCTACCTTCAACTGTTGATAAAGTGGTTGTGGGTTTGAAAGAGTTTCCATCTTCAATAATTTCCCAGAGAGTGTAATCCTGCACCTGGAAAAATTGTTCTATTCTTAACCTCCACAATTCAAACTCATTCTATTTGAGAACTGGCAACTTTGCAGCAACATTTGTTTGAATAGATTCTGTATCCATTTCTTCTTCTTCTAAATCAAAAGTATCAACCTGGAAGCTCTGATACCAACTGAGAGGATCACTTGATTTGATCACACACTATAGGTGTTGGACCTTTTAATGTGTAAATATGATACTTTGAGTGAATATGATTAAGTATGCGGAATCTACTTAACCACACTTAGAATGTTTATTGGAAATGGAACTGTGATGCTTGTGTTTGTTTAACAAAGAACAATGAAAGTATTTCACCAAACGATTCAATATTATTCAGAATAATACGAGAGATCTTCACTATCACTAGGGTTACAAAGACCTTGAATCTTGTGTTTTGTTCTATTGTTTTCTTTATGTATATGTCTATATCTATCACACTCGTCACATGCATATGTATACATATCTAAGATCTTCCTTTTATAGTCCAAGGAAAGATCTTTTACAATCTATATGACTTATCTAATTTACTAGCTTATGACTAAGCTTCATTCTAGCTAGTTGATGACTTATCATGTCAGTCATTAAGATACAACATGTATCTAGGATTACAACTCACTTGGAGTGTTCAATTTGATGACTACAACAAAGATATTTTCTTGTATATGAGTCAGTAGAATAAGTCGTACTTATCTACACAGCTGTTTGTATGAGTCATAGTAGCATCAGCAGAATCCATCAGCAGAAACACCTTCAGTAGAAAATGTTCTTCAGCATAATCCATCAGTGGAAACGTGCTTTGTGCTTTATCAGCAGAAACGTACTTGATGTATTTCCTTAAACCTTTATGCTGATTCTTCTGATTATTTAATTCCCAACAAAAGTGAAGAAAACGGCAAAGTCTTAATTTTTCTTGCTGGGAACAGTACCTGACGGCGTCAAGAATTTCCAAGTGACGGCGTCAAGAGCAATGCAAGAGGTAGAAGTGGATAAAGTCCGTGACGGTCCAGAGAGTTTTGTACTAAGGACATGACGGCGTCACCATAGGCCGTCATGGTCCAAATAGTAGTGACGGCCCAGAGTAACTTTACACATGACGGCGTCAAAAGTGGATCTAGGCAATCCGATTTTATTATTGGCGGCGAGTTAACGGCGTCAGAATTTTCTTCTTGATGCCGTCACACTGTAAAATCTATATATAGTTTTGCAATTTTCATTCACTAAGTGTGTAACTTTTAGGGTGTAACTTTGGAGATAAACCCTAGTCCGATTTTCACAGCTCTTTCAAGGGTTTTTACCCTTTGAAACCTTTCATGTTCAATTGAGATAAGTACTCTTTCAATTCAATCAATATGTCTATGTGTTGTTTGAATATATCTTACACTTGTCTTCAATTTAACATGCTTGGATAGACCTCTCTTGTGTTTGCTTAGATGTAGTGAAACCTAGATGTTAATTATAGGTTGATTGTTTGTTTATAGTTGTTACGGATGATTGTATTCGATGTTAGGCTTAAGAAAACTGGCAAACTTCCAATGGTAACATGCTTGAACATCTTAAGAAACATGATCAGAGGTGTACTATGATTTTTTGTTGTATTTAATGCGTAGGAGAATTCTAATGATCCCATGTTAGGAGCTTCTAACGGCTCGACATAGGAGTGAAGTAGGATCCTATAGAGTTAGGGAATATTGTACACGGCCCTACGACTAGTATTAAGGAATATGACCCGGCATCCATGCAATTGTAACAAACTATCAACCTGTAAAAGATATCTAGGGAGTAATGAAACCTAAGTAAACACAACTTTCCCCATTATTGTTTACACCACAGTAGTAATTAGATTTATTTTCATTTCTGTTATTTTATTTTGATTGCATCTTTAGTTATTGGGTTAGTTGACTAGCAACTAATTCCGCCCACTCTTCCAAAACCCGAGATTTTATTGCTTTTATAAAATATAAAAATACAATAAGAATCATCCCTCACCTCTAGACCTAGTTTTTAGGCTTTCTAATCCCAGCGACACTATTCCTGAGTTGAACGATCAATCCTCCGGTACTTGTCACTATACTATACTACAACGATCAAGTACACTGCCTGGTTGGGGTTGTAAGCATCTCGAGATCCCTCGAGAGGTAAAGCCTGGTGCGATTCCCACGTATCATAGACTTAGTTTATTAGGCTTTCTAATCCTAGTGACACTATTCCTGATGCGTGGGAATCGCACCTTGCTTTACCTCTCGAGGGATCTCGCGAGGCTTACAACCCCCACCAAGCAGTGTACCTGATCGTTGTAGTATAGTATAGTGACAAGTACCGGGGGATTGATCGTTCAGCTTAGGAATAGTGTCGCTAGGATTAGAAAGCCTAATTAATAGTTCTAAAGATGAAAGATGATTATTTTTGTATTTTTATATTTTATGAAAGCAAGTAAAATCTCGGGTTTTGGAAGAGTGAGCGGAATTAGTTGTTATTCAACTAACCCAAAAACTACTTTATAACTAATTAAACTAATGAAAATGAAATTAAGCTAATATTAAACTAAGGTTGTGAGCAGTATTTGGAGAAATTGTGTTTACTTAGATTTCATTACTCCCTAGATATCTTTTACATGTCAATTACTTGTTACACTTGTATGGATGACGGATTGTATTCCTTAATACCATTCGTGGGGTGGCATACATAACTCCCCAACTCTATGAGCTCTTATCTCCTCCTACACCATGACCCAGCACAACTATAGGGATTGTAAACAGTGGCTCATGCATTAAATACAACCAATAAAGACCTAGTACGCCTCGGTTCATGTTTCTTAAGACGTTCAAGCATGTTACCATTTGGAGATCTGCCAGTTTTCTTAAGCCTAACATATAATATCATTCATCCAAGAACAAGAATAGACAAGTAATTAACACATAATCAACATCTAGGTTTCATTAGATCTAAGCAAACACAAAGGAAATCTAGCCTAGCATAGTAGAATTAAGATAAGAACAAAAGATAAACAACCAACACATAGACATATTGATTGAATTAAGAGTATACTTATCTCAATTACAATGCAAGGTATCAAGGGTTTGGAACCCTTGAAAAACCTGTAAAAGAGGCACCAAAATCGTCTTTAGGGTTTCACCAAAACTTCTCTCTTTTTTTATGAAAAAACTAGAAAACTATATATAGGAAAATCGTCCTGACGGCGTCAAGAGTTAATTCTGACGCCGTCAACTAGCCGCCATAAACCTCCTCGGACGCCCTAGATCCAATTGTGACGGCCTTGGTGACGCCGTCACCACCTACGGTAAATTAATCTTTGGCCACTTTGACGCCGTCATATCTTCATCTGACGCCGTCACCAGCTACAGTAAAATATTCATCTTGTCTGACGCCGTCAAGAGTAAACCCTTGACGCCGTCACCTTGTATTTCCAGCTTGGATTTTCGGTACTTTGTTGTTTTCTTCACTTTATGCTCCAAAAACGTCCAAAATAGCCTCTTTTCCAGAATTCACTCTCCAAACACCTAAAATCACAAAAGGAACGATTTAGGGCAATATTTGATCAAATAAAGTCGGATTCGGGCTTAAATGACCCCCTAAAAACGGATCATTTTTCGCCTCATCATATACCCTTACACTTGAGATTTGCTTGTCCTCAAGCAAATGAGCTTTTATTCTACTCAAAAGACAAGTTAGGGGTCATTTAACACTAATATAAAAGTAATTACAACAAATAATCGTTCCACTAAAGACCAATAGACAAGCACGGAGGTCATACACAAGCACCTCACAAATAGTGTTTAGATACTCACATCTCTCGGGTGTAATAAAGTAATATAACATTATGGAAATGGAAGATATCTCTCACTACCTGTCATAGCAAAATAGATTACCATAGGCTTGGGAAAGGATCAAACCTCCACCACATGGCGTAAGCACCTAGGATAAACTATCAAAGAGGTCTTTTAAAAGGGTTATAACGTTAGGTGTAGGGATATGAATTACACGGTTTTGTTGGATAAAGGGAATTTTACTGGTGGCGAGTTAACAATCTTAGTAAACTACATGTACAAGATGGCGTTGCTAAGCCAAGACTAGACTCGACTTAAGCTAATAAATGAAAAATAACAAAAATGTAAAACGAACATAGAATGAAAACGGGATGGTAGTCCGTATGTTTTTCTTTTTCTTTTTCCTTTTTCAATTTTTTTATTTTTATTTTATTTTTTTTTTTTTTTTCATACACTCTTACCCTACCATCCAAAATAATACATCATAGGGGTATGAGCAATCCCCTTACACTTGAATCTTTACATACTTTACATTAACTATTCTAATGACTCGAATTAAGAAAATCAAAACACTTGGAGCACTTTTAAATTAACGCACATATGGGGGTAATAATATGATGTTCTTCCCCATTACTCCATAAAATAAGTACTTACCCATGAGTCCCAATCGTCCCAAAACAATATGTACAAGGATATGACTCGACTTAGCAACCATGTAATCAATTAGAAAGTTAACTTAGGGTTTAACAAATAACAATAATGCACTAAAAATGAGCGCATACACGGAAGGCTAAGGCGATTTGGTTGTACATTTAAGTGGGGTGTAACAAATTCTTCCTTTAAGTAAGATGCTTAAAGTTAGAAACGAAAAGATAGGCTCGGAGGGGTGTACTAGGGGTATCGTGTACTAAAAATGAGTACAACGCAAAGGGTGTGGGAAAAATTAGTTGACTTAACTAGCCAAGTAATATGACTTAAATGGTCAAGTAATTATGATACGGGTTTAACACAAGGGTGATCCTAATGCCTCTTATCATGTAGTAAATCCTACCACACGAATGTAGTCTCACTAGCGGTCTCAGGATGCATCACTAACGCAAGTTCTAGAATCTAAGTGCTACCGGTACACTCATAAGCACCAATAATAAATGCTTTTCCTATCAAATCTAAAGGCGAACCTCACATTTTTGGGTGGAAAATTTTTCTGAATATACGGTTATGTGCTAGTCATACAACCTCCTATCCATGAGACGCTTGCTATGGCTAAAGTTTCACTCCTAAATGTTGTAAAAAATTTTAAATTTGGCGCTAAAATTACACTAACAAGTATTTCTCATAGTTTTATTACACATCTACTATCAAACAAAACAAACTCAAGCGAAAAGTGCATATGTAAGGTATCATCTTTTTACCCTCCCCTTACACTTAAGATGAACATTGTCCCCAATGTTCAAGTAAAGAATGTAAAAGTAAAAAGTAAAGAGAATGAAATCAAATACTCCCCTGATTCGCTCGGTATGGATTTTAGGTTGGCTAGGTTAAATCTTCCTCCAAGAAAATGAGCAATCAAAGCTTCCCTTCCATAATATAAATCATCTTCTTGTCTTAAATAACCTGTAAATCCTGACAATAATAGACAAGGCCACCTCGCGTAAAATCGGCGGCATCCTATATAAGTTACTAAATCCTAGAAAACAAAGTAAGATATAATGCTTGTGGAATGAAGTTTGCAGATTTCCTGGAGATTATAAAACTTAATAATTCACAAAAACCATAAGACTCCGTTAGAAAAACAAAACCGGTAAAATTTCCAGATTTTTGACTCTTGACGCCGTCAAGAACAATTGCCTGACGCCGTCAGAATGGACCTGCAGAAATCCTTATGTTAAGTTTCCGGAAAATTTCTGGAAAAACCTTGTCCTACTTCCTGGAAAATCCTGCAAAACTTCATTATGACTCGATACAAGCATTTGACTCTAACAAATACGAATATACATGTTCATTAAATATTGTGGAGAATCATGATCGGTTTGTTTCTTAAAAACATATTTGGGGTTTCCCCTTACACTTATCTTTTGCAAAAATACCTTTAGGTTGAAGTTAAGACTAGGCCAAACAACATAATAAAGTATTTCACATTTTAATTGAGAAACATGATCAACCAACAATAAAAATAAAACATGCATACGGAAGCAAATAACAATCAAGCAATTAAAATCACACAAAACATGGGTTGCCTCCCAAGAAGCGCTTTTCTTTATTTACGAGTCTTGTAGCTAGACTCAAAGTCATAGGTTACTACGTGATTTCATCATTGGAAATGATGTACCCCATATAATTTCGATCATTACTGTTATGGTGATAGTGCCTCAATCTATCAATACTCGCAATCACCTTCCCACCTAATTTGCTCCTCAAGTTAGCTACCCCGTCTTGGCTCAATCCTTCGATGGTGAATGGCTCATACCACCAAGGACTCGGTTTATCGGGTGGTATTGTGGTTTCTAAGTGTCTCAAGAGTACTAAGTTCCCTTCCTCAAACGGTGTATGACTGCTTGTGTGTTGGGTGTGTTTGAGTTCTATCGGATCCTTATTGCTTTTTCTCCTTTCATCCTTAGCTTTCTTATAGCTCTTGATTCTTGCTTCCCATGCAAGAATTTTATTCTGAACACGAATGGGTGTTGCGCCAATGTTGTTTTTAATCATTCTCCAACTCATATTCTCATGTCCACTTTGCGGAGTCATGTGGAAGCTAATCTTTCTCTTTCCGGACTTAAGCTCAATCTTCCTATCTTCATACTTAATGACAGCCCTAGCGGTGGTGAGGAATGGTGCCCCAAGGATTATTGGCATACACCCATCCCCTTTATCATCAACGATCATAAAATCAACGGGGTACATGAACCCTGCCACATTAATTAATACGTCTTCTGCGATTCCTAGGGGGTATACGTATGAATGTCCAACAAGAGATAGCCTAACACAAGTAGGTGCTGGCATTTTCGACGTCAGTTGGATGTAAATAGTTAGGGGCATAAGATTTACTTCCGATCCTTGGTCGGCGAAAGCACTAAGATTTTTCAAGTCCCCGATGCTTGTTGGTATCTCAAAGTTTCCACTTGCTACCTGCTTAGTAGCCACTTTCTGTACCAATAACCTCTTGACCACTGGTCCCCCAATAAGCGTATCATACTCATCTTCCTCTTCTTTCTCTTTCTCGGGAACCTGTTCGGAGGATTGGTTACGCCTATCACCCTTAATCCAATTTGTTATGGTGTTTTTGTTTACGTCATGTTTCAAGTAGTAGCTCAAAGGTTGAGATTCAGGTGATTTTTCTAAGGTCTGCTTAGCAGGAGTTTTAATCTTCTCATTATCTTTATGGACAATGGTGATGGAGTTAACAAATTGGGTGGTGGGAGTGGCACTTTCTTTCCTTAGCAGTATTCGTTCGGGGGTTTTCTGACTAGCATACTCCTCCAATAAACTCAACATCTCATTCATTTTCCCCTGCATCTCCTCCTTTTGCTTATAAACTGCTTCTTCGAATCTAGCAAGCCGATCAGAGTGGGTCGCCATATATTCCCTCATCCTAGCCTCAAATTCCGAGCTAAGTTCCTTGGGAGGGGAACAAGGTGGAGTGCACCTCTGAAAAGTTTTGACATGTTCTCTAGAGGGTGATTCAGATAATGGTATCGAGGTTGATCTTGAGACAGAATTGACCGTGGCTTGTTTAGGACTTAAGGGTCTCCTTTGCCTTTCCTAAAAATAGTCAACTTTTGCCTCAATTTTGCATAAGAGTTCCTCGGGGATTTCGGTGGTCCCTCCAGATGCCGAGACTGCATTGATGGCTGCTTCCACCGTATGTTTAAATTCCCAAATCTCATTGTTATCGACAGCGAGCTCTTCTATAATCGCCCATGACTCCTCAGCATCCTTATCACGCAATTTTCCTCCCGCGGCCCTGTCGATAATGCGCTTAGTGTGATAATCAACATGGTCGTAGAAAATCTGAACTAATAACCAAGTGTTTATGCCATGATGAGGGATCTTGTGAAGGAGATCCTTAAAACGGGCCCAAGCCTCGTAGAAAGGTTCACCCCGCTGTTGCTCAAACATCAAAATGTCCCTTCTAAGCATTGCAGTCTTTTCCGGCGGAAAGAATTGGGTAAGGAAACGATTGGCGAGATTTTCCCATGTGGTGATGGATCCCGCGGGGAAACGCTCAAGCCATTGACTAGCTTGATCTCGTAGAGAGAATGGGAATAGGCGTAATCGGGTAGTCTCTCTAGTTTCAACACCTAGGTCTATGGAGTCTACGATTTTGAGGAAGTCCTTAAGGTGTTGGTTTGGATCTTCGGAACGAAGTCCATGGAATGCACATCCGCTTTGCACCAACCGGATGGTGTCGGATCGCAAGGGAGTCACATTGGCTCCGGTGAGCTCAATGGTGTTTCGGTAGCCTTGGTGGCTAGGTCGGGAATACTCTCCTAAGGTTCGGGGCCTAAGGGGTTCTAATGGTGGGTTTTGTTGTGGTGGGATGACGGGTTCAAAGATGTTACCACCTTCCATGATGTCGGATGGTAAAGAGTTACGAACAAAGGCACGAAGAAAAAAGATAGACTAAAGAAGACCTAAAAAAAAATAAAAATAAAAATCTTACTAGAAAGGAATCTAGCAAGTAGACCTAATAAAAAGAAATTCTAACCTAGACAATAACTATTTCCCCGGGCTGCGGCGCCAAAAACTTGATGCGTGGGAATCGCACCTTGCTTTACCTCTCGAGGGATCTCGCGAGGCTTACAACCCCCACCAGGCAGTGTACCTGATCGTTGTAGTATAGTATAGTGACAAGTACCGGGGGATTGATCGTTCAGCTTAGGAATAGTGTCGCTAGGATTAGAAAGCCTAATTAATAGTTCTAAAGATGAAAGATGATTATTTTTGTATTTTTATATTTTATGAAAGCAAGTAAAATCTCGGGTTTTGGAAGAGTGGGCGGAATTAGTTGTTATTCAACTAACCCAAAAACTACTTTATAACTAATTAAACTAATGAAAATGAAATTAAGCTAATATTAAACTAAGGTTGTGAGCAGTATTTGGAGAAATTGTGTTTACTTAGATTTCATTACTCCCTAGATATCTTTTACATGTCAATTACTTGTTACACTTGTATGGATGACGGATTGTATTCCTTAATACCATTCGTGGGGTGGCATACATAACTCCCCAACTCTATGAGCTCTTATCTCCTCCTACATCATGACCCAGCACAACTATAGGGATTGTAAACAGTGGCTCATGCATTAAATACAACCAATAAAGACCTAGTACGCCTCGGTTCATGTTTCTTAAGACGTTCAAGCATGTTACCATTTGGAGATCTGCCAGTTTTCTTAAGCCTAACATATAATATCATTCATCCAAGAACAAGAATAGACAAGTAATTAACACATAATCAACATCTAGGTTTCATTAGATCTAAGCAAACACAAAGGAAATCTAGCCTAGCATAGTAGAATTAAGATAAGAACAAAAGATAAACAACCAACACATAGACATATTGATTGAATTAAGAGTATACTTATCTCAATTACAATGCAAGGTATCAAGGGTTTGGAACCCTTGAAAAACCTGTAAAAGAGGCACCAAAATCGTCTTTAGGGTTTCACCAAAACTTCTCTCTTTTTTTATGAAAAAACTAGAAAACTATATATAGGAAAATCGTCCTGACGGCGTCAAGAGTTAATTCTGACGCCGTCAACTAGCCGCCATAAACCTCCTCGGACGCCCTAGATCCAATTGTGACGGCCTTGGTGACGCCGTCACCACCTACGGTAAATTAATCTTTGGCCACTTTGACGCCGTCATATCTTCATCTGACGCCGTCACCAGCTACAGTAAAATATTCATCTTGTCTGACGCCGTCAAGAGTAAACCCTTGACGCCGTCACCTTGTATTTCCAGCTTGGATTTTCGGTACTTTGTTGTTTTCTTCACTTTATGCTCCAAAAACGTCCAAAATAGCCTCTTTTCCAGAATTCACTCTCCAAACACCTAAAATCACAAAAGGAACGATTTAGGGCAATATTTGATCAAATAAAGTCGGATTCGGGCTTAAATGACCCCCTAAAAACGGATCATTTTTCGCCTCATCATATACCCTTACACTTGAGATTTGCTTGTCCTCAAGCAAATGAGCTTTTATTCTACTCAAAAGACAAGTTAGGGGTCATTTAACACTAATATAAAAGTAATTACAACAAATAATCGTTCCACTAAAGACCAATAGACAAGCACGGAGGTCATACACAAGCACCTCACAAATAGTGTTTAGATACTCACATCTCTCGGGTGTAATAAAGTAATATAACATTATGGAAATGGAAGATATCTCTCACTACCTGTCATAGCAAAATAGATTACCATAGGCTTGGGAAAGGATCAAACCTCCACCACATGGCGTAAGCACCTAGGATAAACTATCAAAGAGGTCTTTTAAAAGGGTTATAACGTTAGGTGTAGGGATATGAATTACACGGTTTTGTTGGATAAAGGGAATTTTACTGGTGGCGAGTTAACAATCTTAGTAAACTACATGTACAAGATGGCGTTGCTAAGCCAAGACTAGACTCGACTTAAGCTAATAAATGAAAAATAACAAAAATGTAAAACGAACATAGAATGAAAACGGGATGGTAGTCCGTATATTTTTCTTTTTCTTTTTCCTTTTTCTATTTATTTATTTTTTTTTTTATTATTTTTTTTTTCATACACTCTTACCCTACCATCCAAAATAATACATCATAGGGGTATGAGCAATCCCCTTACACTTGAATCTTTACATACTTTACATTAACTATTCTAATGACTCGAATTAAGAAAATCAAAACACTTGGAGCACTTTTAAATTAACGCACATATGGGGGTAATAATATGATGTTCTTCCCCATTACTCCATAAAATAAGTACTTACCCATGAGTCCCAATCGTCCCAAAACAATATGTACAAGGATATGACTCGACTTAGCAACCATGTAATCAATTAGAAAGTTAACTTAGGGTTTAACAAATAACAATAATGCACTAAAAATGAGCGCATACACGGAAGGCTAAGGCGATTTGGTTGTACATTTAAGTGGGGTGTAACAAATTCTTCCTTTAAGTAAGATGCTTAAAGTTAGAAACGAAAAGATAGGCTCGGAGGGGTGTACTAGGGGTATCGTGTACTAAAAATGAGTACAACGCAAAGGGTGTGGGAAAAATTAGTTGACTTAACTAGCCAAGTAATATGACTTAAATGGTCAAGTAATTATGATACGGGTTTAACACAAGGGTGATCCTAATGCCTCTTATCATGTAGTAAATCCTACCACACGAATGTAGTCTCACTAGCGGTCTCAGGATGCATCACTAACGCAAGTTCTAGAATCTAAGTGCTACCGGTACACTCATAAGCACCAATAATAAATGCTTTTCCTATCAAATCTAAAGGCGAACCTCACATTTTTGGGTGGAAAATTTTTCTGAATATACGGTTATGTGCTAGTCATACAACCTCCTATCCATGAGACGCTTGCTATGGCTAAAGTTTCACTCCTAAATGTTGTAAAAAATTTTAAATTTGGCGCTAAAATTACACTAACAAGTATTTCTCATAGTTTTATTACACATCTACTATCAAACAAAACAAACTCAAGCGAAAAGTGCATATGTAAGGTATCATCTTTTTACCCTCCCCTTACACTTAAGATGAACATTGTCCCCAATGTTCAAGTAAAGAATGTAAAAGTAAAAAGTAAAGAGAATGAAATCAAATACTCCCCTGATTCGCTCGGTATGGATTTTAGGTTGGCTAGGTTAAATCTTCCTCCAAGAAAATGAGCAATCAAAGCTTCCCTTCCATAATATAAATCATCTTCTTGTCTTAAATAACCTGTAAATCCTGACAATAATAGACAAGGCCACCTCGCGTAAAATCGGCGGCATCCTATATAAGTTACTAAATCCTAGAAAACAAAGTAAGATATAATGCTTGTGGAATGAAGTTTGCAGATTTCCTGGAGATTATAAAACTTAATAATTCACAAAAACCATAAGACTCCGTTAGAAAAACAAAACCGGTAAAATTTCCAGATTTTTGACTCTTGACGCCGTCAAGAACAATTGCCTGACGCCGTCAGAATGGACCTGCAGAAATCCTTATGTTAAGTTTCCGGAAAATTTCTGGAAAAACCTTGTCCTACTTCCTGGAAAATCCTGCAAAACTTCATTATGACTCGATACAAGCATTTGACTCTAACAAATACGAATATACATGTTCATTAAATATTGTGGAGAATCATGATCGGTTTGTTTCTTAAAAACATATTTGGGGTTTCCCCTTACACTTATCTTTTGCAAAAATACCTTTAGGTTGAAGTTAAGACTAGGCCAAACAACATAATAAAGTATTTCACATTTTAATTGAGAAACATGATCAACCAACAATAAAAATAAAACATGCATACGGAAGCAAATAACAATCAAGCAATTAAAATCACACAAAACATGGGTTGCCTCCCAAGAAGCGCTTTTCTTTATTTACGAGTCTTGTAGCTAGACTCAAAGTCATAGGTTACTACGTGATTTCATCATTGGAAATGATGTACCCCATATAATTTCGATCATTACTGTTATGGTGATAGTGCCTCAATCTATCAATACTCGCAATCACCTTCCCACCTAATTTGCTCCTCAAGTTAGCTACCCCGTCTTGGCTCAATCCTTCGATGGTGAATGGCTCATACCACCAAGGACTCGGTTTATCGGGTGGTATTGTGGTTTCTAAGTGTCTCAAGAGTACTAAGTTCCCTTCCTCAAACGGTGTATGACTGCTTGTGTGTTGGGTGTGTTTGAGTTCTATCGGATCCTTATTGCTTTTTCTCCTTTCATCCTTAGCTTTCTTATAGCTCTTGATTCTTGCTTCCCATGCAAGAATTTTATTCTGAACACGAATGGGTGTTGCGCCAATGTTGTTTTTAATCATTCTCCAACTCATATTCTCATGTCCACTTCGCGGAGTCATGTGGAAGCTAATCTTTCTCTTTCCGGACTTAAGCTCAATCTTCCTATCTTCATACTTAATGACAGCCCTAGCGGTGGTGAGGAATGGTGCCCCAAGGATTATTGGCATACACCCATCCCCTTTATCATCAACGATCATAAAATCAACGAGGTACATGAACCCTGCCACATTAATTAATACGTCTTCTGCGATTCCTAGGGGGTATACGTATGAATGTCCAACAAGAGATAGCCTAACACAAGTAGGTGCTGGCATTTTCGACGTCAGTTGGATGTAAATAGTTAGGGGCATAAGATTTACTTCCGATCCTTGGTCGGCGAAAGCACTAAGATTTTTCAAGTCCCCGATGCTTGTTGGTATCTCAAAGTTTCCACTTGCTACCTGCTTAGTAGCCACTTTCTGTACCAATAACCTCTCGACCACTGGTCCCCCAATAAGCGTATCATACTCATCTTCTTCTTCTTTCTCTTTCTCGGGAACCTGTTCGGAGGATTGGTTACGCCTATCACCCTTAATCCAATTTGTTATGGTGTTTTTGTTTACGTCATGTTTCAAGTAGTAGCTCAAAGGTTGAGATTCAGGTGATTTTTCTAAGGTCTGCTTAGCAGGAGTTTTAATCTTCTCATTATCTTTATGGACAATGGTGATGGAGTTAACAAATTGGGTGGTGGGAGTGGCACTTTCTTTCCTTAGCAGTATTCGTTCGGGGGTTTTCTGACTAGCATACTCCTCCAATAAACTCAACATCTCATTCATTTTCCCCTGCATCTCCTCCTTTTGCTTATAAACTGCTTCTTCGAATCTAGCAAGCCGATCAGAGTGGGTCGCCATATATTCCCTCATCCTAGCCTCAAATTCCGAGCTAAGTTCCTTGGGAGGGGAACAAGGTGGAGTGCACCTCTGAAAAGTTTTGACATGTTCTCTAGAGGGTGATTCAGATAATGGTATCGAGGTTGATCTTGAGACAGAATTGACCGTGGCTTGTTTAGGACTTAAGGGTCTCCTTTGCCTTTCCTAAAAATAGTCAACTTTTGCCTCAATTTTGCATAAGAGTTCCTCGGGGATTTTGGTGGTCCCTCCAGATGCCGAGACTGCATTGATGGCTGCTTCCACCGTATGTTTAAATTCCCAAATCTCATTGTTATCGACAGCGAGCTCTTCTATAATCGCCCATGACTCCTCAGCATCCTTATCACGCAATTTTCCTCCCGCGGCCCTGTCGATAATGCGCTTAGTGTGATAATCAACATGGTCGTAGAAAATCTGAACTAATAACCAAGTGTTTATGCCATGATGAGGGATCTTGTGAAGGAGATCCTTAAAACGGGCCCAAGCCTCGTAGAAAGGTTCACCCCGCTGTTGCTCAAACATCAAAATGTCCCTTCTAAGCATTGCAGTCTTTTCCGGCGGAAAGAATTGGGTAAGGAAACGATTGGCGAGATTTTCCCATGTGGTGATGGATCCCGCGGGGAAACGCTCAAGCCATTGACTAGCTTGATCTCGTAGAGAGAATGGGAATAGGCGTAATCGGGTAGTCTCTCTAGTTTCAACACCTAGGTCTATGGAGTCTACGATTTTGAGGAAGTCCTTAAGGTGTTGGTTTGGATCTTCAGAACGAAGTCCATGGAATGCACATCCGCTTTGCACCAACCGGATGGTGTCGGATCGCAAGGGAGTCACATTGGCTCCGGTGAGCTCAATGGTGTTTCGGTAGCCTTGGTGGCTAGGTCGGGAATACTCTCCTAAGGTTCGGGGCCTAAGGGGTTCTAATGGTGGGTTTTGTTGTGGTGGGATGACGGGTTCAAAGATGTTACCACCTTCCATGATGTCGGATGGTAAAGAGTTACGAACAAAGGCACGAAGAAAAAAGTTAGACTAAAGAAGACCTAAAAAAAAATAAAAATAAAAATCTTACTAGAAAGGAATCTAGCAAGTAGACCTAATAAAAAGAAATTCTAACCTAGACAATAACTATTTCCCCGGGCTGCGGCGCCAAAAACTTGATGCGTGGGAATCGCACCTTGCTTTACCTCTCGAGGGATCTCGTGAGGCTTACAACCCCCACCAGGCAGTGTACCTGATCGTTGTAGTATAGTATAGTGACAAGTACCGGGGGATTGATCGTTCAGCTTAGGAATAGTGTCGCTAGGATTAGAAAGCCTAATTAATAGTTCTAAAGATGAAAGATGATTATTTTTGTATTTTTATATTTTATGAAAGCAAGTAAAATCTCGGGTTTTGGAAGAGTGGGCGGAATTAGTTGTTATTCAACTAACCCAAAAACTACTTTATAACTAATTAAACTAATGAAAATGAAATTAAGCTAATATTAAACTAAGGTTGTGAGCAGTATTTGGAGAAATTGTGTTTACTTAGATTTCATTACTCCCTAGATATCTTTTACATGTCAATTACTTGTTACACTTGTATGGATGACGGATTGTATTCCTTAATACCATTCGTGGGGTGGCATACATAACTCCCCAACTCTATGAGCTCTTATCTCCTCCTACACCATGACCCAGCACAACTATAGGGATTGTAAACAGTGGCTCATGCATTAAATACAACCAATAAAGACCTAGTACGCCTCGGTTCATGTTTCTTAAGACGTTCAAGCATGTTACCATTTGGAGATCTGCCAGTTTTCTTAAGCCTAACATATAATATCATTCATCCAAGAACAAGAATAGACAAGTAATTAACACATAATCAACATCTAGGTTTCATTAGATCTAAGCAAACACAAAGGAAATCTAGCCTAGCATAGTAGAATTAAGATAAGAACAAAAGATAAACAACCAACACATAGACATATTGATTGAATTAAGAGTATACTTATCTCAATTACAATGCAAGGTATCAAGGGTTTGGAACCCTTGAAAAACCTGTAAAAGAGGCACCAAAATCGTCTTTAGGGTTTCACCAAAACTTCTCTCTTTTTTTATGAAAAAACTAGAAAACTATATATAGGAAAATCGTCCTGACGGCGTCAAGAGTTAATTCTGACGCCGTCAACTAGCCGCCATAAACCTCCTCGGACGCCCTAGATCCAATTGTGACGGCCTTGGTGACGCCGTCACCACCTACGGTAAATTAATCTTTGGCCACTTTGACGCCGTCATATCTTCATCTGACGCCGTCACCAGCTACAGTAAAATATTCATCTTGTCTGACGCCGTCAAGAGTAAACCCTTGACGCCGTCACCTTGTATTTCCAGCTTGGATTTTCGGTACTTTGTTGTTTTCTTCACTTTATGCTCCAAAAACGTCCAAAATAGCCTCTTTTCCAGAATTCACTCTCCAAACACCTAAAATCACAAAAGGAACGATTTAGGGCAATATTTGATCAAATAAAGTCGGATTCAGGCTTAAATGACCCCCTAAAAACGGATCATTTTTCGCCTCATCAATTCCTGAGTTGAACAATCAATCCCCCGGTACTTGTCACTATACTATACTACAACGATCAGGTACACTGCCTGGCGGGGATTGCAAGCTTCTCAAGATCCATTGAGAGGTAAAACCTGTTGCGAGGGCGCAATCCCGCGTATCAAGTTTTTAGCGCCACAGCCCGGGGAATAGTTATTGTCTAGGTTAGAATTTCTTTTTATTAGGTCTACTTGCTAGATTCCTTTCTAGTAAGATTTTTATTTTTATTTTTAGGTTTTCTTTAGTCTATCTCATTTATTTGTTCTTTTGTTCGTAACCATTACCATCCGCCATCATGGCAAATGAAGATCTCTCTAACCTTAGAATCGCTAGGAGTCGTAGTTCCGTAAGAAATCTTGTTTTGCCATATGCAGAACCTGAAAGGGAAATGCATAGGCTAAAGCAATCTCTCCCAACACCCGAACCATCTGGCATAGCCATCAACTTTGATGAGGCTCTTTCTGAAGAAGATCCAGATAATCACCTCACGCCTTCTAGCCCCCAATCCAACCACGATATGAGCACCCCCGAAACTCCCACCCCTAAGCGCCTTAAGGACTATTCTTCCCCGAATCCTCGCGGCTTCTCGAAAGCCATTGTTTTCCTAAACGAACGCACCGATGAGGTCTTGCGTGCAAATGATGTTTGGCTTGTCCAAAGTGTATGCAAGTTTCGCGGATTACAAACCGATGACCCAATTCAACATATTAGGGATTTCTTGAAGATAGTGGACACCCTCCATACGGACGGGGCCACTAGAAACACGTCCCGATTACGATTCTTTCCTTTCACTCTTTATGAAAAAGCCAAGGAGTGGTATGATAAACTTCCCTTCAAGTCTATTTTTACATGGGAGCAACTTATATCCAAGTTTTATGAGAAGTTCTTCCCAGCAGGGAAAACCTCAGCATTTAGGGATAGGATCCTCCATTTCCGAAAGGGAAAGGACGAACCCATCTATAAATCATGGATTAGATTCAAGGATCTAATAAGACAAGTCCCTCATCATGGCATAGAACTTTGGCTTCTGGTCCAAATCTTCTACGACAATGTCTCCCCAAACGACCAGAACGGAATCAATAATTCAAGAAAAGGGAAAATAGCTAATCTAAGCACCGAGGAAGGGTGGAATAGGTTGAGGAATATTCTCAAGACCAGGAGGTTACTTGGGATGAAGCCGATTCGACTATGAGCATATCCGAAATCACACAAACACCCTCAGATCGGCTGAGGAAACTTCACGAAAGGGTGTTATACCTTGCAGGGTCGCGAACAACTAAACAAATTTCAAATCCTTACTTGATCTGCGACTACTGTGGGGCCCCGAATGAAGTAGAAGAATGCGGAGGTGAAATCGCTACCGAACATGCGTTTTTGTCGGGACATGACATCTACGATGACCCCTCCCTTTTGCCTTTTTACCAAAACAATGATTATACCCTTTGGGGGAATCTGGTGAAAAGAAAAGAAGGAGAGGAAGGCCCTGACTTCAAAATGAGGAGCACTTTTGAGGATGACCTTGGACACTTTACTCAAGAAAAAGGCTTACAATTGAAAGGGCTTGACGAGCTCATCACTGAACAACAGAATGACATGGAAAAATGGTTCAAAAAGCTTAATGCCACCCTTGATGGCCATAACAAGCCCCCAGTAAGCCAAAAAGATCCCTTGCTCGTGGTTACTACTCGAGCTGGAACAACAACCAAGGACCCTCCTTATCCGAGCCAACATCCTGTCGCCGTTGAGCCAAATAATCCCCACAAGGAGGAAAGTAATATGAACAACGAGGCTCCCGAACAACCTGCTCTGATGACCCCATCTCCACCAACTCCACTTAACTAACCTGTAAGAATCCCATTTCCATCCCGCCTAAAAAATCAGAAGATTGAGAACGATATTAAGAGATTCTTGTCATATCTAAAAGATTCAGTGGTCACCATACCTCTCCTTGATGCTTGCTATCACATGCCCAAGTATAGCTCATACTTCAAAAGATTGCTTGCCAACCGAAACAAACTCGAGGGTCTTGTGACTCTGGGAGAAGAATGTTCGATGGTGACCCAACGAGGGCTACCAAAAAAGGTAGATGACCCAGGCAGCTTCACCTTGCCCTGTTCCGTAGGATCTCTATCGATAAAGAATGCTCTTTCCGATTTAGGGGAAAGCATCAACCTCATGCCCTACCTCATGTTCCTCAAACTAGGATATTTCGGATTAAAATCAACCCGTATGAACATCCAACTAGCCGATAGATCGGTCAAATATCCCTTGGGGATATGCGAGAATGTGCTAGTTAAAGTAGGGAAGTTCAAATTTTTGGTTGACTTCGTGATCTTGGAAATGGAGGAGGATTACCTGGTGCCCGTCATCTTAGGGAGACCCTTTCTTACCACCGCTCGTGCAGTTATCGATGTTCACGATGGCAAGTTAACCTTACGAGTAGGGACCGATAGCTTGACCTTTGATATTAAAGACACTATGAATCTATCTCTCGAAGCAGCTAAGCGGCTCTATTTCATCGGAGAGGTCGATGAATTAACTGATGTCATTGACAACTGTGTTGATGAACAAATCGAAGAGGGCTGGTTGCGGGATTAGTTTTTCCTCCCCACAATGGAGAAGGAGAAGACGGAGGGCGCTAGCGCAGTCTCCTTCTATCCCAGACAAGAGACCACTGAACCGCTCGAACTCCGTAAACCCGAAAACAAGCTAAAGCCCTCCCTTATCGAACCACCCAAGCTAGAACTTAAAGAACTCCCAAACCACTTAGAATATGCTTTCCTCTATGGAGAGGATGAACTGCCAGTGATCATAAATTCTTCCCTTGAACATGGGCAAAAGGATAAACTCTTAGGAGTTTTAAAGAAATATAAGGGAGTCCTTGCATGGAGTGTAGCCGACATTAAGGGGATTGACTCAACCTTCTACATGCATAAGATTCTTATGGAAGAAGACTATAAACCAGCCGTGCAACCCTAAAGGAAATCCCAACATTAAGGAGGTGGTGAAAAAGGAAGTTATCAAACTCTTGGATGCATGGCTGATATACCCGATTTCGGATAGCCCGTGGGTTAGTCCGGTACAGGTTGTACCAAAGAAAGGAGGGATGACTATGGTGAAAAATGACAACGGTGAGATGGTACCCCAGAGAACAGTTACTGGTTGGCGGATATGCATCGATTATAGAAAGCTTAATGATGCCACCAGAAAGGATCACTTTCCCCTCCCGTTCATTGACCAAATGTTGGAGAGATTAGTCGGACACGAGTACTACTGTTTCTTGGATGGATTCTCAGGAAATTTCCAAATCCCCATAGCCCCTGAGGACCAAGATAAAACCACATTTACTTGCCTTTATGGAACATTCGCCTATAAGAGAATGCCTTTTAGGCTATGTAACGCTTCCGCCACTTTTCAGCGATGTATGACCGCAATCTTTCACGAGTTAATGGAAGACAGCATGGAAGTTTTCATGGATGATTTTTCGGTCTTCGGGGACTCTTTCGATCGCTGTCTCGCTAACCTTGAAAAATGCTCAAACGTTGCGAAGAGACCAACTTGGTCCTAAATTGGGAGAAATGTCATTTTATGGTAAAAGAAGGGATTGTGCTAGGGCATAAGGTCTCAGGAAATGGGATTAAGGTGGACCAAGCAAAGGTTGAAGCTATATCTAAACTACCTTATCCCACTACTGTCAAGGCAATATGTAGCTTCTTGGGTCATGCCGGGTTCTACAGGAGGTTCATTAAGGACTTCTCTAAAATAGCTTGGCCAATGACTCAATTGCTTGTAAAGGATACCCCTTTCTATTTCTCTCAAGAATGCAAGGATGCATTCAATCTCCTGAAAAAGGAACTCACACAAGCCCCAATCATGGTTACACCCAACTGGTAATTACCTTTCGAGATCATGTGTGACGCTAGCGACTATGCTGTTAGAGCAATATTAGGCCAAAGGTTTAACAAACAATTCCAACCAATATACTACGCTAGCAAAACTATGAATCCCGCTCAAGAGAACTATTCTACCACCAAGAACTATTAGCCGTGGTGTTCGCTTTCGACAAATTCCGCCAATATCTTGTCCTTTAAAAAACGGTCATTTTTACTGATCACTCGGCTCTTCGATACCTTTTTGCTAAGCAAGATGCTAAACCACGACTAATTCGGTGGATCTTGTTGTTACAAGAATTCGATGTTGAAATTCGTGATAAATGGGGGGGCAGAGAATTTAGCTGCTGATCATCTCTCTCGTCTCGAAAATCCCCTCCTTAGTGAACTTGACAAGAGTGAGATTCGGGACTCATTTCCTGACGAGCAGCTTATGTCAATAACAGATTCTGAGCCATGGTACGCTGGTTATGCTAATTATCTTGCAAGCAGACTCATTCCGGAACGCATGACTAGACACGAAAGGAAAAGGTTCTTTACCCAACTAAAATACTACTTCTGGGACGAACCCTTCTTATTCCGAAGATGTCCTGATCAAGTAATCAGGCGCTGTGTTTTGGGAAAAGATGCAATGAAGATTATGAAAGAATGTCATTCGGGCCCTTCTGGGGGCCATCATGGAATAAACACCACCACATGAAAGATTTTCGATGCAGGATTCTATTGGCCTACAATATTTCGTGATGTGAAGGGAATGATACATGCATGCGATGCATGTCAACGAGCCGGGAATATATCGAGAAGAGATGAAGCGCCTCAGAATTTTATACAAGTTTGCGAGGTTTTCGATGTTTTAGGAATAGATGTCATGTAACCCTTTCCATCTTCAGGGGGAATGAATACATATTAGTGGCCATTGATTATGTTTCAAAATGGGTAGAGGCACAAGCCCTTAGGACCAACGATGCTAGGGTAGTCATTCATTTTTTGAAACAGCTGTTTGCTAGGTTCGGCATTCCTAACACTGGTACAAAAAGTTGTATTGATCACGCCAAAAATGTGTGACGATATGCCTATAGTCACACACGTTTTTTCGTTGTGCGTCACTAAAAGTCCCGCCACCGTAGGTGGCATATGGTCACATTGTTGAGTTTGTGGCCTTTTCCATCGAAAAAGAGTGACCAAAACCCCGAATATGTGTGACAAATTAGGCACAAGTTTTGTTGGATTAGTCATTATCAGTGACCGTAAACAACTTATAGTCACACGAATGTTTTTTGAGAGTGACAATTGTTCGTCCTTTGGCC
The DNA here is from genome assembly GCA_030686995.1 of Artemisia argyi. Lineage (NCBI taxonomy): Eukaryota > Viridiplantae > Streptophyta > Magnoliopsida > Asterales > Asteraceae > Artemisia > Artemisia argyi. Next base: position 919,148 of record CM060700.1, on the reverse strand, counting down.
ACATAAATATATAATATATGTGACATTTGAGATGATATATTCAAGTAAATGTGTATTTTGTGTGACTATTGATAATCTAATGGCCACATGAATATACAATAAATGTGACGTTTGAGATGATTTAGTCACACAATGGGTGTTATTTTTTTGGAGTTAGTCACATACAATTTAACACAAAGTGGCCAAAAGTGTGAATAAGTGTAACCATATGCTGTTTAAAGTGAAGAAATGTATATTTTGTGTGACTATTGATCATCCAATGGCCACATGAAGTTTATGTTTGTGTGACCTTTTGTAATATTTAGTCACACAAAGCATGTTTGTTTTGGGTATTTACTCACATACGATTAAGCAAACAGTGGCCAAAAGTGTTAATAAGTGTGACCATATGCTGTTTAAAGTGAAGAAATGTGTATTTTGTGTGACTATTGATCATCCAATGGCCACATGAATTTTATGTTTGTGTGGCCTTTTGTAATATTTAGTCACACAAAGCATGTTTGTTTTGGGTATTTAGTCACATACCATTAAGCAAACAGTTGCCAAAAGTGTTAATAAGTGTGACCATATGCTGTTTAAAGTGAAGAAATGTGTATTTTGTGTGACTATTGATCACCCAATGGCCACATGAATTTTATGTTTGTGTGGCCTCTTTTAATATTTAGTCACACAAAGCATGTTTGTTTTGGGTATTTAGTCACATATCATTAAGCAAACAGTGGCCAAAAATGTTAATAAGTGTGACCATGTGCTATTTAAAATAAAGAAATGTGTATTTTGTGTGACAATTGATCATCCAATGGCCACATGAAGTTTATGTTTGAGTGGCCTTTTGTAACATTTAGTCACACAATGAACTAAGCAAACAATGACCAAAGTGTTAATAAGTGTGACTATATGCATCTTTTAATCACATTTAAAAAAATCAATATATATCAAAACAATTCAAATATATATCTAAACAAATTCAAATACAATAAAATTCGAATGTATATAACTGAACCAAATATAAAATTGGACATCCTTTTATACACCAAGAGTCCTAGTCGGCTTACAATAGTTTCCTAAGTATCTATAATCTTCTCCATAAGCAACTAGCAACTTCGAGCGGTCTTAATCTCTGAGCAGTACCAACTTTCACTAGCAGTCGTAACTTTTGTACTAACAGTAGTAACTTTTGTACTAGCAGTAGTAATTACTTTTGCACATCTTCTTTGAAGTTCATGAGCAGAACTAAATCCATCTAAGCAATATTAACACAAACATGATCAGCAGTAATTCAAACAACATCATGAAGACTTTTAATCCAAAACAATGAACATGATAATAAAATTTGCAGTTAAACTTGCAAGTTTTTCTCCCACTGATCTAATCTCATCATCTGGATATAAAAGCCTTGAAAACGTAGGCTGCTGCATATCAACAATAACCACATCAGGACTAGAGCAGAACTAGAACATGTCAAAGCTCACAACATAACAGAACTAGATGAGCATACTGGAATAAAGTTCTTGATTAGATGCTAGAAAACCTTCCTCTGTAAAAAGTACGTGGTTATATATATTGTTGACGGGTGCATCTATTTCTTGACATTTGACAGACACACTATTGCCTTGTCTTTTGTCAGGTGCATTTAGTTTGTTAGGCGCCACTAGTTCAAATATCTTCTGTTTTTGTGATTTTGAGTCGCTTGATTCGCCACTGATTCAACTATCTGCTTTGGTGATTTTGAGTCGCTTGACTCGCCACTGATTCAACTATCTGCTTTGGTGGTTTTGAGTCGCTTGATGCGCCACTGGTTCAACTATATGCACAAACACGATAGGAATAAAATGCATATCAGATCTTGTAACTTTGTCCCAACCACCCAATTAAAAATAAGGTATAGATTAAACTCTAGTAATGGTTTAAAAAGGTACAAGTAACTTTGTCCCAACCACCCAATTAAAAAGGGAAAAGATAAGCTGAAAAAATCAAATAGACCAACGCGACTACTTGATTAGAAACAACTATATTTTTTGATAATCAGATCTTGGTCTATTTCCGATTTTAGGCTTTCTTACAATCGATTCTGCATCTTTTATTTGTAACTTTTATTCAACCTTCCAAAGCTATAAACAGTTCAGATTATTTTATTCAAACTAGAAAAAAGTAAAGATTCCAAGGCAGCATTTGCTTTTGGCCAGTTTGGTTATGGTCAATCTAGTTTTTAAATCAGTCCTAACCTAATGGGTGCTTAAAAACATCTAAAAGATGAATTCAAGGATAAGAAACCATTTCAGATGTGAATGCACTTTCAAAAATAATAAAAGATAATACCACATAAAAATGGCGGGCTGGGTAACATGTCATGAAAGACATTTCGAGTTGTTTTGCAACCTGATGATGTATTAATAAATTAAGGACTAAGATATGCACCAGATAAAGATGCCTGAATGCATCAGAAGTGTGTAATCAGGTATTCACAAAAAATCTTGTCATTATAAGATAGCAAGGAGGTATACGAACCTTGAGATTGTTTCAAAGCTTCATTGACAGCATCATCATATCAACCCGGTTTAATATCTGCACACATTACATATAGCTTTAGTGAAATCAAAATCAAGGAGCTTGAACCACGTAGCTTAATAACCATGTAAAAGCAAAGTACCAATCAAGAACAGGGCAAAGTTGGAGTGTTCCTCACCAGTAATTAGGATCAACTAAACCGGTGAGTTGCATACCGAGCCGGAATGGACCGATAAACATAGTGAGCTAAATACCGAGCCGGACTCGACCGCCAAACATGTCATTGGATCGGGCCTTAGCGGTGGTGTTGGTGCGAGTGTGGTGTTGGTGCGAGCGGTGGCGTTGGTGAGGGGAGTGTTGAGGAGATAGAAGAAGACCAGATCTAGATTTTGTGGATATTAATTGGGAACGAGTATTGAAAAACATGGGCGGGTCAATGAAATATTTGGGTGGAGGGCAATTTAAATTTGGGGAAAATTTTAAGCGGGTTGGGAAAAAGTTAAAATTTGGGATGAATTCAAGGAAAATTTCAGATGTGAATGCACTTTCAAGCTCAAGAGTCAAGCCTATCAAATGAAGTGGTAATTATTTAATGAGTTGAGCTCCACCTTATAAAAGTTCGACTCGAGTTATTGTTGAGTTTTCGAGCTTGTAAATGATATAGCATATGTTATATATATATATATATATATATATATATATATATATATATATATATATATATATATATATATATATATATATATATATATATGGTATGTAAGCGTACTAAGTGTAAATAGTTAATTATAAATGTATCGAGCATGGTTGTCAGGATCCCGATCCTGATCTTAATCTTATGATTTTACGATACTCCAAAGCAAAAACGATCCGGATCTTATGTATAATAGGATCTTTGAAAGCTTAAGATCGTATAGGAACCCGATCCTGACCATAGGATCTTAGGATCTAATCCGATCCGATCTTACTTTTCTCGAGCTACCAAACTAAAAAACTACAAATTTATGAATTGTGTTTTGTAAAATTGAAAAAACAACATGTTATAATCTTCTTATACATTTCATAACCATAATTTAGGACAACATTTCAATGAAACATTTATATAATTTTGTGTTTATGTATATAATAATTTATAAATTTGTATAATATTACAAAAGATACTTAAAAAATGCATTATGGTAGGATCTTAAGATCCCGATCCGATCATACAATCCCGATCTTGCAAAGACAAAATCGATCCTAAGTAGGATATGATCCCGATCTTGAAAACCTTGGTATCGAGATTTTCGAGCCGAAGGTGAACCGAATTCGATTATTAGATTATATTTCAATTTTAATTTGTGTAAGACACACACCTTTACAAATAAACCGAGCTTTTCGAGTGATCAAGCTCAAACCGAGTTCAAACTTTCTCGATCCCTGATAACATGATCGATCGGGAGGTCCTTGCATACTTGCTTCTTATTAGTTTTCGTGACAAACGGTACACCTACCAAGCCGGTGTAACCCATGCATGACCGCCTTTAATAACTTCAAATACAATTCATATAACATTCAATTCACACTATATATAACTACTATACACCTACCAAGACGGTGCAACCCATGCATAACCAGTGATAATGGCTAATTCACATGGGTCATGGGTCATATGCATTGTTGTCACTGGTCACATTCAATAATGGGTATTTGACATCGATCATATGGGTCATATGCATTAGGTTATCACTGGTCACATCCATGAGTGTTGATGAGTGTTGATCATTAGGTAATTAACATGGGTAACGGGTCATGTGCATTAATATTGGGTTGTAGTGGCTTTTCACATATGTTATTGATGAGGCGAAAAATGATCCGTTTTTAGGGGGTCATTTAAGCCCGAATCCGACTTTATTTGATCAAATATTGCCCTAAATCGTTCCTTTTGTGATTTTAGGTGTTTGGAGAGTGAATTCTGGAAAAGAGGCTATTTTGGACGTTTTTGGAGCATAAAGTGAAGAAAACAACAAAGTACCAAATCCAAGCTGAAATTACAAGGTGACGGCGTCAAGATATTACTCTTGACGGCGTCAGAAAGGGTGAATATTTTACCGTAGGTTATGAAGGCGTCAGATGAAGATATGACGGCGTCAAATTGGCCAAGAATATTTTACCGTAGGTGGTGACGGCGTCACCAACGCCGTCACAATTGGATCTAGGGCGTCCGAGGAAGTTATTGGCGGCTGGCTGACGGCGTCAGAATTAACTCTTGACGCCGTCAGGACGATTTTCCTATATATAGTTTTCTAGTTTTTTCATTAAAAAGAGGAGAATTTTGGTGAAACCCTAAAGACGATTTTGGTGCCTCTTTTACAGGTTTTTCAAGGGTTCCAAACCCTTGATACCTTGCATTGTAATTGAGATAAGTATACTCTTAATTCAATCAATATGTCTATGTGTTGGTTGTTTATCTTTTGTTCTTATCTTAATTCTACTATGCTAGGCTAGATTTCTTTTGTGTTTGCTTAGATCTAATGAAACCTAGATATTGATTATGTGTTAATTACTTGCCTATTCTTGTTCTTGGATGAATGATATTATATGTTAGGCTTAAGAAAACTGGCAGATCTCCAAATGGTAACATGCTTGAACGTCTTAAGAAACATGAACCGAGGCGTACTAGGTCTTTATTGGTTGTATTTAATGCATGAGCCACTGTTTACAATCCCTATAGTTGTGTTGGGTCATGGTGTAGGAGGAGATAAGAGCTCATAGAGTTGGGGAGTTATGTATGCCACCCCACGAATGGTATTAAGGAATACAATCCGTCATCCATGCAAGTGTAACAAGTAATTGACATGTAAAAGATATCTAGGGAGTAATGAAGTCTAAGTAAACACAATTTCTCCAAATACTGCTCACAACCTTAGTTTAATATTAGTTTAATTTCATTTTCATTAGTTTAATTAGTTATAAAGTAGTTTTTGGGTTAGTTGAATAACAACTAATTCCGCCCACTCTTCCAAAACCCGAGATTTTACTTGCTTTCATAAAATATAAAAAGACAAAAATAATCATCTTTCATCTCTAGAACTATTAATTAGGTTTTCTAATCCTAGCGACACTATTCCTAAGCTGAACGATCAATCCCCCGGTACTTGTCACTATACTATACTACAACGATCAGGTACACTGCCTGGTGGGGGTTGTAAGCCTCGCGAGATCCCTCGAGAGGTAAAGCAAGGTGCGATTCCCACGCATCAAGTTTTTGGCGCCGTTGCCGGGGAATAGTTATTGTCTAGGTTAGGATTTCTTTTTATTAGGTCTACTTGCTAGATTCCTTTCTAGTAAGATTTTTATTTTTTATTTTTAGGTCTTCTTTAGTCTATCTTATTTCTTCGTGCCTTTGTTCGTAACTCTTTACCATCCGACATCATGGAAGGTGGTAACATCTTTGAACCCGTCATCCCACCACAACAAAACCCACCATTAGAACCCCTTAGGCCCCGAACCTTAGGAGAGTATTCCCGACCTAGCCACCAAGGCTACCGAAACACCATTGAGCTCACCGGAGCCAATGTGACCCCCTTGCGATCCGACACCATCCGGTTGGTGCAAAGCGGATGTGCATTCCATGGACTTCATTCCGAAGATCCAAACCAACACCTTAAGGATTTCCTCAAAATCGTAGATTCCATTGACCTAGGTGTTGAAACTAGAGAGACTACCCGTTTACGCCTATTCCAATTCTCTCTACGGGATCAAGCTAGTCAATGGCTTGAGCGTTTACCCGCGGGATCCATCACCACATGGGATGATCTCACAACTCGTTTCCTTGCTCAATTTTTCCCACCGGGGAGAACCACTAAGCTTAGAAATGACATCTTGATGTTCCAACAACGTCAAAATGAATCTCTTTACGAAGCATGGACTCGTTTCAAGGACTTACTCCAAAAAGTCCCTCATCATGGCATAGATCTTTGGCTCCAAGTCCAAATTTTCTATGACCATATCGATATCCCCACGAGGCGAACCATTGACCAATCGGCCGGTGGTAAGCTACGTGATCTTAGTGCGGAACAATCATGGGAACTCATAGAAGATCTTGCTCTCTATGACAACGAAAGTTGGAATGATCCCCGTGATTTGAACAAAACGGTCAAGGCAATATCTTTGCCTTCGAACAATTCAAGCACTCTCGACCGTAGGATCATGGAACTTGAGGACCAAGTCAAGTTTCTCATGAAATCTTACGAAGCTCCGAAGCATTCAAGCCAAGTGAACAAAATCACTTCTTCATGCGAATTATGTAGTGGTCCCCATGACACTCGTGATTGTATGGAACTCCCCGGAACAGCTTTTGCGGACTACGCATCCACGCGTACCGACGAAGCGGGAGATAAGTGGTACACTTTCAAACCCGAGCCGAACACATACGGTGATTCATACAACCCCTCATGGAAAAATCACCCAAACCTTAGGTGGAAACAAAATCAACCCAATTCTTCCAACCCGCCTAATCGTTACCAATCAAACTGTCCACCATCCAACCGTACCTTCAACAACAATCCTTCTAACAACTATGGTAGTACCAACAATCTTGAAGGATTGATGTCGAAATTTATGGCATCTCAAGAAGCCCGCATAGTTAGGTTTGAAAACGAATTCAACCAACAACAAACGGAGATGACCAACAAAATCGACAACTTGTTGAAAGCCCTCAACAACCAAACATTAGCCACACCTAGGAAGGACACTAGGGACACAAATAGTGGAATTCAAACTAAGGACCCCTCATCATCCAAACATGTCCACTTTGTCAATGTTGTCACCATTAAGCCAATAGATAGAGAGATAGAGGAGAGTGACAAGGATGAAGCTAAGGTAGAGGCCAATAGTGAGGATGAGAATAGGGAAGTTGAGGTTAAACAGGATAAGAAATTGGAGGAGATAGAACCTATAGAGAAACACTTTGATAAGTCGCCAACCGAGGAGGAACGGGAATACCATAAGGATTTATTCGATAGTCCCGAGAAAACATATATCTTTGGCAATCCCCTGATCAAAATGGGAGACCCCTCCAACATTAACATCCCATGTAATATAGGGCACATGCATATATGGAAAGCTTACATCGACCTTAGATCACCCGTGAACATCATGACTAGGACTTATTACAATTGGGTGATGAAGAAGCAACTCAATTTTAGGATGATGCCCGGCACAAATCTGATAAGTAACTTTGCAGGAAGAGTGAAAGGATTGCATGTGATTATAGGGAATCTCACTTATGAGATTGATTTTATGATAGTAGAAGACACTCGTCCAGTGATTGATGCTGACCTGAGCCAAATAATATTCGGGAAACCATTTGTTGAGGCCACTAGGATGAGTTATGATCCGACTTTAGGGATAGTTAGATTCAAGAAAGACAATGATGAGGTCGCTTATCAAATGCCCTACAAGATCGAACAATACCGCCTTCTCTCTAATTTCGAAAAAGAACACAAGCAAGCGGCTTATTATAGGAATGAGGAGGATAGGCGTAGAGGAGTTGAGTATGTTAGAAATAGGATGCTTGGTTTCTACAAAGAATGCTTGCAACTAGGTCCGAAATACAAAACTGGTTTAGAAGATGACCTAGGTAGTGGAACCAATGATGAAATCACGTAGTAACCCACGACTTTGAGTCTAGCTACAAGACTCGTAAATAAAGAAAAGCGCTTCTTGGGAGGCAACCCATGTTTTGTGTGATTTTAATTGTTTGATTGTTATTTGCTTCCGTATGCATGTTTTATTTTTATTGTTGGTTAATCATGTTTCTCAATTAAAATGTGAAATACTTTATTATGTTGTTTGGCCTAGTCTTAACTTCAACCTAAAGGTATTTTTGCAAAAGATAAGTGTAAGGGGAAACCCCAAATATGTTTTTAAGAAACAAACCGATCATGATTCTCCACAATATTTAATGAACATGTATATTCGTATTTGTTAGAGTCAAATGCTTGTATCGAGTCATAATGAAGTTTTGCAGGATTTTCCAGGAAGTAGGACAAGGTTTTTCCAGAAATTTTCTGGAAAATTAACATAAAGATTTCTGCAGGTCCATTCTGACGGCGTCAGGCAATTACTCTTGACGGCGTCAGGAGTAAAAATCTGGAAATTTAACCGGTTTTGTTTTTCTAACGGAGTCTTATGGTTTTTGTGAATTATTAAGTTTTATAATCTCCAGGAAATCTGCAAACTTCATTCCACAAGCATTATATCTTACTTTGTTTTCTAGGATTTAGTAACTTATATAGGATGCCGCCGATTTTACGCGAGGTTGCCTTGTCTACTTTTGTCAGGATTTACAGGTTATTTAAGACAAGAAGATGATTTATATTCTGGAAGGGAAACTTTGATTGTTCATTTTCTTGGAGGAAGATCTAACCTGGCCAACCTAAAATCCATACCGAGCGGATCAGGGGAGTATTTGATTTCATTCTCTTTACTTTTTTTTTTACTTTTACATTCTTTACTTGAATATTGGGGACAATGTTCATCTTAAGTGTAAGGGGAGGGTAAAAAGATGATACCTTACATATGCACTTTCGCTTGAGTTTGTTTTGATTGATAGTAGATGAGTAATAAAACTATGAGAAATACTTGTTAGTGTAATTTTAGCACCAAATTTAAAATTTTTTACAACATTTAGGAGTGAAACTTTAGCCATAGCAAGCGTCTCATGGATAGGAGGTTGTATGACTAGCACATAACCGTATATTCAGAAAAATTTTCCACCCAAAGATGTGAGGTTCGCCTTTAGTTTTGATAGGAAAAGCATTTATTATTGGTGCTTATGAGTGTACCGGTAGCATTTAGATTCTAGAACTTGCGTTAGTGATGCATCCTGAGACCGCTAGTGAGACTACATTCGTGTGGTAGGATTTACTACATGATAAGAGGCATTAGGATCACCCTTGTGTTAAACCCGTACTATAATTACTTGACCATTTAAGTCATATTACTTGGCTAGTTAAGTCAACTAATTTTTCCCACACCCTTTGCGTTGTACTCATTTTTAGTACACGATACCCCTAGTACACCCCTCCGAGCCTATCTTTTCGTTTCTAACTTTAAGCAATTTACTTAAAGGAAGAATTTGTTACACCCCACTTAAATGTACAACCAAATCGCCTTAGCCTTCCGTGTATGCGCTCATTTTTAGTGCATTATTGTTATTTGTTAAACCCTAAGTTAACTTTCTAATTGATTACATGGTTGATAAGTCGAGTCATATCCTTGTACATATTGTTTTGGGACGATTGGGACTCATGGGTAAGTACTTATTTTATGGAGTAATGGGGAAGAACATAATATTATTACCCCCATATGTACGTTAATCTTAAAAGTGCTCCAAGTGTTTTGATTTTCTTAATTCGAGTCATTAGATTAGTTAATGTAAAATATGTAAAGATTCAAGTGTAAGGGGATTGATCAAACCCCTATGATGTATTATTTTGGATGGTAGGGTAAGAGTGTATGAATGAAAAAAAAAAAAAAAAAAAAAAAAAAAAAAAAAAAAAAAAAAAAAAAACCATACGGACTACCATCCCGTTTTCATTCTATGTTCATTTTATGTTTTTGTTATTTTTCATTTATTAGCTTAAGTCGAGTCTAGTCTTGGCTTAGCAACGCCATCTTGTACATGTAATTTACTAAGATTGTTAACTCGCCACCAGTAAAACTTCCTTTATCCAACAAAACCGTGTAATTCATATCCCTACACCTAACGTTATAACCTTTTTAAAAGACCTCTTTGATAGTTTATCCTAGGTGCTTACGCCATGTGGTGGAGGTTTGATCCTTTCCCAAGCCTATGGTAATCTATTTTGTTATGACAGGTAGTGAGAGATATCTTCCATTTCCATAATGTTATATTACTTTATTACACCCGAGAGATGTGAGTATCTAAACACTATTTGTGAGGTGCTTGTGTATGACCTCCGTGCTTGTCTATTGGTCTTTAGTGGAACGATTATTTGTTGTAATTACTTTTATATTAGTGTTAAATGACCCCTAACTTGTCTTTTGAGTAGAATAAAAGCTCATTTGCTTGAGGACAAGCAAATCTCAAGTGTAAGGGTATATGATGAGGCGAAAAATGATCCGTTTTTAGGGGGTCATTTAAGCCCGAATCCGACTTTATTTGATCAAATATTGCCCTAAATCGTTCCTTTTGTGATTTTAGGTGTTTGGAGAGTGAATTCTGGAAAAGAGGCTATTTTGGACGTTTTTGGAGCATAAAGTGAAGAAAACAACAAAGTACCAAATCCAAGCTGAAATTACAAGGTGACGGCGTCAAGATATTACTCTTGACGGCGTCAGAAAGGGTGAATATTTTACCGTAGGTTATGAAGGCGTCAGATGAAGATATGACGGCGTCAAATTGGCCTAGAATATTTTACCGTAGGTGGTGACGGCGTCACCAAGGCCGTCACAATTGGATCTAGGGCGTCCGAGGAAGTTATTGGCGGCTGGCTGACGGCGTCAGAATTAACTCTTGACGCCGTCAGGACGATTTTCCTATATATAGTTTTCTAGTTTTTTCATTAAAAAGAGGAGAATTTTGGTGAAACCCTAAAGACGATTTTGGTGCCTCTTTTACAGGTTTTTCAAGGGTTCCAAACCCTTGATACCTTGCATTGTAATTGAGATAAGTATACTCTTAATTCAATCAATATGTCTATGTGTTGGTTGTTTATCTTTTGTTCTTATCTTAATTCTACTATGCTAAGCTAGATTTCTTTTGTGTTTGCTTAGATCTAATGAAACCTAGATATTGATTATGTGTTAATTACTTGCCTATTCTTGTTCTTGGATGAATGATATTATATGTTAGGCTTAAGAAAACTGGCAGATCTCCAAATGGTAACATGCTTGAACGTCTTAAGAAACATGAACCGAGGCGTACTAGGTCTTTATTGGTTGTATTTAATGCATGAGCCACTGTTTACAATCCCTATAGTTGTGTTGGGTCATGGTGTAGGAGGAGATAAGAGCTCATAGAGTTGGGGAGTTATGTATGCCACCCCACGAATGGTATTAAGGAATACAATCCGTCATCCATGCAAGTGTAACAAGTAATTGACATGTAAAAGATATCTAGGGAGTAATGAAGTCTAAGTAAACACAATTTCTCCAAATACTGCTCACAACCTTAGTTTAATATTAGTTTAATTTCATTTTCATTAGTTTAATTAGTTATAAAGTAGTTTTTGGGTTAGTTGAATAACAACTAATTCCGCCCACTCTTCCAAAACCCGAGATTTTACTTGCTTTCATAAAATATAAAAAGACAAAAATAATCATCTTTCATCTCTAGAACTATTAATTAGGTTTTCTAATCCTAGCGACACTATTCCTAAGCTGAACGATCAATCCCCCGGTACTTGTCACTATACTATACTACAACGATCAGGTACACTGCCTGGTGGGGGTTGTAAGCCTCGCGAGATCCCTCGAGAGGTAAAGCAAGGTGCGATTCCCACGCATCAGTTATCGACCAATACATGATTGGTGATCGACAATGGGTAATTAACATGGGTCATGGGTCATGTGCATTGGATTTCGTTAAATAAGACAAATACTATACAACATTTTATACGTTTTGTATTTTTTTTTACGTTTTAATCCGTTTGTAACGTTTTTCGTACCTTTTTGACCGTTTCAATCAATTTTGATTGATGTCGCTAGTTTTCGACCGACGTTGACAATTTTCGACGTATTTAGACCGTTTTAGTCCGACTACAACCGATTGCGACCCTTTTCGACCGATTTCATCCATGTTGAATGTTTTCGGCAATTTTCGCTCGTTTTCATATGTTCTAAGCTTTTCTGAATGTTTTCCTCTGTATTAAAACGTTATGAAACGTTCATTACGTTTTCGTACATTTTTGTACAATTTTTTCATTTCAATACGTCCTTCTTCTTGGCTAACTCGGGTACGGGGTCGGCCCGATTGACCCGAATAAGGATTAATGGCCATCAATTTTTGATCTTCTGTTATACATACGGCTAATGATTTGCACACTCAAAAAAGTTATTTGCACACTCAATGTACAAGCGGTTGAAGCAGTGTGTTTAATACTGTACAAGTATTTAATGCACAGATGGAGTGTCCCAATCAATTTATAAAGTGTGCAAATCAATTCCCTTTAACATAAACCCTAATTTAACACACTCTAAAAAATCATAACAAATCCCAAATCAAAATCAAACTAACTCATTTCGTTTTATCTTTTTGAAGATAACTGCAAATGTGACAGGCCAGCAATGGTGGTAACATCTTGGACACCATCCAACCCTGCTTGACGTTTCATTTGCTGCCAAAATCGATGGGTAATTTATCATATACGTTTAGTTTAAAGATTATTAAGTTTAATGTTTAATATACTACGTTTTTTTTTAGAAACTGGGTACAAAGAAATGTGAACAATTTGATTGGTATGATCCAGAGGAGGAATGTGATGAGGCGAAAAATGAACCACTTTTAGGGGGTCATTTAAGCCCGGAATTGAATTTATTTGATCAAAAATTGCCCTAAATCATTCCTTTTGTGATTTTAGGTACTTTGGGAGAGAAATCTGGAAAAGGAAGCAATTCGGACGTTTTTGGAGCATAAAAGTGAAGAAAACGCCAAAGTCTTAATTTTCCTTGCTGAGAACAGTAGGTGACGGCGTCAAGAAGAAAATCTTGACGGCGTCAAGAGTAATTTGCATGACGGCCCAGTACAAACGTGAAGGCGTCACAAGTAGAGCGTCAGGAGTAAAAGACGTGACGGCCTAGAAGACCATAACACATGACGGCGTCAGATGAAGATTAAGGCAGTCCGAGAAGTATTTTGGTGGCGAGATGACGGCGTCACCAATTTGGTCTTGACGCCGTCAGCCTCAATTTCCTATATATATCATTCATAAAAAAAGAGAAGTTTTGGAGAAACCCTAGGGCCGAACCTAGTACGAATTTTACAGGTTTTTCAAGGGTTTTCAGCCCTTGAACCCTTTCATGTATAATTGAGATAAGTATTCTTTTAATTCAATCAATATGTCTATGTGTTGGTTGTCTATATCTTGTTCTTGTCTTAATTCCATCATGCTAGGCTAGATCTATCTTGTATTTGCTTAGATCTAATGAAACCTAGATGTTAATTATGTGTTGATTACTTGTTTATGGTTGTATTGGATGAATGATTTCGATGTTAGGCTTAAGAAAACTGGAAGATCTCCAAATGGTAACACGCTTGAACGTCTTAGGAAACATGAACTGACGTGCACTAGGTTTTATTGGTTGTATTTAATGCATGAGTAAATTCTAATGATCCCATGTTATGAGCTTCTTAGCCGGCTCGACATAGGAGTGAAGTAGGCACTCATAGGATTGGGGAATTAAGTGCGCCACCCCATGAATGGTATTAAGGAATACGATCCGTCATCCACGCAACTATCACAAGTAATTAACGTGTAAAAGATATCTAGGGAGTAGTGAAATCTAAGTAAACACAATTTCTCCACTTATTGCTCACAACCTTAGTTAATTTAGCATATTTTTATTTTTAGTATTTTATTTTGATTGCATCTTTAGTATTGGGTTAGTTGACTAGCAACTAATTCCGCCCAAATCCTTAAAACCCGAGATTTTTACTTGCTTTCTAAAAAATTATAAAAATACAAAAATAATCATCTCTCATCTCTAATCCTATCGACACTATTCCTAGCTGAACGATCAATCCCCCGGTACTTGTCACTATACTATACTACAACGATCAGGTACACTGCCTGGTGGGGGTTGTAAGCTTCTCAAGATCCCTTGAGAGGTAAAGCCTGGTGCGATTCCCACGTATCAAGTTTTTGGCGCCGCAGCCTGGGGAATAGTTATTGTCTAGGTTAGAATCTCTTTTTATTAGGTCTACTTGCTAGATTCCTTTCTAGTAAGATTTTATTTTTATTTTTAGGTTTTCTTTAGTCTATCTTATTTCTTTGTGTTTTTGTTCGTAACTTTTCACCACCCGACATCATGGACGATGGGAACATCTTTGAACCCGTCATCCCACCGCAACAAAACCCACCACTAGAACCTCTTAGGCCCTGAACCTTTGGAGAGTATTCCTGACCTTGCCACCAAGGCTACCGAAACACCATTGAGCTCACCGGAACCAATGTGACCCCCTTGCGATCCGACACCATCCAGTTGGTGCAAAGCGGATGTGCATTCCATGGAATTCGTTCCGAAGATCCAAACCAACATCTTAAGGACTTCCTTAAAATCGTAGACTCCATAGACCTAGATGTTGAAACTAGAGAGACAACCCGATTACGCCTATTCCAATTCTCTCTACGGGATCAAGCTAGTCAATGGCTTGAGCGTTTACCCGCGGGATCCATCACCACATGGGATGATCTCACCACTCGTTTCCTTGCTCAATTTTTCCCACCGGGAAGAACTACTAAGCTTAGAAATGACATCTTGATGTTCCAACTACATCAAAATGAATCTCTTTATGAAGCATGGACTCGTTTCAAGGACTTACTCCAAAAAGTCCCTCATCATGGCATAGATCTTTGTCTCCAAGTCCAAATCTTTTATGACCATATCGATCTCTCCACGAGGCGAGCCATTGACCAATCGGCCGGTGGTAAGCTACGTGATCTAAGTGCGGAACAATCATGGGAACTCATAGAAGATCTTGCTCTCTATGACAACGAAAGTTGGAATGATCCCCGTGATTTGAACAAAACGGTCAAGGCAATATCTTTGCCTTCGAACAACTCAAGCACTCCCGACTGTAGGATCATGGAACTTGAAGGTCGAGTCAAGTCTCTCATGAAATCTTACGAAGCTCAAAAACCTTCAAGCCAAGTAAGCAGAATCGCTTCTACATGTAAATTATCTAATGGCCCTCACGAGACTCATAACTGCATGGAGCTTCCAAAACGTGCTTATAACGAATTCACATCGTCACACGTGGGTCGAGGTCCTCGAACTTCTGGCGAGGCCTATGAGGCATGGAAGGATAAACCTAATTTCAGAGGGTACCAAACGCGGAGCGTATCCTTCAATGACTCCTCACCACTCACTTGGTCCGAGCATTTTCCATCATGAGGCGTTCCTAGGCAAAGCTGTGAAGATGCTTTTAAAAAATTCATTCTATCTCAAGAATTACAGCTCTCTATGCTCGAGGCTAAATTTAGACAACAGCAGGCTGATATGAATAACAAGATTTGTAATCTGTTAACTGCTATCAAAGAGCATGTTGTTAATAAACCTATTCACGTTGATGAGGTTAAGTCTGTTACCATCATGAGTCCACCAACCTCCCCTGTGAAAATAAAAGTCCTAGTAAGCTATTCAAACATCTATCGCCAAAAGGAAAAGAACCTGTCAACCCCCTGGGACCAATCCATTTCGTAAACACCATCACCACAATATCTGCTTCTACACCTAACCCAACCCAACAACAAATTAACAAAATTGGTCATGCAGCTAATGATGAGACCTCAAGGGTGGACCACGATTTGGCCAGAAGCCCTACCAACTCATCCGAGCAGTGCGCTGCGCAAGAATCTAGCAAATCGGATGAAGGGAAAGAGAGATCGGAAGAGCATACGAGGAATCCAACCATTTTGGGTAAATCTATTTTAGAGGAACCCTAGAGAAAAATGGAGGATGTTATTAGTGGAAGTAGCGATAGGACTAATGAAAGCAACCCTAAAGTTTTTAAGATTTCCTGCACCATTGAGGAAAAGCTCTTAACCGATAGCCATATAGATCCTAGTTTTCCAGACAACATAATACCCCTTTCCCTATACCAAGAGGCCTTCCCAGAACACATACTGTGCGAAAAAGTTGATAATGCAAGGGTAATAAGAAATGTGTCAATTATGATTGGAGAACTTGTTTACAATAGTGCCCTTGTCGTGGTCGGTGATGTGGACCCTCTCACCAATCGAACATTAACCAACCTTATTTTGGGGAAGCCATTTATCAATGAATCGGGAGTAATCCTTGATGAGAAGGATGGAAGTGCATTGTTCACCAATGGTGTTAAGAAGGTAATTTTTCGTAAGGGTAATGAGGAGGTGTACGAGTATCGTCCTTCCCTTGAGGGGAATCTGTATGGATCAAGGGATGGAGAATCGGGGAAGATAAGATGGCGTGATCCGAATAATCTCAAAATTCCCTGCATGATCGGTCATAAGTACTTCGATAACGTCTACATTAACGTATTCCTGCCGAAGAATTTTATGTCCCTATTCCATTATAACAATATCTGCAAATGGGGAATGGTTTACAAGGGAGAGAAAGTGGTTGGTAAGGATCATGAAATCCTGGTGTTTGTAGGTAATATGGCATTCACTATGGAATTCACGATTGTGGACAACATCGAAGACTATGTCGACCCTAGGTTATCACAAGTCATTTTTGGAGCGCCCTTTTGTGAGATCACTAATCTGATAGTTGATGACCGGAACGGAATCATGACCTTCCCTGATGGAATTAGGAGGGTTTCATACCAAACGCCGTACAAAAGAAGAGACCTTAAGGAAATCGATTGCGACGGGCTTGATAATATAAGTTCCTAACTTATTTTGTGTGATGAAGATGTTCGGAGAGGGTGTAAGAACACTTCTGATTTATCATGTGGATTTTTTAAGGATGTTAGTAAGCTTGATTCTAAGTATCGAGAAGATGTCTTCGAGTTCGAAGACCCGAAATACTTACACTATGAAAGCGATACTAGTTTAGAAGACGACCTAGAGAGTGAAACCAATGATGAGGTCACGTAGTAACCCATGACCTTGAGTCTAGCTACAAGATTCGTAAATAAAGAAAAGCGCTTCTTGGGAGGCAACCCATGCTTTGTGTGATTTTATTTTGTTTATTGGTTATTTGCTTCAGTATGCATGCTTTATTTTTATTGTTTGTAGATCATGTTTCTCAATTAAATAGTGGAAATACTTTACTTTGTTGTTTTGGCCTAGTCTTAGCTCCACCAAAAAGTATTTTTGCAAAAGATAAGTGTAAGGGGAAACCCCAAATATGTTTTTAAGAAACAAACCGATCATGATTCTCCACAATATTAAATGAACATGCATATTCGTATTTGTTAGAGTCAAATGCTTGTATTGAGTCATAATGAAGTTTTGCAGGATTTTCCAGGAAGTGAGACCAAGTTTTTCCATAAATTTTCCGGAAACTTAACATAAGAATTTCTGCAGGTTACTTCTGACGGCGTCACGAGTTAACTCTTGACGGCGTCACGTGTAAAAATCTGGAAATTTTACCGGTTTTGTTTTTCTAACGGAGTCTTACGGTTTTTGTGAATTATTAAGTTTTATAATCTCCAGGAAATCTGCAAACTTCATTCCACAAGCATTATATCTTATTTTGTTTTTTCTAGGATTTAGTAACTTATATAGATTGCCGCCGATTTTACGCGAGGTTGCCTTGTTTGTTTTCTCAGATTTACAGGTTATGTATGACAAGAAGATGATTTATATTCTGGAAGGGAAGCTTTGATAGTTCATTTTCTTGGAGGAAGATCTAACCTGGCCACCTTATTATCCATACCGAGCGAATCAGGGGAGTATTTGATTTCATTCTTTTTACTTTTTCACTTTTACATTCTTTACTTGAACATTGGGGACAATGTTCATCTTAAGTGTAAGGGGAGGGTAAAATGATGATACCTTACATGTACACTTTCGCTTGAGTTTGTTTTGTTTAATAGTAGATGTGTAATAAAACTATGAGAAATACTTGTTAGTGCAATTTTAGCGCCAAATTTAAGCCAAATTTAATTTTTTTTACAACATTTAGGAGTAAAACTTTAGCCATAGCAAGCGTCTCATGGATAGGAGATTGTATGACTAGCACATAACCGTATATTCAGAAAAATTTTCCACCCAAATATGTGAGGTTCGCCTTTAGATTTGATAGGAAAAGCATTTACTATTAGTGCTTATGAGTGTACCGGTAGCATTTAGATTCTAGAACTTGCGTTAGTGATGCATCCCGAGACCGCTAGTGAGACTACATTCATGTGGTAGAATTTACTACATGATAAGAGGCATTAGGATCACCCTTGTGTTAAACCCGTATCATAATTACTTGACCATTTCAGTCATATTACTTGGCTAGTTGATGAGGCGAAAAATGATCCGTTTTTAGGGGGTCATTTAAGCCCGAATCCGACTTTATTTGATCAAATATTGCCCTAAATCGTTCCTTTTGTGATTTTAGGTGTTTGGAGAGTGAATTCTGGAAAAGAGGCTATTTTGGACGTTTTTGGAGCATAAAGTAAAGAAAACGACAAAGTACCAAAAATCCAAGCTGGAAATACAAGGTGACGGCGTCAAGGGTTTGCTCTTGACGGCGTCAGACAAGATGAATATTTTACCGTAGCTGGTGACGGCGTCAGATGGAGAGATGACGGCGTCAAAGTGGCCAAGATTAATTTACCGTAGGTGGTGACGGCGTCACATAGGCCGTCACAATTGGATCTAGGGCGTCCGAGGAAGTGTATGGCGGCGAGTTGACGGCGTCAGATTTTACTCTTGACGCCGTCAGGACGATTTTCCTATATATAGTTTTCTAGTTTTTTCATTAAAAAAAAAAGAGAGAAGTTTTGGTGAAACCCTAAAGACGATTTTGGTGCCTCTTTTACAGGTTTTTCAAGGGTTCCAAACCCTTGAGACCTTGCATTGTAATTGAGATAAGTATACTCTTAATTCAATCAATATGTCTATGTGTTGGTTGTTTATCTTTTGCTCTTATCTTAATTCTACTATGCTAGGCTAGATTTCTTTTGTGTTTGCTTAGATCTAATGAAACCTGGATGTTGATTATGTGTTGATTACTTGTCTATTCTTGTTCTTGGATGAATGATATTATATGTTAGGCTTAAGAAAACTGGCAGATCTCCAAATGGTAACATGCTTGAACGTCTTAAGAAACATGAACCGAGGCGTACTAGGTCTTTATTGGTTGTATTTAATGCATGAGCCACTATTTACAATCCCTATAGTTGTGCTGGGTCATGGTGTAGGAGGAGATAAGAGCTCATAGAGTTGGGGAGTTATGTATGCCACCCCACGAATGGTATTAAGGAATACAATCCGTCATCCATACAAGTGTAACAAGTAATTGACATGTAAAAGATATCTAGGGAGTAATGAAGTCTAAGTAAACACAACTTCTCCAAATACTGCTCACAACCTTAGTTTAATATTAGCTTAATTTCATTTTCATTTGTTTAAATAGTTATAAAGTAGTTTTTGGGTTAGTTGAATAACAACTAATTCCGCCCACTCTTCCAAAACCCGAGATTTTACTTGCTTTCATAAAATATAAAAACACAAAAATAATCATCTTTCATCTTTAGAGCTATTAATTAGGCTTTCTAATCCTAGCGACACTATTCCTAAGCTGAACGATCAATCCCCCGGTACTTGTCACTATACTATCCTACAACGATCAGGTACACTGCCTGGTGGGGGTTGTAAGCCTCGCGAGATCCCTCGAGAGGTAAAGCAAGGTGCGATTCCCACGCATCACTAGTTAAGTCAACTAATTTTTCCACACCTTTAGCGTTGTACTCATTTTTAGTACACGAAACCCCTAGTACACCCCTCCGAGCCTATCTTTTCATTTCTAACTTTAAGCATTTTACTTAAAGGAAGAATTTGTTACACCCCACTTAAATGTACAACCAAATCGCCTTAGCCTTCCGTGTATGCGCTCATCTTTAGTGCATTATTGTTATTTGTTAAACCCTAAGTTAACTATCTAATTGATTACATGGTTGCTAAGTCGAGTCATATCCTTGTACATATTGTTTTGGGACGATTGGGACTCATGGGTAAAGTACTTATTTACGGAGTAATGGGGAAGAACATCATATTATTACCCCCGTATGTGCGTTAATCTTAAAAGTACTCCAAGTGTTTTGATTTTCTTAATTCGAGTCATTAGTTTAGTTTATTGTAAAGTATGTAAAAATTCAAGTGTAAGGGGAATTTTCATTCCCTATGATGTATTATTTTGGATTGTAGGGTAAGAGTGTATGCAAAAAAAAAAAAAAAAAAAAAAAAAAAAAAAAAAAAAAAAAAAAAAAAAAAACGAAAAATCAATAAAAAGAAAAAAAAACAGAAAAAAGAAAAGAGAAAAAAACATACAGACTACCATCCCGTTTCATTCTATGTTTATTTTATGTTTTTGTTATTTTTCATTTATTAGCTTAAGTCGAGTCTAGTCTTGGCTTAGCAACGCCACATTGTACATGTCATTAACCAAGGTTGTTAACTCGCCACCAGTAAAAACTTCCTTTATCCAACAAAACCGTGTATTTCATATCCTTACACCTAACGTTACAACCCTTTAAAAGACCTCTTTGATAGTTTATCCTAGGTGCTTACGCCATTTGGTGGAGGTTTGATCCTTTCCCAAGCCTATGGTAATCTATTTTGCTATGACAGGTAGTGAGAGATATTTTCCGTTTCCATATTGTAATTTATACTTTATTACACCCGAGAGATGTGAGTATCTAAATACTATTTGTGAGGTGCTTGTGTATGACCTCCGTGCTTGTCTATTGGTCTTTAGTGGAACGATTATTTGTTGTAATTACTTTTATATTAGTGTTAAATGACCCCTAACTTGTATTTTGAGTAAAATAAAAGCGCATTTGCTTGAGGACAAGCAAATCTCAAGTGTAAGGGTATATGATGAGGCGAAAAATGAACCACTTTTAGGGGGTCATTTAAGCCCGGAATTGAATTTATTTGATCAAATATTGCCCTAAATCGTTCCTTTTGTGATTTTAGGTACTTTGGGAGAGAAATCTAGAAAAGGAAGCAATTCGGACGTTTTTGGAGCATAAAAGTGAAGAAAACGCCAAAGTCTTAATTTTCCTTGCTGAGAACAGTAGGTGACGGCGTCAAGAAGAAAATCTTGACGGCGTCAAGAGTAATTTTCATGACGGCCCAGTACAAACGTGAAGGCGTCACAAGTAGAGCGTCAAGAGTAAAAGACGTGACGGCCTAGAAGACCATAACACATGACGGCGTCAGATGAAGATTAAGGCAGTCCGAGAAGTATTTTGGCGGCGAGATGACGGCGTCACCAATTTGGTCTTGACGCCGTCAGCCTCAATTTCCTATATATAGTTTTCTAATTTTCATTCATAAAAAAAGAGAAGTTTTGGAGAAACCCTAGGGCCGAACCTAGTACGAATTTTACAGGTTTTTCAAGGGTTTTCAGCCCTTGAACCCTTTCATGTGTAATTGAGATAAGTATTCTTTTAATTCAATCAATATGTCTATGTGTTGGTTGTCTATATCTTGTTCTTGTCTTAATTCCATCATGCTAGGCTATATCTATCTTGTGTTTGCTTAGATCTAATGAAACCTAGATGTTAATTATGTGTTGATTACTTGTTTATGGTTGTATTGGATGAATGATTTCGATGTTAGGCTTAAGAAAACTGGCAGATCTCCAAATGGTAACATGCTTGAACGTCTTAGGAAACATGAACTGACGTGCACTAGGTTTTATTGGTTGTATTTAATGCATGAGTAAATTCTAATGATCCCATGTTAGGAGCTTCTTAGACGGCTCGACATAGGAGTGAAGTAGGCACTCATAGGATTGGGGAATTAAGTGCGCCACCCCATGAATGGTATTAAGGAATACAATCCGTCATCCACGCAACTATAACAAGTAATTAACGTGTAAAAGATATCTAGGGAGTAGTGAAATCTAAGTAAACACAATTTCTCCACTTATTGCTCACAACCTTAGTTAATTTAGTTTATTTTCATTTTCAGTATTTTATTTTGATTGCATCTTTAGTATTGGGTTAGTTGATTAGCAACTAATTCCGCCTAAATCCTTAAAACCCAAGATTTTTACTTGCTTTCTAAAAAATTATAAAAATACAAAAATAATCATCTCTCTTCTCTAGAACTAGTATTTAGGTTTTCTAATCCTAGCGACACTATTCCTAGCTGAACGATCAATCCCCCGGTACTTGTCACTATACTATACTACAACGATCAGGTACACTGCCTGGTGGGGGTTGTAAGCTTCTAAAGATCCCTTGAGAGGTAAAGCCTGGTGCGATTCTCACGTATCAGAATGTGATTGGTACAAGATGCATTTGTTTGAGATGTATAGCAAACTGAATCCCAGACAAAGGCGTGAGGTTCAAATTGAAGTTAATCGTCAAAGAAGGATTGAAGAATTGAAGGCAGAGTTGACAAATGCCTTAAAGAAAGTCAGTTTTTGGAAGTCAACACTTTGTGTTTTTGCAGTTGTGGTTTCTTTGGCACTTGCACTGAAGTAGTATAGTGTTTATGGCTAGATTGTGTGGTTTGTAGTGGCTCATGTACCCCATCTTTATGGTGAATGGTTAAGTGTTTGCTTGTAAATTTAACTGATCTTGATCTTTTGGCTACTCGATATCTTTTGGCAGTAATTACCCAAAATGGCACAATTTGACTATCCTGTTTGACCTTATGCAAATGAATGTACAGGCACAAAACTACCAAAAATTACCCAAAGTGACAATCATGATTGGCTATTAGTTATCTTTTGATAGTAATTACCCGAAATTGCCCAAATTCACTTGGAGACTCTTTGACTTTTGCAAATGACAATCAAGTTTGACAATCTTTGTTTGACTTTTAACAAAGCATCATAATATAGTAATCGATAACTTGATTAACAAAGAAACATAACATAAGTTTTCTTTGAACACAAAAACATTAAACTTCAAAGAAACATAACATAAGTTTTCTTCGAGTCACGGTCAAACTTTTATTCCCTCGGGTCAAAACCTGATCCCAAATCATTGTTGGAAATATTGAGTTTGGAAGTTTATTATTCATAAAGCATGAGATACAAGTAGTTATTGCATCAACTCAATGAACTTGGTAAGTCAAGAATTGGTAAAAGGAAAGTGGAGACAGTCAATTCCTTATCTTTAGGAACAGTTTTAAAATATCTTCAATACACAGTATGATTTAGGCGCCTTTGGTCGATCCCTTTTCCCGCCAAAAGTCTTGGGAACCCTTCATATACCTCTCCAGCCTATTTATACCTCTCTATTGTATATATACCAAATAACACACACAAACACATATTCACTTTCAAAGAAAACTTCAACAATGGCAGCAAATGGTAACTTTCAAAATGATGCAGAAGAGTACGAGTGGGTATTAAACAACAGTTTGCTATGGGACGCATTGTTTAATCATTTCGGGTATGATCCCGATGGGTCGTATAGGCAGGTAGATACGTGGATGAGGTCAATAATTTTGAAATGGCTGCATAGACAAGACTTTTACTGGGATGAGCGTTGGGGAGTGAATGATGTGGATGTGGAGGAAGAAGATGAAGAGGATGAGGAGGATCAACAGGATGCGCAGCAAAATGTGGTGGAGCAGCAAAATGAAGAGGATGCGCAGCAAAATGTGGTGGAGCATCAAAATGTGGTGGAGCATCAAAACCAAGGGGGTCAACAAGATGGGTTTGCATTTGCAGACCCGTTAAATGTGGAAAACAGGATTACTGATCTTGAAATTAAGTTTCAATATCTCCTGGAAAGGAAAAAGATGCAACGCAGGGAGTAGTTTTTAATGATGATGTTTTTATGTTTCTAGTATCTTTAGTATTTAGGTAGGATAATTAATTATGTTTATGTTTGCAGCTTTTATGAATGGTTGTATCTTTGAAAAAATATCAATGAAAATTTTGAGACCTTGTATGGTTGCTTGTGATGTCAAACTGTCAAAGGTGTGTTTGGTTTCTTGGATAAAAGCAGTATGTCAAATTGTTAAAATCCAAAAATGATTTGTTAATGTTGCTAGGGACTAATATTTTGCAGGATAAGCTGAGAAAAGTGTTGGAGTCCTGAAAAATAAGCCGTTTGGAGTGGAAACTGACTTAGTGTTGCTAGGCATATTTTAGTGCTGCTAAGCCTAACTTAGTCCTGCTAATGGTTGTTCTGCTATTTTTGAGAGTGCAGGGTACTGTTTTAGAAATATGAACGGTTAAGGGTTTGTACACTTCAGTCATTCACAGTTTCACACAAATGTTTTTATCCGATCAAAACTCTATCAAACATAAAACCACTGCTTGATTTTATCAATTAATTGCAATTTCCAGCAAAACCCTACACAATTTTTCAAATTTCACAATGTCGACTCTGTCTTTTTCCAACAAGCATAACATGATTGCATTCTTGCAAAAGCCCACCAAGGAGAATGAAGAGTTCACTGAAGTTGTTGATTTTCTCAATGCTACTCATATTAGGTATGCATTAACAGTTAACCCTATTGTATATGTTTCCAACATCAAATTGTTTTGGGCTACTGCAAAGGTCAAAACTATTGATGAGGAAGTACAGATTCATGCCCGTGTGGATGGGCAGAAGATTATTGTTACAGAGGCATCTGTTAGAGAAGTTCTTCATCTAGGAGATGTTAATGGAATTGAGAATCTTCCAGACTCCACAATTTTTGATACCCTTCAGGAGATGGGGTATGTAAGAAAAAATGATTCTTTGAAATTTAATAAAGGTGGCTTTCCCCCACAATGGAAATTCTTAATTCACACTTTGTTACAGTGTCTTAGCCCAAAGACTACTGGTTGGAATGAGTTTAGTAGTAACATGGCTTCTGCCCTTATATGTTTGGCAAAAAATAAAGAAAAATTCAATTTTTCAAAATTAATTTTTGATCATGTGGTTAAAGCCTTGGATAATTCTTCAAACCAACATTACTTATATCCAAGATTTCTGCAACTTCTTATGGACAAACAGTTTACAAATAAGAAAGTTCACGACAAGGTTTATCCTGTTCACTCTCATATTAAAAAGGTCTTTTCTAACATGAAGAGAAAGGGTAAGGACTTTCCTGTCATAGGTAAACCATTGTTTCAAGCAATGTTGGAACTAGGTCAACATAAGAAGGGTGAAGGTTCAAGAACTTATAATGAATCAAGTTCCAATGGAACTGATTCAGGTGAAGGAAACCGCAGGTGCCAAGAAACCAAGGGGGACAATGCAAGTGATGAGGATAAAAGTGGCGAGGAAGAGATGGAACTTGTTAAAGAATTGATGGTTAAATATACCAAACTTAAAGAAGAGGTTCTTGGCCTAAAACAAATCACATATACTCAGGGGGATGTAATTACATGTTTGAAGCTGAGGGTTAAGCAATTGGGAGGTCAGAAGGGGTTAAGAACTAGGTCATTCAAAAGACTGAAAAAAATGGGCACAAGATAAAGGATTAGTTCATCTGAAAGCATAAGTTTGGGGGAGGATGATCCCAAACAGGGGAGGAATGAAACCAAGGATTCAGGGGAAGCTATGGAAAATTTTGATAGTGCTGCTGCTGGTGATGACATTGGTGTGGATATGGATGTGGATTCTGCTGAGAATGATGATGAGTATATGGTTGCTGATAATCAAGGTAATGAGGTTGTTATGGAAGCAGCAATCAAAGGCATGGGAGATTCTACTGCTGGTGCAAGTGCAGAAATTGCCAAGGAGGATACTACTGTTGAGGAAAATGTTCCTATTGCTAGTGATGATGAGGAAACTTTGGCCGAAGCAATGATTCTATTGAAGACACGATTTAAACAAGCAGTGCAGCAATCACCACTACCAACAGAACAATCACAACCACCACCACCACAACAACAACCAAGAGTACCTGTCAAAGGTGTGGTGATTAGAGAACCAACTCAACAAATCAAGAAGAGTGTACAAGAGCCAAGTTATAAGGGCAAAGGCAAAGGTATTATGGTTGAAGAGCCTAAGCATGATCCTTTAAAGGATCTTCCTTTTGTGTACTGGCCCAAACCCAAGCAACTTGAAGTAGATGGAGCTACTGCAAGAAAATTGGCTGCTTTGTTTGCAGAGGAGAATCAGATGGTACTTGAACAAAGAAGGAAACACGCTGAAGCTGAGGCCAAAACAAAAGCACTCTTGGATTCTTGGGATGAAGAAAGGATTAAAGGTGATGCTGATATTGCACTGATGAAACAAATAAAAGAAGAAATGCAAGAGTACACTCAAGAACAAAAAGATGAATGGAAGAGGAATTATGAAGCTGAGAGGAAGAAATTTTATCTCAATCAAAGAAAGAAGAGAAAAGTGCTCAGGCGTCCAACAGTTAAGCAAAAGAGGAAGTACTATGAGTACTATCTAAACAATATGAAGGGTTGGAAGATTGTTCAATTAAAGCGATACTCAGATGATGAGATCTTCAAAATGTATGGAAGAGCCAAAAACTCAATGTGACTATTTTGAATGTATTGGTCACATATAATACCCTTATAATGTGGCAATAAACATCATTTAGATACACATTTCTGATATGGTGTGACTATTGTAAAGCCTATAGTTACAATGTGACTATTTATTTATTTATTTATTTATTTATTTTTATGTTTTTTTGTAAAGCCTATAGTCACATGATCGTGATTCAATTAAGTGTGACTATACACATTAGGATTTGGCAAGCTAACACACACTAAACTTTAGACACACATATTAACTTACGTGATCATATGTATCAAATTTTCGTTACACTTAATCATGTTTCTATGGTTTAGTGTGACAATATATGACATTTGGTCACGCTCGTCAAGTGTGTGACATATATATTTGTCACTATTAAATGCATATCGTGACTAACGCTTCAAACTTACTTTTTAGTTGTCATACATTTCAAACGCTATGTGGCTAAATATTCAGCAAAGAATAGCAGTCACGTTTAAATAATGTGTGACAAACTTGACTATATAATTTAGTCACATACATAATTACTTCATGTGACCATATATCTATTTTGGTCACACTCTTCAATTGTGTGACATATATTTGTCACATATGTATATCTGTAGTGTGACTAATGCTTAAAGCTGATTTGTATCGGTCACACGTCCCAAATTAAATGTGACTAAATGATCAAAAAATATTTACCAGCTACCCTCTAGTCACATAAATACACAAATGTGTGACATATATCTTCCGAAATGGTCACACAAGTCGGATCGAGTGTGGCTGTTTATTTTATTTTCATACATTTAGTCACGTAAATATGTTACAATGTGACCGTTTGAAATCGACCATGTGTGACGAAAGGCCATTTTTGTACCAGTGTAAAGCTCTCATTAGTGATAGGGGAACCCACTTTTGCAACGTGCAAATGGAAAGAGACATGAAAGGATATGGAGTCTCCCACCGGTTCTTCACCACTTATCACCCGCAAACCAAAGGTCAAGTTGAAAACACCAACAGGGCAATTAATAGAATATTGGAAAAGACGGTCAATCAGAACAGAAAGGATTGGTCATTTAAACTCGATGAGGCCTTATGGGCATTCCGAACGGCCTACAAGCTAGACACCTATAGAAACGACCCCGTTCCGCATGGTTTATGGCAAGACATGTCACCTTCCAGTAGAACTTAAACACAAGGCTTATTGGGCACTTAAGGCATGTAATTTGGATTATACGGTCACTGGGACGAATAGAATCTTACAACTCAATGAGCTTGATGAATTAAGACTAGAAGCCTATGAATCCTCCGTTACATATAAAGAAAGGGCAAAAAGATGGCATGACCAACGAATTAAGAAACCTAAGGAGTTCTCAGAAGGGGACAAAGTTCTATTGTATAATTCCCGGTTAAGGTTATTTCCCGAGAAATTTAAGTCTAGATGGTATCCTTTACGGTGAAAAGCTCCTCTAAACCGAGCGCTGTTGTGTTAATGGACGATGAAAATAGAGAATTCACTGTAAATGTACAACGCGTAAAACATTATCAAGAAAGTGGTAATGAAATGATTAGTGAGGAGGATGTAACATTTGATGACGAGGTCACGTAATAGCCCATGACCTTGAGTCTAGCTACAAGACTCGTTAATAAAGAAAAGCGCTTCTTGGGAGGCAACCAATGCTTTGTGTGTTTTTATTTGTTTGATTTTATTTGTTTCCGTATGCGTGTTTTATTTTTATTGTTGGTAGATCATGTTTCAAAGTAAATTGTGAAAATGCTTTATTTTGTTTTTAACTTTGTTTTAATTACATATAAAGGTATTTTGCAAAAGCTAAGTGTAAGGGAGATCCAAATTTGTTTATAAGAACAAAAATGAGCATGATTCACTACAATATTAAATGAGCATGTATATTAGTATTTGTTAGAGTCAAATGCTTGTATCGAGTCATAATGATGTTTTGCAGGATTTTCCAGGAAGTGAGGCTTAAGTTTTTTCAGAAATTTTCCGGAAACTTAACATAAGATTTTTCCAGGAACATTCTGACGGCGTCAGGAGTTACAACTTGACAGCGTCAGGTACCAAAATTCTGAAAATTTTTGCGAGTTTTGTTTAAACCGGAGTCTTAAGGTTTTTGTTGATTCTTTAGTTTTATAAACTCCAGGAAATCTGCAAACATTCATTCCACAAGCATTATATCTTAAATTGTTTTCTATGATTTTTTAATATATATATATATAGATTGCCGCCATTTTTACGCGAGGTTTGCCTTGATTGTTTTCTCAAGTTTAACAGGTTATATATGACAAGAAGATGATTTCTATTCTTGGAGTAAAGCTTTCAAATTTCATTTTCTTGGAGGAATATCTAACCTTGTTGACACACTATCCACACCGAATGAATCAGGGGAGTATTTGTTTTCATTCTTTTACCTGCTTTACTTTTACATTCTTTAATTGAACATTGGGGACAATGTTCATCCTAAGTGTAAGGGGAGGGTAAATGATGATACCTTATAGGATATAATTGCACTTGAGTTTGTTTGTTTGATAGTAGGTGTGTAATAAAACTAAGAGAAATACTTGTTAGTGTAATTTTAGCGCCAAAATTAAATTTTTTTACAACATTTAGGAGTGAAACTTTAGCCTTAATAAGCGTCTCATGGATAGGAGTTGTATGACTAGCACAAAACCGTACCACTTAAAAAAAATTCCACCCAAATATGTGAGGTTCGCCTTTAGATTTGATAAGAAAAGCATTCATTATTAATGCTTATGAGTGTACCGGTAGCATTTAGATTCTAGAACTTGCGTTAGTGATACATCCCGAGACCGCTAGAGAGACTACATTCGTGTAGTTAGGATTTACTAAATGATAAGAGGCATTAGGATCACCCTTGTGTTTAAACCCGTACCATAATTACTTGACCATTTAAGTCATATTACTTGACTAATAAAGTCAATTAATTTTCCCGCACCTTTGCGTTGTACTCATTCTTAGTACACGATACCCCTAGTACACCCCTCCGAGCCTATCTTTTCGTTTCTAACTTTAAGTATCTTACTTAAAGGAAGAATTTGTTACAACCCACCCAAATGTGCAACCAAATCGCCTTAGCCTTCCATATATGCACTCATCTTTAGTGCATTATTGTTACATGTTTAAACCCTTAGTTAATTATCTAATTGATTACATGGTTGCTAAGTCGAGTCATATCTTGTACATATTGTTTTGGGACGATTGGGACTCATGGGTAAAGTACTTGTGTTATGGAGTAATGGGGAAGAACATCATATATTACCCCCATATGTGCGTTAATCTCAAAAAGTACTCCAATTGTTTTGATTATCTTAATTCGAGTCATCAGAGTAGTTTATTGTAAAGTATGTAAAAATTCAAGTGTAAGGGGAATGCAAATTCCCTATGATTTATTATTTTGGATGGTACGGTAAAAGTGTATGCAATAAAAAAAATCAAGAAAAGAAAAAAAAAAAAAGGAAAAGAAAGAGAAAAAAAACACACGGACTACCATCCCGTTTCATTCTATGTTTGTTTTAAGTTTTTGTTATTTTTGATTTATTATCTTAAGTCGAGTCGAGTCTTGGCTTAGCAACGCCATATTGTACATGTAATTAACCAAGATGATTAACTCGCCACAGTAAATATTGCCTTTATCCCACAAAACAGTGTTTTCCATATCCCTACACCTAACGTTATAACCCTTTAAAAGACCTCTTTGATAGTTTATCCACTACAACAAAAGTGGCTTTTTAGGACCCTTTGTGTGGGACGGTATGCTAATGGAGTCCTAAAAAACTGTTTAATAGGACATATGAGCGTTTAGGGTCCTTATTAAATATTTGCTACTTAGGCGATGTCCTAAAAAGGTATATAATAGGATGGTCGATGATTTGGGGTCCTATTATCATATAATTTAATAGGACACTTAAAATATGGATCCTAATAAATTACCTTTATAAGACGTTTATTTATTATGGTTGTATTATAATAAACCATAATAGGACACTTGAGTTTCGAGTCGTAAGACATCAGTTAGTTAAAACGCTTATTCACAAAAAGTTTTATTATACCAAAATTTAATAGGACCTTTGACACGTGGGTATTATAACGTTAACCTTTATAGGACGCTTATGTACAATGGTTTTATAACATCATTTTTTTAAAACGATTATTTGAAAAAGTCTTATTATAACAAAACTTAGTAGGACCCTTAAAGGATGCATATTAATTATGGTTTTATTACAATACACCATAATAGGACAGTTGATATATAAGTCATAAAACATTAATTATTTAAAACGCTTATTCGCAAGCGTCTTATAACGTTAACCTTTATAGAACGGTTATTCATAATGGTTTGTTTATGATACACCACAATATGGCACATATTTTTAGAGTCGTAAAACATCCGCTTTTTATAACGCTTATTCAGTTTTATAGAACGCTTAATTGCAAAAGTTTTATTTGAAAAAAAATTAACAGGACCCTTGACACCTATGTGTTTTAACATTAACATTTATAGTACGCTTATTTGTTGTGGTTTTATTATCCTACACCATAATACAACACTTCTTTATTTGAGTCATAAAACATCAGTTTTTAAGAACGCTTTTTTATAAAAGTTTTTTTAAACATTAGTTAGTATGACACTTTCATACTTGGTATCAAAACTTGATACACCATAATAGGACACTAGATATTTGAGTCGTAAAAGATCAGTTTTATGAAACGCTTATTCACAAAAGTTTTATTTAAACATTAGTTTCCACTACATCCTTATTATAATAATACTTCCCCCATTATTTTTCCCCAATTATATAAACCCTAAATAAATACAACCATACAATGTCTTCCTCCTCAAATAGAACTAATCGGCCACCACCACCAACACATTGTGAACATGATCAACCAGTAATTAGGCGGACTTCGCGGACAATTGATTTCCCTTTAAGGCGTTTTCTTGGATGCGTTGAGTATTATAATGTAAGTTTTCTTGGATGCGTTGAGTATTATAATGCGTTTTCTTGGATGCGTTGCTATTAGTGATCTTTGTTGTTTGTACCATATAGGGTTCAAAATGTAAGACATTTTACTGGCTAGATCCTGAGTTGCCTAATGACTATTACAAACAAGAGGTTTTTAATTTGATTCAAAAGGAAAAACGTTTGAAAGAAGACAAGTATGGAAAAATAAGAGATTTTGAAAGGGAGATTGAGTTTCAAAAATCAAGTATGGAGAAGGAAATGTTTCTGCTGCAATTGGAGTTGAAAGAATGCAAGTCTAGTGTTGTTTTTTTTAAGAAAATAGTTGTTGTTTTGTGTTTGGTTATTGCAGTTATGTTGTCAAAAATTCTGTAATGAAATACTTGTTATGTAGGTTTGATGTAATGAACTTTTGGTTAATGAAATGCTTGTTATGGGATATATATATGTGTGGATGCATTTACAGTTGTTGATGTTTGCTGAGATAGTAATGGATGCATTTACAGTTGTTATCAAAAAAGTTGAAGGTAAATGGGAATTGAAGTTGCAGAGAGTGAGTAGTTAATAGCATGTTATGATAGTCATACTCTGTTACTACTGCTTGTATTAGAATATAGACTAGAATGCCTTGTTCCTAGCATTTCAAGATTTAAATGAGTATTATTTTGTTGCAGAAGTGATAAGCATTTGAAGCTCAAAATCATAACAATGTCAAGCTGTGAAGATGAGTTAAGCTCAAATTCATCTTGGGCTGGTTACTTTCCACCTAATTGGAAATTCAAAGGATTAACAAAGTCAGAAGCCAAAAAGTCAAAATGCAAGAAGTCAAACGGCAAAAATGTTGAACAAGTTGAACAAGTTTCTGGTAAAAGGATACAAGTGTTAGGTCTTGCTAACAATGTTACTTGGGATGCAATAAAAAAGAAGACATTTGGAGTCAAAAAACCATGAGGATAATGTGTTATCTGTCTTTGTATTGTTATATGTATCAATCTTTTGGAAGTTATGTATGGGTTAGCTGTCTTTGTAGTGTCCTTATCTATCAATGATAATGGTTAATTTGGTGCATTATTGCTGTAATATACTAATCCAGAATTGCAGTCACAAAATAAACTAGGCTTGATTAAAAAACAAAAATGACTGAGTGCAGGGCATCTCAGTCATAATGTTGTGATTAGCAGACCAAATTAAAGCAACAAGATAAGATCTAGAATCCCAATTAAGCTCAGAATTCTGTAGTCAGTAGTACAAGCTACTAAAGGAAACAAAAAACAGAAGAGAAACAACAGTCAATAAGCAGAAATTAAGCTCTTAATATGGGCATTTGAGCCAAACAGTGATAAGCCATATTGACCCGTTTGACCCATTTGTCCAAACGCCCCTTAAGCAGGGTTGTTTTGAGATCTCAAAGTGAAAATATAAATAACAAGAAGCTAAAAAGTTAAAATTACCTAAATATAAATAAGAAATGTATAAGAAAGAGTAATACAAACAGTAATGAGGATTGTAATTGATTCTTAACAACTAATTTTACATAAAAACAGGGACTATTACTATTTAGCTAATTGAAATCATTAAGCTTCTTCAACTGGATCTTCTTCATCGGCAATAAGTAAGTCATTGTTGTCCACAACGGTTCCATCGAAACCACCTCTAACCAATTCAATATCCATTGTTTCGTCATGTTGAGGACACATAAATGAGTCACCCTGCAAATGTGTTTCGACGTCATCAAGACTTGTTTGTTCATCCATGTCATAAACATGTCTGGGCGCTGTCTTGATCACAACTTGCCATCCTTTGTCAACACCATCTGCAACGTAAAATACTTGATGTGCTTGAGAAGCTAGTATAAAAGGCTCGTTATGAGCCTTCAATCCTTCAAAATTCAATAGAGTAAACCCGTTGTCATCTTCTTTTTTCCTTGAACCATTTGAAATCCAATCACAATCGAACAAAACTACTTTCTTGTCAATACCATACTCCAACTCAATTATATCATTCAAAACCCCGTAGTAAGTTACATCACCCGCGATAGGATTGTTATCTGTAGCACTCGAGTAACTGTTTGTCATGGCCTGAAGATTAACCCCACTATTCTGTGTTTTCCTATTATGTTCTACATCTTTTGTGTGAAATCGGAAACCATTTATGATAAATCCCTTATATTTTTTCACATACTCAGATGGACCACTTGCCAAGCACCTTAGACTTTCTGTGATTCTGTGATCCCCTCTAGCATGTAGCTCCTCAACCTGAAATAAGGCAAGATGTGTTAATTGTTTTGTTATTAGTAGGTCGAAAATGCTATGTCATTATAATTACTTTGCAAAAGTAATAAACCTGTGTATATGCCTTACATGATCTTGAAACCACGATTCAAAAGTCTCACTATGTAAACGTTGAATGTCACGCTTACGTTTTCTCCGATTTTGATGATGAACCAACGCCAGATGTTCACTGCAGTGTTAACAGATGATAATGAAGATAACAACGACAACTATTTATTGTATAATATAATTTATGAAACGCACAACTAATATAATTACTTACGTTCGAAATTCATCAACTTCACTACAATTGAACAACACATATGAATCTGCTTTAGCCAAAATGTCAAGTTCCATCATTTCTACCTTAGTAGCACCAATCGGTCGACCCGGCATAGAAAAGATAGGTAAAACATCCTCATAACCATCGTCATCATTATTTCGACTTGTCTTATTATGTACGGTCTCAACATCACTGGATAAGTACAATGAACAGAACGACACACACTCTTCAGCTAGATATCCTTCTGCAATGGAACCCTCCGGGTTATTCCTGTTTCGCACGTAAGATTTTAATGTAGCTAAATACCTGATATATCAAAACAAAAAATTTTAGATTCAATTATATTTGTTAATAAAGGTATTTACTAAAATAGTAATGTGCACCTCTCGATTGGATACATCCAACGGTAATGTACTGTCCCTCCTAATCTGGCCTCTGAAGCAAGATGAACCGAAAGATGAACCATGACATCAAAGAATGATGGCGGAAAAATCCTTTCTAAATCACAAAGTATTTTTCCAATCTCGGTTTCCATTTGAACCAAATCATTTGGATTAAGAACCTTTGCGCATAATTGTTTATAGTAACGACATAGCTTCATCACAGTATACCGCACGTGCTTAGGCAACACATTTCGCAAGGCAATGGGAAGCAACTGCTGCATCAAAATATGGCAATCATGACTTTTAAGTCCAAACAGTTTTGGAGGTTTTAACTCTACGCATCTTGAGATATTAGCTGCATAACCATCTGGAACTTTCACCTTCTTAAGCACACGACAAAAAATATCTTTCTCTTTTTTATCCATTGAGTAACAAGCAGGTGGCAAGTAAACTTTGTTGTTATCTTGAACTATAGGATGAAGTTCAGGTCTAATGCCCATTTCTTGTAAATCTAGACGTGCTTTTATATGATCCTTGGTCTTCCCATCTAGATTCATTAGCGTTCCAAGGACACTGTCACAAACATTCTTCTCAATATGCATTACATCTAGATTATGGCGTAGCAAGTTATCTTTCCAGTACGGTAACTCAAAAAAAATACTTTTCTTCTTCCAATTAAAAGGTAAATTTGGGTTGCTCTTCACAAGTTTTCCAAATTTAACTTCAAAACCATCTAACTCATCAAGTACTTCTTGTCCTCTTAAGCCACGCGGTTGCCTGTCTAGTTCTTCTGTGCCATCAAAAGAGTCTGTATCTCTTCTAAAAGCATGTTCAGTAGGCAAATATCGACGATGTCCCATAAAACATTGTTTTTTGCCATGAGTCAGGCGTGTTGATTTTGTATGTTTATGGCAGTTAGGACATGCAAGTTTACCTTTGGTGCTCCATCCAGATAAATTTGCATAAGCAGGAAAGTCACTGATCGTCCATAACAAACAAGCACGCATCCGAAAGTTACTTTTTGTTGATGCATCATAAGTGTCTACTCCTTTACGATCCCACAACTCCTGTAGCTCAGCAACTAAAGGTTGCATATAGACATCTATATTATTCCCAGGAGCAGATGGGCCAGGTATAAGTAACGTTAGAAAGAAATAAGGTTTCTGCATGCACATCCAAGGAGGTAGATTATATGGCGTCAAAACAACAGGCCATGTACTATGAGAAACACTCATTGTTCCAAAAGGGTTAAACCCATCACTCGCTAAACCAAGCCTGACATTACGAGATTCTTTGGCAAACTTATCATATTTAAAATCAAATGCTTTCCATGTCGGGGAATCTGCAGGATGTCTCAAGTAACCATCTTTCGTGCGACTCTCTTCATGCCATCTCATGGAGGCGGCTGTTTTAGCTGACATAAATAACATTTGCAATCGTGGTATGAGCGGAAAATGACGCAACACCTTTGCTCCAATCTTCTTACGTGTATCACTCGTGGTGGACTCATCTACACAATCATCTTCACTTGCTTTATACCTTGACGTATGGCATATATCACATTCTGTTTTATTAACGTTTTCTTTCCAGTACAGCATACAATCATTAGGACATGCATCAATTTTATCATAACTAAGTCCCAACTCTCGAATTATCTTCCTTAGTTCATACAATGAGTTTGGTATAGAAGCATTGGGGAAGGCTTCCCTCATTGTATCTAGCATCTTGCTAAAACCATTATCACTACATTTCCCAACACACTTACCATGAAATAGTCTAATGATAAAAGAAAGAACTGATAACTTACACCCAGGATATAGTGGTTTCTTTGCCTCTCCCAACACTTTATAAAATTTTTTCGCCTTTAGGTTTGGCATACTCATATTTTCAGTTTGTGTTCCCATGTCATCGGTTAGTGTGTCATCACCAAACCGATGGAAGGCATCATTCAGCAACCCTTGCATGTCATCTTCTGCATCCAACATTGGAGCATCACTTGATTTGGAACTGAAAGGTGGAATTGTATAACCTTTCATAAACCCTACACATACCAGATGTGTTGTAGCTTCCGTCCGATTTACCCATATCTGATTACCACAATCAATACATGGACATGAAATCTGTCCATTTTTACCCTCATTATAGAATATATGATCAAGAAAGTCGTGAAGACCTTTTTTATATTCAATGGTAAATCTAGGTAAAGACATCCAACTCGTATCCATCTTAAACCTAATTCAATTAACCACAGAAAACAACATACAATTTCAACAAAAATAAACGGATCCTAAATCAATTAACCACATATGTTGTTTCATAAAAATTTTGCAAAAACGATTAGGGGTTCAATTATGAGGTATTACCTGGTCTTGATGATGATGGTGACTCGTGTTGGCAATTTTGGATGGTGGAATGATGTGGATTTGGATATTAAAATTAGAAATACTTTTACAATTTATTTTTAAGGTATTTCTTAATGAATTGCCTAATTATTTCTTAATAATTTAAATATAAAAATTAGAAAATAAAAGTAAAAATTGCAAAAGTAATTTTTACATAAGCTTGAAAACTTATAAAAGGTAAAAAAAATTATAAAAAATTATTTGGCATAAAAATTAAACAGTAAAACTAATATATTTATTGCTTTTTAATTTAAACTAATTTAATTAAAATTAACTCTAAAAATTACCTATTGAAGAGTAAAAATTATGGGAAAATTACTAGGAATGCTACAAGTTAAAAGGAACCAAGGAAAAATATGAGGAGGGGGAAAATGGTACGGATAAGCATTTAAATAAGCTAAATTGCAAAAATAAGCTAAAAGGAACAAGGACTATATTAAGTATATAGATTATGCAATAACAAACGGAACTGGTGCCCCAGAGCAATTGGAAGGGGGTTGTGGTATTGTGCATGTATGCTTGAGGTCCCAGGTTCGAACCCCACTTTTTGCAATTTTTCCATTTATTTTAATTTATTTCATTTTCTTTTTACAAAACATTTTTATTACTAATTATAAGTAACTTTTGTTAAAACAGTTTTTTCAAACGTAAAAAATAAGCTCTCTATGAGCTTTTTAGCTTTACAGATGCTTTTGGTAAGCCAAAATGGATTTATGAAAGGCATTAAGATACAAACAATCTACAATAAGCTAAATATGCTGTAAGTACATGAGTTGTACCTACCTTAACCTAAAACCTACAAGATAATCTAACAGAATAAGATCTAGACCATAATAACTTATTAATAAGCTATGTGCACACTCTTGTGCTTAACAGTTGACTTAATAGCTTATTAGGAGTTATGTACTTTTGAAAAAGCTATGAAATGAGCAAATGAGCAAAAACATATGATAAACAACTTCAAACAAGGCAAACGACACAAATAATCAGTGTGTGGTGCTTGGAACCTGTCGGCAAACTCTAAGTCACTCAGTGTATGTTTTGAGACATGTCACTAGTAAGAGTCAAATAAGCTAAGTGCAAAATGGCTAGAGTCCAAAATAAGCACTAATCCAACAAGCTGAACTTGTAAGCTCCCTAAAAAGCCCAAGGTTGTGTACTGGGGTTCACAGATAAGCCAGATAACAGCTTATGAACTTTGGCTTAAAACCAATGAAAAAACTGACCACCCAGTGTACACAGTCAAATGGGACAAACTAAAAGCTACTTGCAGCCCTATTAGATTAGCTAGAAAGTGCAAAATAAGCTATGAACTACAAAGATCAGCTAATTGGCTTTCCAAAAAGACAATAATCACACTATGGGGCCGACTATTGAACAATCTATGGTCTATTGAAATTGGTCAATTTCCTGTGAACAGGACAAGTACTTGCCCTGCAAGCTTAAAGAAGCACTTGCACAAGCTACAATAAAAATCCTAAAAATAAGCTGGACACACAATTTTAAAGATGAGCTGAGGGACTATGATTTGTGAAAAGCTCAGGTTCCCAATCCAAATACAAAAATCTAAATAAATCTCCCTATTTTTGGATTTCTGCAACAACAATGTTTTTGACTTTTTGAAATTATTAACTTAGTTTGACTTTTGTGAGATTTGATCCGAATTTACTGATTGATTAATGTGACTTAAGCTGTATTAACACTAATTTATGATATAACAACTACTTGTAAGATGATTTGAAGCTTATGCCACACTAATTTTCACACAGACATATTTTAGGCCAATATATTGGTGATTTTTGACTTTAAAGTTCTATCCACTAAAACCTGGTTTGTTTCTGACTTATTAGCTGTTAAGAAAGTTATATGAACAGGCCTTAGTCACTTAGTTCCTCTAATACTCACTACACAGACCTAACCAAACACTACTTTAAAACACAGATTCTTTAATACTCCAATGAATTCACAAGTTTAACAGGCAAATGATCAATCTAAATCATAATACTGATTCATAACCTTCAACTAGACTAAATTAAACACATATAAACAAAACCAACAATAACAACTAACAAGCACATACAGATTATAACCAAAGCAAATAACAAAACAAACGGCCATTAAACATAACTATCGACATAATATTAAAATATCATAAGTACCCAGAAACCATTGTTCATAAAATATTGTTCACAAACCATGACCATCACCATAAATACATAACAACTTTTCATCAAAATAACCCAACACAATGCCACCAACAGACACAAAAACCACAAAATAACCCAACCACTACCTTCATTCATGCTCATACTTCTCCAGAATCTCAATGGTCTCCTTCTTCAAGGAGATCAACCTCTGAAAGTCAGCAACCACACTAGCAAGGGATTCAACCAAACGCCTCTCAATTAGCTGGACTTCATGCATAGAATCATAAACATCCTCTGTTGCCATTTCTTCATCAGTATACAACCGAGACACCTCCATCATTCTTTCAGTCCTCTGATCCACTTGCATTCTCATGTCGTCTCTGATGGCCGCCACATTCCTCATGTTGATCTCATTGGTTGGTATCTCCTGAATATTCAGAAAAATAAAACACTCATGAATCTTTTCGGACCCGGAAAGTTGTTTCAGTTCATCCAAGAACGGCGTTTCAGACATTTTTCAATTAGGGTTAGAAGTGATAAAGTTATGATCGGAAAAAAAATATATGGATGAACTGAACAAATAATAATATAACCAAGCATATATATAAAGGGTAGATGCATGAACTGAACAAATTAAGACTATTAATGACAGACGAAATAATCAAACCGCGTAATGATGAGTACCGAAGAGATTGCAGAAGATCAAAGGTCGATAAAAAATTACGTGTTCCCATAATATAGATGCTTATTAATTTAATTGGGATGACTCAAAGTGTAACTAGTTCAGTTTCAGTTTGAAGCATTTGTAAAAAGAGAGGAACTAGTAAGTGGGTGTTGAGTATAAATATAATTCGGGTCAGGTTTGGGTCGACCCGTCTAACCCATTTATTAATCAGGGTAGGTTCGGGTTGTGAATAAATTAATTGGTTCGACCTGACAACACGTTTAAGCTTTTTTTCTTAATGTGGCAACTTTTGTATAAAAAAAAGGGTTTACTGTGTCGTTCTGCTTTGATCCTCCTCCGGGGATAGATATAGAAGAAAGAAAGAACCCTTAACCCGTTTAACCTTTTCAACCCGTTAATTTCAAAAAGATCAAGCCCATCTTTATAAATGGTTATAATTTGAATAGTATTTTTAAAATATTCATGATTATTATTTTCAAATTGAATGAAACCAAAATACCC
Source organism: Artemisia argyi (assembly GCA_030686995.1). Lineage (NCBI taxonomy): Eukaryota > Viridiplantae > Streptophyta > Magnoliopsida > Asterales > Asteraceae > Artemisia > Artemisia argyi. Next base: position 878,658 of record CM060700.1, on the reverse strand, counting down.
GAAAACCCGATAGTACAATTGGGTCATATGAATCGGTGATATTGCCCTGTTGTCGACCTTGATTAACCTTAATGACGAATCTTCATATGATTCTTTTGACTATGAACCTTAAAAAAAATGGTATTTGGAGGAACCATCTCAAGTTCGTGTACCTTTTTGGTACCGATCCCCCCACCCAACAAGGAAGGCATATCCCGGTAAATTACCAAGTCAACACTGGCTGACCAAGTTGGATTCTGGATTCGAACCCCCGCCTTTAAGCTTTGACTTGGTCAACTGCGCGCTTTTGCGGTAGTTGGTGGCCAACTGCCTTAAGGCAGCTGGTTATGAAACTTTTATTATGAACCTTTGATAAGCTTTTCTGAACCATTTGATATGACCCATTTGTTATGAACATTTTGGATATGAACATTTTGATATGACACTCTGATTACGATATGATATCTGACTATCAGTTTGATACACGAGCCACTTCACTAGTCCTGGGGGTTCCATGTCCGGGTCATTGATGCACCAATGGCATATATGACTCTAGTGTGTTTGAGTGACGTTCCACACCATCCCTTATATGTTAAATGTTATGAGCTCAATTATATGTTTGGCCACCATGTTATATGCAGGGGAGTATGGATGCATCCGATTATCTGTTTTATGATATGATATGTTATGTTTCTGGGCTCGTGGTGGATTACTGTCCTGTATATGACTTCATGCAAAGCAATACATTCAATCATAATAGTCGGCACTTTATGATCACCTCGCTTATATTGGCCTCGCAATGTGTAGAATATAGGCTACAAACCATTCCCGGAATGTGACGTCATGGGAAGTCGGCTGACGTAAAAACTCTTGACATCATAAATGAATGACCGCATCCGTTGAGAGTTATTCATATTAGCTTATACAAGGTGGTCGACTGCCCGACTACTGATTCGCAATTTTTGCAACATTGGATATGACTCTAGTGTGGTTTACTGTCCTACTTCTCACTTTATCTTTCGGGTCAACTGTATGCGGATACGCTTTAACAAACGTAGACCACTTATGATAAATCCCGTCTATAATAAAATATCAACATTTTAAATAATGGCCGAGTAAAACAAATGAACTATCTGGAGCCGCTCCATTTCGGGCAGTAAGCTTCAACACATTCATATTGTTGTTTGACCCGGGAAGTCCGAAAAACCAATGCCAAATCTACCTCATTTTTAATTTCACATACAATAAAATACTTATACAATATATATACAATAATATACATACATTTCATATAATATACTTATGGTTCGGTGATTTTCAAACCCGAGTCATTTCATTATTCATAGGGTTCCATGTCCGTGTCATTGCTGCACCAATGGCATATATGACTCCAGTGTGGTTTACTGTCCTACTTCTCACTTTATCTTTCGGGTCAACTGTATGCGGATACGCTTTAACAAACGTAGACCACTTATGATAAATCCCGTCTATAATAAAATATCAACATTTTAAATAATGGCCGAGTAAAACAAATGAACTATCTGGAGCCGCTCCATTTCGGGCAGTAAGATACAACAGATACTGATTACGTCAACACATTCATATTGTTGTTTGACCCGGGAAGTCCGAAAAACCAATGCCAAATCTACCTCATTTTTAATTTCACATACAATAAAATACTTATAGAATATATATACAATAATATACATACATTTCATATAATATATATTATATATACAATAATATAATACAAATATACTATTACTTAATTAATTATAAATCTAATTACCCCTATTACTTAATTAATTATAAATCTAATTACCCCATATAATCTAAAGTTCTAAACATTTGGGGAAAACTTACACACCCACGTTCACATAAACCCGCTTAAAATTTTTGGGGAAAAATTCAGATTCATAAATAAGTTTTGGCGCTGCGAAAATCAAGCATATCTTTTCGGAAGTCAAGTATTTGATTCGATTTTATTAATGGAAATCGTTTTTCACAGACGGTTAAACAATCAATTTTGGTTTAGGGTTGTATGTGGGCAGCAAAACAAGGATTGTGGGTTTTCACTTTTGATTGAAGATCTGAGTCAACAGGTAATGGAAACCTTTCTTGTTGTTATTATTATTGTTATTATTATTGTTATTGTTACTATTACTATTATTATTATTGTTATTGTTATTGTTATTCTTATTATTATTGGTATTATAATTGTTATACACTGTTATTGTTATACATTGTTAGTGTTTGTTTAACCTTTGTGATGATTCTTAAGTGTGTGAAATGGTGGGTTCGGGTATGTGTTTGGTTGACCTCTTGTGATGAGTCTCATATGTGATCATAAGTGCTGCTTATTTGTGATATGGTACAGGTTGTATTTTAGTTGCTCTGTTTATTTAAAATGAATGTTGGTATACCTGTGTAACCATGGTTCAAAGGATTTGGGTAGTGATAGTGATAGTGATTTGATATCAGTTTCTAGCTAATGTATTTCATTCTGGGACATGTAACTGAAGGATTTGCGTATATTTTTGTTTTTAGATAATGTATTTCATTCTGTTACATGTAACAGATGGTGATTTGAATTCACTTTTGTTGTTCTCATATGATTATTGTTCTTTGCAATCTCATAATAATTTTATTTCTTTTGTGCAACAGTAATGGAAAATAAAAAGATGCAACGCCAAGTCACCACGAGAAATACAAATGATTATGAAATGTCCAGAAGGACAAGGATTCAAGAAAACCAACAGAGATTACAAGCTTTGGGAGTGAAAAATCTTGCTAGGTCTTTGACAAGTCTAGTAGAGAGTGACAACACAAAGAAAAAGAAAAAGAAACCAACGGATACCGGTGAGAAAGATGCAGATTATATGCCTGGTTCAGACTTTCATCTTAATGCTGAGGAAGATAACCCAGAAGAAGCGGCTACACAAACAAATAAAAAGGTACGAATAATAAATTTGGCTACTAAATTTTCGTTATGTTTGTTTTCTAACAATTCTACTTGCATGAAACAGCATCGAAAATACATTGCTCCACAGTCCATGACTAGATATAAAAATTTAGCACAAAAACGACACATTGCTCCGAATGTCTCCAGTGGGCTAACATCTTCACAATCTCAATCGCAAAAGGGACAACAGATTGATACAGGGAGGGCAATACGTAGTAGGGTACAGGAGCCCGACCAAGTCCAAACAAGAAATGATCAACCAACTTCTGTCAAGAGAGGGAGATTAACTGCAACTGAGAGAAACTTAGTTGCAATTGACAACGACCATGACCACGGGGAGCGTGACTTGAGATCTGATGGTAACGATATATAAACTTCAAATACTATATATATGATATTAAATTACTATTAAGTGTATATTCAGTTAACTGTTTTCGGTGGTTACTTGTTTTTTTTTTTTTTTTTTTTTTTTTAATATAGATAACAATGAAGACCTTTATGATGTTGAAAATGATGATATCGAAGACATACATATGAATGAAGATATTGAACATCAAGCTACTTCAGAAGATGATGTAGATAAATACATGGATGATTTGGAGAATGAGGATGATTTGGAGAATGAGGATGATTTTGAGAATGTGAACGATTTAACAAATAACGGCGATGATCTAGTCGGAGAAGAGATTCAAGCTGAGCATTCTGAAAATGAAGAAAACCATGTAGTTACACAAGCTGGAAATGCAACAGGTTAACATGGTCTACTTGATTGCATTGTTTTAAAAATCATATATCATATATTGTGTCATATAAGTAGAATATATAATAAAGTTAAATTAAAACAAGACAAAAAACAACGCTAACATATTGCCTCCATTTCAAATTATTTAGTATGTTAAATGTATACGTATGTATCGTAAATCATGTTCACTTTTTGTAGTTCGGATTGTAAGCAAAAGAAAGAGAGGACCAACACGTATGGCAAAAGTTTGGGCCCAAGAAAAAGGGGATAGAATTCCTATTTTAGTTAATGAACACGGACAACCTATTAACGACAAAAGTAGTCATCTGAAACCCTTTCAAGGAGTGGAAAGTATTGTCCGCTTTATAAACCATGGAATAAAGTTGACGTCGAAAAAAAAAAAGCTTTGCTTCAACTCTTAAAGGTACACAATGTTAAATATGTATGTTAATGAATAAAGTATTTGTTTTCTAATGTGAGCTATTACATTTTTTTAGACAAAATTTGATATTCCGGAAGCTGGAGAAAAATGGATATTGCAATCATTTGGGCGGAAGGTGAAGAACTGGAGGGCAAGAGTTAAGGAACTCTACCATGATCCGTCTTTGTCAGTTAAGCAACAAATAAAATCTAGGCCAAAGCAAGTGCAAAAAAAACAATGGAAGAAGCTTGTGAAGTATTGGAATAAAGAAAACACTAAGGTGTGAAATTCTCTTCCACTTTAAATAACATTACTTAATTTCACATTATGATATTTTAATTTCCTGCTGCAGAGTTTAAGTGAGAAAAACAAGGCGAATCGGGCAAAAAAAAAGATGATCCAAAGAACCGGTAAAAAAAGTTATGCTCGCAAAAGGGAAGAGTTAAAGGTAAGTGTATGGATAAAGTGGGATTGTTAATGTATCCTGTCTATATCCACTTTAAATATTCATTTTCTTTTTATTCATACAGACATCTTTGGGACGAGATCCAACTCGATTGGATCTTTTTAGTGCATGCTTCGCCAAAGATGGAAATACAAAAAATGATGACACTGCAAATGCGATTGTAAGTAATATGCTTTTATGTTTGCAAAAGTGTATTTATAGCAGAAGTTAAACACATTATGCTTTTGTTCGTAATACATGCTTTTCATATATGTTGTTCATGTTTATATAAAATGCAGGATGAAATGAAACGACTTACTGATAATCTGCCCGAGGGTTCGATTGATAATCCTGGACCAGATGATATTTTTTCTACAGTTATGGGTAAAGATCGAAATGGTGATGCAGGCATGTATGGTCTAGGTGTTCGTGCTTCTGCTGTTTGGGGTGTAATACCAAGTCGTTCAGCATGTCATAGAGAAAACAACGAATTGAAGTCTAGATGTGGAGAACTTACTAGTGAAAATGAAAAGTTACGAGCCCAGTTATCAGAGAAGAATGGGTCGACGGATAGTTCCATTGTTCCACCTCTTACATCACAACATTCTCCTGTTGTAACCACTGAACCTCCACGCTTACGGGTATGTTCCTTCCTGTGGTAGTTGCCTTTTCACTTGTTTATCTGCACACACTGACCTCTTAGGTGATATTAGAACTAGTAAAACTATAAAACCAATGTTTGAACTACAGAAAGTCAAAATCAAATTACCTTCACTCTCACAGTCCACTGTTGGGACCTGTGAGGATCAAATCTCAGCCACTTGGTCTAAATCTTGTTCATGTATCTTAAATTAGTGTTATCATAGCTTAAATAATCATACTTAGTGCATACGGATCAAACAAGTTTCATTAAAGTCAAAGTTTAAGTTCAAAATCAAAAAGTCAAAATGGTATGTTAGTCAGAAACTCTGATCTTGGGAGAATTTTTGTGAATTTCGTGTTGAGATTCAAGTCTTGATATTTTTACATGTTGAAATTCCCCATCTAAGCTTTTGAATCCCACAGTTAGCTTATTTTTATGATTTTTTCTCTGGATTAGGTGATAGTTCAAAGTTGCCTGCAGGGCTAACCATTGCCCTCCACCAGGGCATCAGCTCAAAACACCAACTATCCATGTGCCTTAGCTTCTTCATTAGTGGGCCACACAGTGAGCTTATTGGTTTTTTTTAAAGCCAATAACCTCATCTATAAAGTTCAGGGCTTATTTCAAACTTTTGAGCTTATTAGATAGGTCTGCAGATAGCTTTTTGTTTGTCCAATTCCACCCATCATACACTGACTGATCAGTGTTGACCACCCAAATTCAAGCCTCCATACCTGCAGTATTACATCTGTTTAACCTAATACATGTGTGTTGACTATAAATTGATAAATGTTTGTTGAAAACTGAAATCTAGGTCGGGGATGAAGTTGTCCTTAAAAGCATTCTAAACTCAACCGAGACTGTAGCAAAAGGAAGGGTGAGGAGCTTGAACCCAAATGATATAGTTGGTGGTAAAGAGATTGGACGAGGATGGTGTGAGGTAAACGTTCAAGTACCAACAAAAAGAGATGAAATGTTGGTGAGACCATATGGGTTATTTTCCACAATTGAAGACTGTGTTGGTGCAACCATAGCATGGCCTTGTCCCTTTATCTCGGTATGTCTTTGTTAATCTTGTGATACCAATAATTTTACTAACATGGACCTTAATGCTTATACATGGGTGTTTATTTGTAGGTGTTCCGTGAGGATTGAGAGAAATGATGCATGATGACCACGGACTAAGCTTCTTGTTGCGTTAATGTATTGTTTAATGTTAACAGACTTTATGTTAGATTCTGTCTATCTTATTTATGTTTAGTGCTTTTGTTATGACAATTGGTAATTTGAAATACAATTTCGTTTTATTCATTTAATATTTTGTTGATGTTTTATTCATATCGTAATAATACAGTGTGGATGGTGAAAATAGCGTCCTATCATATGACTTGTCAGGACTTTCAAATTGTCCTATTAAACTTATTAACCGTCCTAACAATTAACTTAACATTATAAAACTGTCCTAATATGTTGTTATTAGGACGTTATTTAGGTTGTTAATAGACATTTTATACGACCAAAAATTTGGTTTCATAATCTTCTTTGAGATATTAGAACCCTTTTCTTGGTCCTAAATTAGCTATAATGTTATATGATAAGCGTCTTAACAATTATCTTTTACAACATTGTAAAAGTGTCCTAATATGTTGTTATTAGGACGTTATTTGGTTGTTCATATACATATTATGCGACCATAAATTTGGTTTCATAATCGTATTTCGGATATTAGGACCCTTTTCTTGGTTTTAAAGTAACTATAATGGTATATGATAACCGTCCTAAGAATAAACATTAAAGGACGCTTGTATGTGTATCAAAAGATTAAAAGTAGGTTACCACATGTTAGAACATTGGAAAAGTGTCCTAATATGTTTTTATTAGGACGTTATTTGTGTTGTTTATAGACGTATAATGCGACCATAAAATTGGTATCATAATCTTATTTGACTTATTAGGACCCTTTTCTTGGTTACTAAAATAGCTATGATGTTACATCATAAGCGTCCTAACAATACTTTTAAGGACGTTTTTATGTGTCTCAAAAGATTAAAAGTAGGTAATCACATGTTAAAACAATGTAAAAGTGTCCTAATATGGTTTTATTAGGACACTATTTGTGTTGTTTATAGACATATAATACGACCATAAAATTGGTTTCATAAGGCTTAGGACGCTTTGGACCTATTACAACCGCCTTACATGAAACGCTTTCATCCTTGGTCCTATTAAATGAAAGGTCCTAAAAAGTACCATTTTAGGACACTTATGGGGGTACTAAAAAGCCACTTTTCTTGTAGTGATCCTAGGTGCTTAGGCCAAGTGGTGGAGGTTTGATCCTTTCCAAAGCCTATGGTAATCTATTTGCTATGACAGGTAGTGAGAGATGTTTTCCATTTCCATATTGTGATATATACTTTATTACACCCGAGAGATGTGAGAATCTAAACACTATTTGTGAGGTGCTAGTGTATGACCTCCGTGATTGTTTTTTGTTTTTAGTGGAATGATTATTTGTTGTAATTACTTTTATATTAGTGTTAAATGACCCCTAACTTGTATTTTGAGTAAAATAAAAGCGCATTTGCTTGAGGACAAGCAAATCTCAAGTGTAAGGGTATTTGATGAGGCGAAAAGTGTACCGCTTTTAAGGGTTCATTTAAGCCCGGATTCGTGATTATTTGATCAATTACTGCCCTAAATCGTTCCTTTTGTCATTTTAGGTACTTTTGAGGAGAAATCTGGAAAAGGAAGCATTTTGGACGTTTTTGGAGCATAAAAGTGAAGAAAACGGCAAAGTCTCAAATTTCTTGCTGGGAACAGTACCTGACGACGTCAAGGCTTCATACATAACGGCGTCAAGAGTGATAAAAGAGGTGGAAGTGGATATTATAAAGTGACGACCCAGAACATTTTCAGTGTTATTAACCTGACGGCGTCACCAAGGCCGTCAGGGTCAGGTTACATGTGACAGCCCAGAGTATATTTACACATGAAGGCGTTAAGACTGGATCTAGGCAATACGACTCTTAACTTGGCGGCGAGTTGACGGCGTCAGAAGCTAATGCATAACGCCATCAGGATGTTTTATCTATATATATTTTTCCAATTTTTCATAGTTAAGGGTGGAACAAAGTGTGGAACATTAGAAGCATAAACCATAGGTCGAATTTTCTTCTTATTGCAGGGGTTTCAACCCCTTCTTTCTTCCATGTTTGAATAAAGATAAGTCTTCCAATAATCATTCAATATGTCTATGTGTTGTTTGATTCTATCTTATGCTGGTCTTTCTTTTAACATGTTAGGCTAGGTTTTTATTGTGTTTGCTTAGATGTAGTGAAACCTAGATGTTAATTATTGGTTGATTGTTTGTTTATAATTGTTACGGATGATTGTATTCGATGTTAGGCTTAAGAAAACTGGCAGACTTCCATTGGTAACTTGCTTGAACGTCTTAAGAAACATGATCGGAGGTGTACTACGATTTTTGGTTGTATTTAATGCATAAGTGAATTCTAATGATCACATGTTAGGATCTTTTAGTCGGCTTGACATATGAGTAAAGTAGGATCTTATAGAGTTAGGGAATATTGTACACGGCCCTACGACTAGTATTAAGGAATATAACCCATCATCCATGCAATTGTAACAAGCTAATCAACCGGTAAAAGATATCTAGGGAGTAATGAAATCTAAGTAAACACATCTTTTCTCATTATTGTTTCCACCATATTAGTTTAATTTCATTTCTTTTATTTTTATTTTGATTGCATCTTTAGTTAATTGGGTTAGTTGGCTAGCAACTAATTCCGCCCACTCCTTCAAAACCCTAGATTTTACTTGCTTTTATAAAATATAAAAAAATACAAAAAGAATCATCCCTCACCTCTAGACCTAGTTTATTAGGCTTTCTAATCCTAGCGACACTATTCATTAGTTGAACCATCAATCCCCCGGTACTTGTCAATATACTATACTACAACGATCAGGTACATTGCTTGGCGGGGATTGCAAGCTTCTCAAGATCCCTTGAGAGGTAAAACCTGTTGCGAGGGCACAATCCCGCGTATCAGTGCAACCATTGCAACTGGCCAAGTGCCAAACCGACTGCAGTCAAACATAAAACAACATCTTAGTGTCTAGACAAGCACACAGTGATGGATGAAAACACGGACAAATTTCTTCCTGAATTGGAGCTTAAGTAACACCATTTTGCTAAGCAATATGGATAAATTCCTTTACAAATTGGTAAGTCATAGAAAATCCAACATGTAACACGTTACACGCTCTCAGTGTTGTAAATATCGCTCGGCGCTTAACCACCGCCAAGCGCCAAGACCGATATGGCGGCGATATATCAGTGATATATCAGAGACCATAAATTAAAAAGAAATTTATGTATATTTTTGAAATGCAACATGTGTAACACAAAACAAAACATGAATTATATTTATAACTTATAAGAGATATTTGTAGAACCTGGTATACTACCAAAGTGCTCCAATTCAACTCCAATATATGACTGATTGACTGGAAACAACCTGGACCGATAAATTTGACCGATAAATTTGACTGATATGACTGATATAACCGATTTTGACTGATATTTGACCGATTTTAACCAAACCGATAAATTTGACCGATAAGTGAAATATCGTATCGGTCGACCGCCGATAAGCGATATATCACTGATATATCGGCCGCCAAGACCGATATTTACAACACTGCATGCTATATTCGGTGACAAAATAGAAGTGAAAAAATAAAAAATATCAGGAATAAACACAAAACAAGACTGCCACTTTTGAGGTCTGTGAGCCATTAGGAGCCTGGATGCACGGATTTACCAATAGGCCAATCAGAATATCACGAGTAGAAGATAAGCAATCTCAATCTTTCTTGTATATGCAAATGTGAGCGGGATTTATACTAAAAAAAGGATTGTTTGAATTACTAAAATTTACATATTTTTTATTCTTAGATATATTCCAACATTTCCAGAAGAAACCATTAAGCTATAGTTGAAAGATGCAACATACATCAAAGAATATCTCTTCAGATTCGTTAATATGTGGATTCCGTTTGCAAATCTTCTGATATGTTTTTTTCAAAACTACTACTATTACTAACGTGATAGGCAAAGTGCTACTAATCGGATGGTCTGAAATTTATACTTTCCCCGCCCTATTGTAAAACCTCAACAAATATAAGTTACTCTTTCCTTCAATTAGATAGATAAAATAATTTGATGTAACATAAAGATGTGCACTTGCTCCTAATCTATAGCTCTTCTACTACTAAGATAGCGATATAATCGAAGGATCTAGTAATATTGAAAACAAAAATGCTACCTAGTTTGGATAAAATTGAAAAGTATCCTCGATATAGCAATTTGTAATTTTTTTTTTGGGTGCCCCTATGTGTTTTATGTGTTGTATTTGTGTCTAGGTAAATGTTTACTTGTTTTCAAAAGTTGATGAATTATTTTTTTATGTTCTCAATAATTATAAATAATATAGTATTACAATTGAAGATTTGTTTAAGTTTTCTGTGTTTTATCACTATGATAAAAAAAAAATGTCTTGTTTTATATTTTGGGTAAAAGGTCATAAATGGTAATGACTCTGACAAACCATTACTCACATGATAGTAATGACTCTGACAAAAGATAAACTACTTCCTACGACCTTGGAGACTAAAACCATAAATGGCATTAAGAGCATCCAATTCCCCTAGAAGATCATAAATTTGCTTCGAATAGTCATCATAGTCGTACTCATCTTCACGCTCATCACCACCACCAAAAAGATTTGCTGATTCGTCGAACGTGTTAAGAACCTCTTCCTCCTCACTATCAGAAACCACAACCTCACCCACCTTTGAAAATGGGTTAGCCCTCTTAGTGATAGAGGTAGACGGAATAGGATGACCAGCATCATCCACAAGAGTAGCTTTCCCATCGATCAGTAGCTTTTCAAGCTTACTAATTTTCTCAACAATAGGAGTAGAACCAACCTCCATTGTTACCATAGAATCACTTACAAACAGTTGTTGCATATCACTCACAAGAGGGACTTGTGATGAAGTACCAGTCTTAACCGACTCATCCTTATGAACTTCCATTGTACTGCCATCATCCACATCCATGTTAGTAACACCCTTAGGAATACCAAAGCCATCTGTATCATCCATAACAAGAGCGTCAAACTGATTAGAAGTTGTGATCTTGGTTCCACTCGTACTAGCCACATCAGAAGCCTTCTTCTTAGTTCCATCCACCTTCTTTGGTTCAGGAGGGTTCTTTTTGGGTTGATAATGAAATTGCTTACCCACAACAGGTTTAGTAAAACCTCCTTTACCCTGAGTTGTAGAACCACCTTGTTTACCTTTCCTTTTGTTATTGACAGCCGTGAAACCATCATTAACCGGCATAGTAGGTTGAACTGGAGGAGCAACAACTTTCGGACAATCAATAATAGTATGACCAAAAACCTTACACTTATCACAGCGCGGTGGTTTCCACTCGTATTCAACTCGAATCTTCTCAATAGTCGAACCCGTACCATTAAGTAAAGGTATCTCAACAGTAATTGTGGAAAACTAGAAGGGGGGTTGAATAGTTTTGCGTCTTTTTCGTTTAATAAGAATTTGCTTTTCAAAGAAATTATATTAATTGTAAACACCTTTGAAGCTAAAGTATAAATACAAACCTAATTCACATATATCATATATATATACACTACTTGTTTAAAGTGTTGAATAGAAATTATAATTTCATATATCTCACTTAATTACAAGTTTGTACTAATATATATATATATATATATATATATATATATATATATATATATATATATATATATATATATGTGTGTCTTAGTAATTGTTTATACTTATAATTTACCAAAGTATAATTAATGTTTTAAATGGAACCTAGTTTGATCTTTATGTGAAATCAATATATGCACAACACACAATATTAGCAATATATGAAAAGCTAGTAAGTAAGCAAGTAAAGAGTGAGAGATGGAAAGATCAAACCGAGAGACAAAGGATTTATAGTGGTTCGGCTACAAGGACACCTTCCTTGCCCTACTCCACTCCCCGAGCACCGAACTCGAGAGTTTTCTTCACTAAGTCAATAACCTCCCTTATGGCGGAGAAAACCGTACACACCAAAAGCTTACACCAATTAACGACACAAAGCAAGATGTCGAGTTCTAATCGTAGCTAGAACCAATCTCACACCAAATATCACACCACTTCTTCTTCACACCTTTGCACTACTTCAATACTACTTCACAACACAAGTATCTTCACACCTTCAAGGCACTAATATCTTGACACCTTCAAGCCACCAATGTCTTCACACCTTTAAGCCACTAATGTCTTGACACCTTCAAGTCACTAATGTCTTCACACCTTTAAGCCACTAATGTCTTGACACCTTCAAGTCACTAATGTCTTCACACCTTCAAGCTACTAAAGTCTTCACAACTTCAATCTACTAATGTCTTCAAGTCTTCTTCACTTGGAACCTTCAATATCTTCACAACAAGTTCCTATTGCTATAATCTCCTATCACCAATACTATCTAACCCTTCTTCTCCACTTCAAGTTCCACTTTACACTTACACCAATTCTAGATTCTTCAACTAAATCTAGCTAACTAATACATACACCTTATTCACCAATGAATGAAAGATTTACAAGAAAATATAAACAAGCAACTTAGATAGCAAGATGATACTAAGTTGTAATACTTCTAATAGAAGTATTCTTCTCTTTGCACTTTGAATGGTGAGGCTTGAATCACTTTGAAACAAAGATCAAAGTATATAAGATCAAAGGATTATTAGAGAAAGGAAATGGATGTTTAGATCTGAAAGTTTCTGGTGCAAAAAGGTGAGGAAAATGTGCAAAATGATCCAGTATTTAAAGGGCCAGATTTTACTGTTCGGGAGCGTGCCGGTCCCCTTAATTATTGGCCGGTCCCCTTAATGATTAAGGGGGCCGCCTAGTAAAATTAAGGGGGCCACCCTCCTGAACGTTTGAAAAGATTCTCTGGATAAAATTTGCCCTTTTTGGTTGGAAATTTGAAATCATATTTTTGTGGTTTAATAAAGCTTTACCAAAGATGATTTACAAATATATATAAAATGTTAAAATCATTTTATAAAATGTTATGTCTTAAGACAAGATTTCCTTTGATCTTATAATGCACTAATCACTTTGTTTATTCATACCTTAAGTGATTAAATGGTGAAAGTGAGTATTTACTACTAAATACTTGTTTACGTCATAACCTTTGGTTTGATGAGTTTACGTTTTGTGATTATCAAAACATAGAGATATCGAAAGATATGAATAACGTTTTTAGTCATTTATTTATATCAACAATCTCCCCCTTTTTGATGATTACAAAACCTAAACTCATTAAATCCAAAAATTAATTTTTAGACAAGTATTTAGTGAGTTTATATTCACTTCTCCCCCTTTTTGTAGAATCAAAAAGGTTTAAGCCTATAAGGTAAAGGCTCCCCCTTGATGTATGCTCCCCCTCGTTTGAGGACACCAAGGGTTCGAGATATGGAATTCTTGCAAGAAAAATATTAGAAGCACAAGCAAATACATATAGCATAATAATAACTAATAGTAAGCATGGCAAAGAAGAATTTTAAACACATATAAAAGCATTCATTAATTCAAGATGATTATGTCAACCACATAATCATTGTTACAAAAGCCATAATAATGGAATTCTAATACTAAGTAGAATATCCTATTGTGCCAACAAGGAGTGTCCCCAAACTTTCTTGAATCCCAAAATGGTTGAAAGGTTTTATTTGAAAATGAAAAACATAAGCATGTAAAATGCTAAGTGGTTTAGTGGTGAATTAGAAGTTGGGTTTGTTGGTTGAGGGTTTTGATGTTGTTCAAGTGATGATGTTTGTTGAGATCTAGTAAGAAGATACTCAATCCAAGTGAAGTGCTCATTCAAAGCAATGGTTTGTTGTTGAAGGAAGATGAAACAAGGGCAATTGTTAACATGCTTCTCAATTTGGTTGATGTTATGTGGTGATGATGGTGAGCTTGATTGGGGTGGATCCAAATTGCGTTGCGCAAGATGTAATGCTAAAAGAGCACTAAGCTCATGAGCCTCTTTTAGCTCCTCAACGAACTTCAAGTGTTCGGAGGAAGGTGATGATGGTGGAACATGGTGGTTGTCTTGAGTGAAGGTTTGAACATGCAACATAGGAGTGGCATGTGAGGTTGTAGGATGTGGTGGTGGTACTCTTGGTGGTGGAGACATGGTTGAGCTTGGGTAGTCATGAAAACATGAAATGGGTGGAAGAGGTTCTCCAAGAGTGAGTGGTGTTTTTGTTGAATGAGCAACATGTGAGGTATTGATTGAGAGATTGGGATTGTTGTTTTGGGATTGAGCATGCTCATCATAAGAAGAAGCATGAATGAGGGAATGAGTGGGTGATAGGTTGTGTGATGAATCATTATTGTGGGTTTGAGGTTTAGTAGTTGGTTGACTTGGAACAACATCACTTGAGTTTTGACAAGAATTAAGTTTCCTCCTCCAAACGGGTTTGACGGAGATCCTTGCGGTTCTTGAAATTTTAGGTTTTTGGTTGTTGGGAGATGACATGTTTGGGTGTGATGGCATTTATGATGGGAAGAGGGTATTTATAGTGTATGAGAAATGTGGTTTAGGAAGGTAAATTTTGAGGGATAGCATGGGACAAAATATGTTTGTGAATTTTGGGAAGTATAGGCTGAAGTGGGTCAAAAAGTGATAAAGAAAACAGTATCCCCGACCATCAGATGGCCGGTCCCCTTAATTAGGGGCCGGTCCCCTTAATCATTAAGGGGGCCGCCTTATATAATTAAGGGGGCCGCCCATCTGGTGATTCCCAGAATGCCAGAAATGGGTTTTTGGCAGAAAATTTTCAAAAAGGTTGTGTTTTTGTTTTTGGATTCAAGTAAGTTCAACTCTTTGAGGCAATATAGAGCATACTATTTATGAATGTAGAGAGTGATATAGAATTAATTAAAGTAGGCAATTAATTTCTAATAATCATGCTATCTATTAATTTATCAATTAAGATATGCACCAAAGGAGACAACAAGCCAAATAAGCTAAATGACCAACTATATGAAGATGATAACATTTAGCCTAGAGCAAACATGTTGATGATTATTGACAAGTAACAAATAGGTAGATATGATTATATGGACATCAAGACTTGATACAAACAAGATCCATATGGGCATGTCATGATTCTCATGAAATGATTTGATTAAATTGTAAATGTCATTTCCAATAGAAGTGTATGACACTTGAGAGAATTGAATGTGTTTTAAGCAAAACGTTTTTAGTTTTATTCAACAATGTTTTTGAAGTGAATTCAAGTATGCATTATACTAACATAAATTGAATTTTGTTTCATAACGTGAAAAGAAAAATATTTCAATCTTGTTCTTGAGTAAAATAATGGTTATGAAAGAAATTTTAGTCAAGTAAATTGTTAGAGAAAATATTTCATTCTAAAAGAGAAAAGTTTTGAACATGATGTTTTGATCATGATAATCAAAAAGTTTCAAGTAAGGGGTTATAAAAATATTTTGTTTTATGTCCTTTTAAATTTATTTCCAAAATATTTTGTTGGTTATAAAAATCTAGAAGGAGGGTTTGATATGGAAACTTATCATGCTTAGGAGAATCAATTAAGCCCATCGTCACACATAATTATCTTTAATGATACCTAAAGATATTAACGTGAAATGATAGATATTTATGATCTAAATGCAATGAGACAGGAAAGAGCAAGGTAAATAGTTCATGAATACACGACAGACATGTGTATATATATATATATATATATATATATATATATATGTATGTATATATGTATTCAAAGAACATCATAATATCAAGTTGCAAGCAAATATCAATTATAATATATCTATTAATGCAACTAGTAAGATCATATAGCATAAGTGGAAGAGTTCTACTATAGATCATAGAAGATTAAGAAAAATGATAATATACTAAACAACAAAAAGGTTAATAAAGTTAATATCAAGTATGCATATATTAGTGTTAATAATCTAAAAGCATGGCAACTTATCAGTTAAATCGTATTGGCACACTAGTTAAAACATTCTAAAATATAATGTAACGTTGACAAGTTTTTGAAAAGAAAACTTATCTCAGGTCCAGCTTTTCAGAGAGAGTGGGCATGACGGTGATAGTAGAAATCTTAAGAGTTGGTCCAAAACGTGTCGAAGTAGCCAAGTGGTATTCTCATGCATAGAAATCAAGGGAACTAGATCCGAGATGCTCAATCGATCATAACAATCATCACAAGTCTTGAAGGTTAATAGAAGTAGCACGTAGGAGGCTTCAACTTGAAATAGTAACGGGTACACCATGATACCAATGCTCCAAGAGTGAATAGCACAATGCCGAGACGAGAAAATTCCCGCAAGAACGTCATAGGCGAAACAATTGCAGAATGAGAAACAACGTGATAGAAGCCAATGTTCGTCAAAGGTAATAGAGCGAGATAAGAGAATCAACACGCAATAGACTCTTCATTCACTAGTTACCTAAACATGATAAACAGCTTGGTACCCAGATTCTCATGGGTCCTAGTTGGTTAGATGAGAACATCCATTGCATTTGAATGCACATGATGGGGATGTCGTCGATAAGTACAAGAATTCATCCATAGTTTGTTTTAAATAACAAACAATGACTTTCTTGACTAGAATAATAAGTAATGAATGTTAATAGTATTAGTTCTAAATTTACTCACTAGATTTAACAAATTTTATTTGTTTTAATGCATTTGTTGAAGGATCATTTGTGATAAATCCTAACCCGGTTTTATCATAAAATGGCTTTTGAATGTCGAGAAGGTATTTTAAAGATTTAGAGCTATTTTCGAATTTTGCCAATGTTTTTGCTTTTTCATTTTCAATTTTGATTTCATGTTTGTAGTCTCGAAATTTTTTACATTCAAGATCGATTTCAATATTACTTTTAAGTCTAGACATTTTATCTTCTAAAATGATTTCTTTTTCAAAGTTGTTTTCAGCGGATGTTGAAAATTCGTTCTTAAAAATGATTTTTGAGTCAATGTTGCAAAAATGTTTGAAGTTGTTTTCCATTTTTAAAAATTCTAATGTAAATTGATCATAGCAAAAATGTTTAGTTTTGGATTGTACCTTCTTTGTAGTTGTACATTCCTCACATGCTATATGGTGATCAATTCCATCTTCCATGTCGCTCCATGTTTTGTTTGTAGTATCACTTGGATCGAGAGACATGTAGTTCTTGCCATCAATACTTGTGTTCTCATTTGTTTGAATATTCTCATAAGCCGTATCATCGTCTTCTTTGCACTTGTTGCACCATGATTTATTCACGCTCTTTCTTCAGATTTGGCTTATGTATTCTTCGTTGTAAATACCTTCAATGATCACATTTGAACTAGTAGTACATGTGTTTATTTCAACTAAATATTTATTTACTAAATTTTCTAGATTAACTATTTCTTGTGCAATATCAAGTTTATCATCTTTGGTTTTACATTCTTCTTGGTGAATCTTTAAAAGACATTTCCAAATATCATTTGCCGTTTTACAATGAAATAATCTTTCATATTTAACTTTTGGTAGAGTTTCGAAAATAAGTAATTTGGCTTTAGTGTTCTTATCAATTTTAGTTTGAAAATTATTATTTTGATTTTCAAAATCTATTTTGGTTGATTTAAGATCACCAATTGAAATGATATGCCAAAGATCAAGATCTATTGATTTCACATAATTTTCAAATTTGTTTTTCCATTCCAGAAAATGATCATTTTCAAATAATGGTGGTTGTTGCATAAATTCCCCTTCTAAATATTTTTCAAATTCCATAGATCGTTACAAGTTTTAAAATACAGTCTATTTTAAAAATCTTGCTAGACGTGGCTCTGGTACCAATTGTGGAAAACTAGAAGGGGGGTTGAATAGTTTTGCGTCTTTTTCGTTTAATAAGAATTTGCTTTTCAAAGAATTTATATTAATTGTAAACACCTTTGAAGCTAAAGCATAAATACAAACCTAATTCACATATATCATATATATATACACTACTTGTTTAAAGTGTTGAATAGAAATTATAATTTCATATATCTCACTTAATTACAAGTTTGTACTAATATATATATATATATATATATATATATATATATATATATATATATATATATATGTGTCTTAGTAATTGTTTATACTTATAATTTACCAAAGTATAATTAATGTTTTAAATGGAACCTAGTTTGATCTTTATGTGAAATCAATATATGCACAACACACAATATTAGCAATATATGAAAAGCTAGTAAGTAAGCAAGTAAAGAGTGAGAGATGGAAAGATCAAACCGAGAGACAAAGGATTTATAGTGGTTCGGCTACAAGGACACCTTCCTTGCCCTACTCCACTCCCCGAGCACCGAACTCGAGAGTTTTCTTCACTAAGTCAATAACCTCCCTTATGGCGGAGAAAACCGTACACACCAAAAGCTTACACCAATTAACCACACAAAGCAAGATGTCGAGTTCTAATCGTAGCTAGAACCAATCTCACACCAAATATCACGCCACTTCTTCTTCACACCTTTGCACTACTTCAATACTACTTCACAACACAAGTATCTTCACACCTTCAAGGCACTAATATCTTGACACCTTCAAGCCACCAATGTCTTCACACCTTTAAGCCACTAATGTCTTGACACCTTCAAGTCACTAATGTCTTCACACCTTTAAGCCACTAATGTCTTGACACCTTCAAGTCACTAATGTCTTCACACCTTTAAGCCACTAATGTCTTGACACCTTCAAGTCACTAATGTCTTCACACCTTCAAGCTACTAAAGTCTTCACAACTTCAATCTACTAATGTCTTCAAGTCTTCTTCACTTGGAACCTTCAATATCTTCACAACAAGTTCCTATTGCTATAATCTCCTATCACCAATACTATCTAACCCTTCTTCTCCACTTCAAGTTCCACTTTACACTTACACCAATTCTAGATTCTTCAACTAAATCTAGCTAACTAATACATACACCTTATTCACCAATGAATGAAAGATTTACAAGAAAATATAAACAAGCAACTTAGATAGCAAGATGATACTAAGTTGTAATACTTCTAATAGAAGTATTCTTCTCTTTGCACTTTGAATGGTGAGGCTTGAATCACTTTGAAACAAAGATCAAAGTATATAAGATCAAAGGATTATTAGAGAAAGGAAATGGATGTTTAGATCTGAAAGTTTCTGGTGCAAAAAGGTGAGGAAAATGTGCAAAATGATCCAGTATTTAAAGGGCCAGATTTTACTGTTCGGGAGCGTGCCGGTCCCCTTAATTATTGGTCGGTCCCCTTAATGATTAAGGGGGCCGCCTAGTAAAATTAAGGGGGCCGCCCTCCTGAACGTTTGAAAAGATTCTCTGGATAAAATTTGCCCTTTTTGGTTGGAAATTTGAAATCATATTTTTGTGGTTTAATAAAGCTTTACCAAAGATGATTTACAAATATATATAAAATGTTAAAATCATTTTATAAAATGTTATGTCTTAAGACAAGATTTCCTTTGATCTTATAATGCACTAATCACTTTGTTTATTCATACCTTAAGTGATTAAATGGTGAAAGTGAGTATTTACTACTAAATACTTGTTTACGTCATAACCTTTGGTTTGATGAGTTTACGTTTTGTGATTATCAAAACATAGAGATATCGAAAGATATGAATAACGTTTTTAGTCATTTATTTATATCAACAGTAATGCTATCCCTAAGCACATCATCCGACTTTACTTCAATCATGCATCTAGCAAAGCTACTATGGCCCCACGATTCTTTGCACATTTGGCTGGTAAAAGCATCTAACCTTTTGGGCATCCCAATCAAAGTAGCAAGAAGACTAATCCCGTCATCCGAAAACATAGCTAAAGGAACATCATGGAATTTAACCCACACCGGAATGTTAGTCAAATCCTCTTTAAGCAAGTTTGTGTTCAATGTCCATGGTTTAAGAATAATAGGAACATTGCGAATCAACCAAGGACCATTATCAAGAACATCATCGACACATTTCTTCGAGTTAAACTTGAAGAAAAAGAAACCCTTAGCATTCATCATAACCTTTTGTAAACCATACTTAGACCACGCATTGCGAACATAATAATCAACAACAGGAAAAGCAAGGCGTTGCCCAAGGAAGTATCCGTAGAGAGTATTCTCAAACCTCATGTTCACTTCTTCCACTACAGTCAACGGGACTGAAAGGTCAACATCTTCCTTCTTGTTGCTGCATTCTAACCTCCGAAAATTAGATATGTGTTTATTGGATTCATTAGAAGCAACATCCACGTAAGAGACCGACTTAACACCATTACCACAAGTAGTATCAACCATGAGTGCATTAGGATCAGAAGTAACACTGTGATTCATATTCTCATTAGTCCCATACATCTGGGATTGCATAGCCACATTAAAACTCGTAGGGGGAGTTTTAGTACCACTCGAATTGTTCAACTCAAAAGATGAAGCCATATTAGCAATATCATAGTTAATTTTATTCATTGCTTCATCAAACTTGTTATGCGCATTAGCAATTAATTGCTCCACATTAGGCTATTTTAAACCATGAGAGGAAGAGTCATGCTCCAAATCATCCAAAACAACCTGATCATTACCCTCGTTCACGTTAACAGCCACAACTTCAACATCAACCATTGGAACACAAACATCCTTCTTACCAAGCTTAGGACTCAAAAAACCCCTCTCCATCTCTCACCACCACGTACACAACGCAACAAATAATCAAACCAGCAGCAAGCATGCGATACCAAAAAAAAGAAGAAAACCCTAATCTTAGCGATTAGGGTTTAAAGCAATACAAACCAAAACACTAACCTCCCACCATATGAAGCTCGATCAGTAATGGAGTTGAATTAAATATCGATCGATCAGTAAATAAACCAAACCAGACCCTAGCGAAACCCTAAAGAACCCTAAGTATTGATCCAAGAAATCGACAGAGTTGTAGATTGGATGGTGCGATAATAACGATTAGGGGTTGTTAGGGTTGTTAGGGTTTAGTGTCGAAGTCGCCAGAGAGAATCGTTAGGGGTTTGTGAATTCAAAAATGTCTTGTTTTAGAAACATGTACATACACATTGCATTGTCAATTAGTTATAGAAAAAAAAAAAAAAAAAAAAAAAAAAAAAAAAAAAAAAAAAAAAAAAAAAAAAAAACTCAATTTTAATCATTGAAAAAACATCATATGACACAACTTAACCCAACCTATTGACCGTTTGACTTGTTGACCCGCATATTTATCGCATCAACTTAGTAAAGGATCCACCTTAGATTTTCTCCCGAGTCCACCACTGCCCCTAGTCCTTGCTGTATGTAGAAACGTAGAGACCAAAAGAGTGAATATTCTTTTCTCATGGCAAGGTTTAGCATATATTAGATTTTGCTTGGTGATTTTTACTTTTCATTATTCTAAAGAAAAAGAGTTTGTTTGCTAACTTGGCAAACATTAAGCAATAATTTTATAGTTGTACATAGTAAGGTTGTAAGGCTATTTTTAAACCCGGACAGACATGCAAACATCCATCGGAATGGCATCACTATATTAACTAGTTCGAAAACTTAATTACTATATCATAATCAAAATTATTTACGCCAAAAAAATCATAGCATATATAAAATCTCTTATCAACTTGTTTTCTTTTTATCCAAACACCTGGATTTATAAATGTGAAAAATGCAGATACTATGCACATATTCCTTGTGCGACATCAAGAGGTAAGTCAGATACTATGAGTGTTTATACTTTTTGATAGTCCAACAATTTAGCTTCTCATTTTAACCACAATTTTTGTTTACTAGGTAGCGAAGACAGATTGGTCATAAAAAATTATGAAGAATCTGATTATCCGGATCTCCTCCAACTCCCATTCCCTGATGAAAGTTATAGCATACCAAAACGCATGTTTGCTAAACTAGTTGAACTTGGAACATTTGGAGCAGATGAGGGGAACTACGTAAAACACAACTTTCATCCACACCCTCTAATGCTGGTCCGTACTGAATGCAATGATACTACAAGCATGCCAACTTCTTCAAAAACAAATGTTTTATCTTGTCATAACCCAATGAAGAAGGTTCAACTATTATGCAATGCGTGTGTGTGACCAGTCACAAGTGTTCCATTTTACAAGTGTGTCAATGACGACTGTAACTTTGTTCTGCATGAGTGGTGCACCCAGCTTCCTACTCAAGTAGAAAATTACCCAGGTCACCCCAAACATACACTCATTCTCCATTCAAATGCCCCTAATAAGTTTTTATCCGTGTTTCTTTGCAAAGTTTGTTTCCTAGAGTGTAATGGGTTTGTCTACAGTTGTGTTGAATGTGATTATCATATTGATGTTACTTGTAGTTTCATGCCTCAAAACATC
Source organism: Artemisia argyi (assembly GCA_030686995.1). Taxonomy (NCBI): domain Eukaryota; kingdom Viridiplantae; phylum Streptophyta; class Magnoliopsida; order Asterales; family Asteraceae; genus Artemisia; species Artemisia argyi. Next base: position 855,923 of record CM060700.1, on the reverse strand, counting down.
ACACATGAGGCTCATTCAGGTCACCTCCTTTCCATATCTTTCACCAAAAAGCACGGCACATGGTGTCTTATATGTCGAGGTTACATTTATTCTTACCAATGTTCATTCGCTTGTGACACTTGTGAAGATGTTGTTGTACATGTCGGGTGTGCTTTGTTTTTGCCTCGTGAAATTAGGCATAAGATTGACAAGCACCCTATGAAATTAAGTTACCTCCCAGTTGAAAATCATAAAAGTGAATACTTTTGTGAAATTTGTGAGAACCCACTAAATCCAGAGAAGTGTGCCTGGTCAATCCATACTGTTTGTGCACCACACATACTTCAATCTGAAACATCTGTATCAACAGATTATGGTGAATACAATCTTAGAGGACCTTATGAGTTTGTGAATATAAAGTTTGGGGGTATTCACAAGTTTGAAAATCGTCGTCACCCGCATCCTCTCTCGTTTGTTCAAGGGATTCAGAGCGATGGTCCATGCGCCGCCGAGTGTGGATATGCAGTGAGATACAAACCGATTTTAAAATGTCAGCAATTCAAGTTTGTAATTCATTTTGATTGTTGTCGGCGCAGCAATTGGAGGAATGAAGAAATTGTTGAGGAGATCTGATTCCATCCGATGGTTTGGTTTGAAATGAAAGAGGAAGCCACCTGTCAGCAATGCTACATTTATTATGGTTTATAATTATCATGTACAGTACTACTTATCTTCTTTTAAATTAGTATATGCGTAAATAAAAGTGTACAATTTGTTTGAGACTATATATACAAAGTGATTGTTGGCCCTTTTCTCAATTATTTACTATTATTTCTATTTATATTTCTATATTTCTATGTTTGTGTTTTGGTTATACAAACTCTAAAATGACCATGTCAATCTACCAAAAAAAGGAACGTTTTAACTTAGTTTAACTCTGTGTGTCACTTGTTACATTCTCAGCACCGCCCCTGCCGTATGCTATGGTCAAAATACAAGGATCAAACATTTCTTTTATGACATAGTGACCGACTGACTGCACTTTCTGTAAAGCTTAACATCAGATTATAGCGGAGAAACATATTTGTGAGTTGAGAAGATGTACACTTGTACAAATTATAGAAACAGAAATGCAGAAAAGGTAAAATCTAAAATGGCTTGCAGAATGCAGATTAATTGGGCACAATGAAATTATATTATAGGCTAACTTTATTTCGGCAACATAGTCTTGCATAAATAATTAATAATTCTACTTCAACATTTGCCATAACTGTTTGGCCACATTACATTATAAATGCAGAAAATCAAAATGAACAAAGTTCAGAGCATGTTAATATTTTGAGCAACTTTCCACATTACATTGCTTCTTTTAGGTGTGTTTTTATGGGTTTTGGTTCGAACCAAACCGGAATTATCCGAACCGAAATCAAAAATCCTAAAAATATAGAACCAAAAACCGAACCGAGTATGGTCGGTTCGGTTTCAGTCAAACCGGTTTGGCTCGGTTTTTTGGTTCGATTCCGTTTTCGATTTGTTCTGCTCGGCCCTATTCAAATGCACACATTATAGAATTGTATTGTCACCTGCAAGAAATAATATTATGAAAATAATAAGGTTAAGAAATACGTAGATTTAAAAGTTTTGAAACAGGAAAGGGGTCGTATCAAGTATGTTTTGAAACAAAAAGTTCAGTCACAGGAAATTAACATATATACCTTATATACACTCATCTCGTAAATATATAACCATGCCTTTAAGTTAAATTTGAGTTTGATCTATAAATCCAAACTACTTGTTCGATCGGGATTTATTTAAGATACGGCCGTACGTACGTAGGTTTGAGGTAAGACGACTTCAAACGATATATAATTATATATTTATGCAGTTTTCAATTACATATTAATTTGTTCTAACATATGGTATATGTCTATTCTCTACAAATTGTTATACTTCTGTCAACTATAGGTCTGTAGTAGAGATTTGAAAAACATGATCAATGCATGATTATATTTAAACACATACTAATAGAAATAATGAAATACATTCATTAAGTTCAAGTTTCCGTCGTTGGATTAATGTGACTAGGCCTAGATTAATTCTACTATACTCGAACTAAGATCGTACTATTATCCTACTCGTTTTTATATGTGGAAACATAGAATTGTAAGATCCTAAGATCAGGATCGGAATCTAGACAACCTTGCCCCTAGTAGAGTTGTAGAGACCAAAAGATTGTATATTCTTTTCTCATTCGCAAGGTTTTGCATAATAAATTTTGCTTGGTGATTTTTACTTTTCTTTATTCTAAAGAAAAAGAGTTTGTTTGCTAACTTGGTAAAAAAAATTGTCGGGGAATATTATAGATCTTTAATAAAGAATGTAATCAATGTTATGGTTTTAGTCAAGCTATTTAGAATGGTTATATGATGGAATCTGGTTATTTGATGAAATCTCTTTCATTTCTGTTTGTTTTCTTTTCATCTTTTTCAACTATTTAGAAAATGAAGATAAAATCACACTTGGTCAAAAAGTTGATATCCATACCCTACTATACAATACAAACAATAATATGGAGATTGATACATTCATTACCATTCCACCTTATACCAACACTCATACCCATTGTGGTTCATAATTTTAGAAAAAGTAAATGTAATATGCTTTCAGGGTCAAATGTAGGGTTGAACAGCGGGTCAAATCGAACCGAACAGCGACCAAAAACTAAAGCAAATCGAAAACTGATTTTGTGAAAGGCATGAACAAAGAACCGAATTGAAGTGACTCGGTTCGGTACGGTTTTGTGTCGATCATTTCGTTTCGGTTGGGTTTTTATGGTTTAGGTATGTTTTTTTTCGGTTTTAGTTCGAACTGAACAGACTTGAAACGAAACCGAAAATAATAAAATATAGAACCAAAAACCGAACCGAATATGGTCGGTTCAGTTTCGATCAGACTTGTTCGGCTCGGGTTTTTTGGTTCGATTCGGTTTTCGATCTGTTTTGCTCGGCCCTATTCAAATGCACACACTATAGAATTGCATTGTCACATAAAAGAAATTATATTATGAAAATCATAAGGTAAAGAAATATGTAGAATTTAAAAGTTTTGAAATATGAAAGGGTCGTCATATGTTCGAAACAAAAGGTTAACATATATATAGAGTAAAGATCAAATGAGAAGAAAACATGAAATGAGAAAAATGAGAAAGAACTATAATCACATATTTGAGATGCGTCGACTTAAATTAGATGCATTTACATTCATTTATATATATCCCAATTAGTTTCAAAAGTGATTTTGAACTGAAAAAGATGTAAAGTATTACTATCAACAAATTTGACTTGCAGTGGACGAAAAATACATAGGATTCTTCTAACTTGATGAAATGAATCTAATATATGTATATGCATCTAATTTTTAGCTAGAAAATATATTATTGTACATCTAAAAGATTAATGATGCATCTAATTCAAATCGATGCATCCCTAATGTGTAGTTATAGTCATTTCTCGTTCTTCTTATTTTAAAGTTTCTTCTCATTTGATCCAAAATCTCTCTCTCTCTCTCTATATATATATATATATATATACACATACATACACACACACACCCCTTATATTCATTCATCTCGTAAATATATAATCATGCCTTCAAGTTAGATTTGAGTTTGATTTATATATCCAAACTACCTGTTCGATCGGGATTTATTTAAGATACGGTTGTACGTATGTAGTTTGAAGTAAGACGACTTCAAATGATATACTATTATATATTTATGCAGTTGTCAATTACATATTAGTTTGTTCTAACATATGGTATGTGTCTATTCTCTGCAAATTGTTATACTTCGGTTATTCTCTGCATGATTAGTATTTAAACACATACTAATAATAATAATGCAACATTCATTAACTTCAAGTTTCAGTTATTGGATTAATATGACTGGGCCAAAATGAGCTTGTGTTAGGTAAAAAAAAAACAATAAGAACATGGGATTGTATTAGGATTAGATCATTTACAATCTTGTGTGCGATCCTAGACTGGTTGTGCTCGAACCAAGATCGTACTATGATCTTGTGGGAAGGTAGAATTGTACGATCTTAAGATCAGGATCGGGATCTAGACAACTTTGCCCTTTGTCAGAGGCTGACCTATGTACCAAGTAGGTGGTGCCCGGGAACCACCTTAGAATTTTTTTTCTATTACAAGCGATGTAGCATTTTTGTAAGGAACCACTTTGGAAATACATAAGGAACCTCCTTAGAAGCTTGGATCTGATAAGATAGAAGAAGAAATTAAGAGAGAAAAAAAGACATGGCCGGATCGGATATGTATTACTACATAACTGAAACTAAATGAAGAAGATCACTATACGAGAGTTTGGTCCAAGTTTTCTATTGGATAAAGGTCAAAAAAATAATACAAAAGTATCCTAGATATAGCAATTTGTTATTTTAGATATAGCAATATTGAAAAAAAAAAAAAAAAAAAAAAAAAAAAAAAAAAAAAAAAAAAAAAAAACCTACCTAGTTTGGATAAAATTGAAAAGTGTCCTAGATCATATAGCAATTTGTAATATTTTTTGTGTGGCTCAACCATCATATGGTGCATCTATGTGTTCTAGTGTATTTGTTATGTTTGCAATTTTGTATTTGTGTCTAGGTAAATGTTACTTGTTTTCAAAAGTTGATCAATAAATTCTTTTTTATGTTCTCAGTAATTATAAACAATATTACAATTAAAGACTTGTTTAAGTTTTCTTAGTTTTATCACTATGATTAAAATAAATAAATAAATAAAATCTTCTTTTATAAACACGCACATTCACATTGCATTGTCAATTAGTTGTAGAAAAAAAATCTCAATTTTAATCATTGAAAAAACATCATATCACACAACTTAACACGACCTATTGACCGTTTGACTTGTTGACCTGCTAATTTATCGCATCAACTTAGGAAAGAAACCACTTTAGAGCAGTGGCGCATCCAGGAGTAAAACTAAGGTGGTTTCTTTACATGGTTAGTTGAGAAGAGAAAGCTAAGGGTTCAAATGATCGGGTCGGTAAGTGGGTCGAGTACGGTTTACAGAAGTGTATCATTAATATGTAACATAGCTTAATTTATAACTTAGTTTTCTTTTTGGATAGACTTTTATAACATACTTTAAACTTTAAGCAATAATTTTATAGTAGTACATAGTAAGGTTGTAAGACTATTATTTTTAAACCCGAACAGACATGCAAACATCCATCGGAGTGGCATCACTATATTAACTAGTTCGAAAACTGAATCACTATACCATAATCAAAATTATTTACCCCACAAAAAAATCATAGCATATGTAAAATCTCGTATCAACTTGTTTTCTCTTTAAAAATACAATTTACCGAATTGGATAATGACTTTCTAAAATTATAAGATCAATTAATAAAAAAAACTAAACTTATTGAGTTTTTATCTGACAAAAAAAAGAAATAAAGAAAGAGTATATCACATGCCAAAAGTAATGTTTTGAAACCCGGGTCGACCCGGTCGGGTTAACCGGTTCGACCGGTTCCGGCCAATAAAACGGGTAAAAAAAACCCGGGTTTCTAAAACCGGGTTAACCGGTGTGACCCGGCGGGTTTTGAGTGACCCGGGTCAACCCGGTTCTCGAAACCCGGCCGGGTTTCGTTTTTTCAAATTTTTTTTAATAAAAACCCGGGTTGACCCGTCGGTCGAACCGGTTGACCCGGTGGGCGAACCGGTTGACCCGGTCAAAAAAATAAAAAAATAATAAATTCAAAACCGGGTTGACCCGGCGGTCCAACCGGTTGATCCGTTGCCCGGTGACTTGAACGGGTCGATTTTGAACCCGATTTTCAAAACATTGGCCAAAAGACAAAACACAAATTTAGAGATAATTTAAAAATAGCATTTCTCTCTTTGTTCTCTCATCTTCATCTTCATCTTCATGTACTTTTTCCATTTTTCTTCCACATTTACATTTTTTTTAATCTATCTATCTATCATGCTTTAGAGTGTATATTCTTTTCTCATTGGCAAGGTTTAGCATATTAAATTTTGCTTTGTGATTTTTACTTTACTTTATTCTAAAGAAAAAGAGTTTGCTTGCTAACTTGGTAAAAGAATTTGTGTGAAGCATTATACGTCTTTAATAAAGAAAGTAAAATCACCAAATATTCAAATCTTTGCAAATAAGTAAAGAACATATACTCTTTGGTCTCTGTATAAAACCTTGTCTATAATGCAACATTCCATCTAAAAGAGTAATAAACAAACACACAATTATGTGGGAGGAGATCCTTGAACACGAGCATCCACTCAAGCTCATTGATTTGCAACCAAACTATCCACTACATGAAGAAGTATATGACGACGATGACGACGACGATGACAATGGCGGTGTTGAGCTAGTTACACGTCAAACTTTCGATGTCGTCGATGTGATCGGTGTCGTGAAGAAATCAATTGGTTTCACAGATATTTCTATGAGTGTGCCCATTCATGTGACTACTCGCTCCATAAATTCTGCCGCGAGCTTCCCATTACGTTAAAACACACATCCCACCCTGCTCATACTCTATCTTTATTTCACGTAACTCACATGCCATATTGGTGTTTTTGTGTTTTATGTGGAAGAAATGATGTTGCTGGGCTCTGTTACTTCTGTCTAGAGTGTAAATTTATAATCCATGGTAATTGCGCTATAGCCTCCGTAGAAGACCGGCTGATTTATCACCCTTGCCATCGGCACCCATTAGCGGCTTCCCCCAAACCACTTTTGTCTGAATGTGACGCTTGTGGAAAGAAACACGAAGGTACTTTTTATATATGTACAACGTGTTCTGGCCGCTTCATCCACAGTGACTGTGCTTTCCTACCAGAAAATCTCATGATACAAAATGCTACAAATGATGATTTCTCTCATCCTCACCCGCTCATCCTTTCTTATTCCTTCCCATACAAAGATCAGCGAGATCAATATTATCCTAAGTGCAGGGTATGTAAAAGAGATTTTAAATTGAGTCCAAACACCTGGATTTATAAATGTGAAAAATGCAGATACTATGCACATATTCCTTGTGCCACATCAAGAGGTAAGTCAGATACTATGAGTGTTTATGGTTTTTGATAGTCTGACAATTTAGCTTCTCATTTTAACCACAATTTTTGTTTACTAGATTCCGAAAACAGAGTGGTCATCATAAAAAATTATGAAGATTCTAAATATCCGGATCTCCTACATCTCCCATTTCCTGATGAAAGTTATAGCATACCAAAACACAGGTTTGCTAAACTAGTTGAACATGGAACATTTAGAGCACATGAGGGGAACGAAGTAAAACACAACTTGCATCCACACCCCCTAATTCTGATCCGTACAGAATGCAACGATATTACAAGCACATCAACTTCCACAAAAACTGCAGTTATATCTTGTCATAACCCGATGAAGAAGGTCCAACTATTATGCAGTGCGTGTGTGAGACCAGTCATAAGTGTTCCGTTTTACAAGTGTGTCAATGACGACTGTAACTTTGTTCTGCATGAGTGGTGCACCCAGCTTCCTCCTCAAGTAGAAAAATACCCAGGTCACCCCCAACATACACTCATTCTCCATTCAAATGCCCCTAATAAGTTTTTATCCGTGTTTGAATGCAAAGTTTGTGGGTTAGAGTGTAATGGGTTTGTCTACAGTTGTGTTGAATGTGATTATCATATTGATGTTACTTGTAGTTTCATGCCTCAAAACATCACGCACGAAGCTCATTCAGGTCACCTCCTTTCCAGATCTTTCGAAAGAACTGATAGATGGTGTCTTATATGTAAAAATTACATTTCTAGGTTTCGAGGTTCATTCGGTTGTGACACTTGTGAAGATGTTTTTGTACATGTCAGGTGTGCTTTGTTATTGCCTCGTGAAATCAGGCATAAGTATGACAAGCACCCTATGAGAATAAGTTACCACCCGGCTGAAAATCATAAAAGTGAATACTTTTGTGAAATTTGTGAGAACAGATTAAATCCAGAGGCGAGTTTCTACCACTGTTATGAGTGTGACTGGTCAATCCATACTGTTTGTGCACCACACATACTTCAATCTGAAACATCTGTATCAACAGATTTTGGTTACTACTTTCTTGAAGGACCTTATAGGTATGTGAATATAAAGTTTGGGGGTATTCACAAGTTTAGAAATCTCCACCCTGATCATCCTCTCTCGTTTGTTCAAGGGATTGAGAGCGATGGTCCATGCACCCATTGTGGATATGCAGTGAAATACAAACTGATTTTAAAATGTCAGCAATGCAAGTTTGTAATTCATTTAGATTGGTGTCGGTGGCGCAATTGGAGCAATGATGAAATTGTTGAGGAGATCTGATTCCATCCATTCCGTTGGTTTGGTTTGAAATGAAAGAGGAGGCCACCTGTCAGCAATACTGTACTGTAAATTATCATGTACTTATCTTGTTTTAAATTAAATAAAAGTGTGTACAATTTGTTTGAGACTATATATACAAAGTCATTGTCGGCCCTTTTCTCAATTATTTACTAGAGTTAACTGCATTTTTGGTCCTTGTTGTTATTGTATGAAAATCTTACTTTTAGTCCAATTTTCAAAACACGTGCGATTTCAGTCCAATAGTTTGCGTTTTGTTTCACTTTTGGTCTAACTTTTTAATGGAGTTATTTTAGTCGTTAAGTCTAATTGTAAAGTGGCAACATTAGTCCTTTAACTTAACAATCGTTTGCAACGTTCGTCCTTTATACCAAATATCGTTTTCAATGTTTGCACCGTTAGTCCTTTCAGTTAGTTAGTCTTTTAAAAAACAATCGAAAAAAATTCTAAAAAAATGATTTTTTTTGGGAAAATTTTTGTTTCCAAAAAAAATTTCTAATAAATTTTTTTCTTAAAAAATTCAAAAAAGAATTTTAATAAAAAATTTTTGACGAAAAATTTTTTTTCCAAAAAAAAGAATTGAAAAAAAAATTTCTAATAAAAAATTTTCTTAAAAAATTAAAAAAAAATCTTAAAAAAATTGACAAAAATTATTTTTTTACAAAAAAAAATTTGAAAAAAAAAATTCTAATAAAAATTTGTCTTAAAAAATTCTATAAAAAGTTATTTTTGACGAAAAAATTTTTTCAAAAAAAATAATTCGAAAAAAATTTTGTTTAAGAAAAAAAAAAATTCTAAAATTTTCATTTTTCAAATTAATTTTTTCGTCAAAAAAATTTTTTTTGGAATTTTTTAACAAAAACTTTTATTAGAATTTTTTTTTTTCAAATTATTTTTTTTGGAAATTTTTTTTTTTCATCAATTTGTTTTTTGTAATTTTTTAAGAAAAATTTTTATTAGATAATTTTTTTTAGTTTATTTTTTTTGGAAAAAAACATTTTCGCCAAAAAAAAATTTTAGAACTTTTTTAAGAAAATTTTTTATTAGTAAATTTTTTTTCACATATGTAGTAGCAATACTTAGAGCTCTCGGTACCCAGCGCCAAGGTTGACGTTTTTCGGCAAAACGCGACCGGACTGCGTAAGCTCCAAACCATGGCTCGCGTTTTCCCGTCAAATGGTCCCGTTTATTATTATTTTTTTACATTCTCTTTTGTTAGTAAAGCTAGTAAGAGGGTGTTTAGAAAAGGGGTTTATGCCTGTTTAAAGTGTTTGGTTTTGAGTGGGTGTGTTGGAGATTAGAAGTGAGTTAGTTGTGGTAGTAGCCATTGTTGTAAAGTTTGTTGAAGTGTGCTGTGTTATGGGGTTTTGAATTGATGGGAGATTGGTCTAGAAACATGGAGAAAGGTGGCGCGTGTATGATTTTTAGCTATTGGCAAGAGATAGATAAAGTTGTTAAAAGTTGAGGTGGTATAATCTGTCTACATTTGGTAGTGTTGTTGTTGATGTTCTTATCCTGGCAGGCAACAACAAAGATACCATCACCTTCATTAAACAACAACTTAATCATCAATTCAGCATCAAAGATTTGGGGCCACTTCATTACTATTTGGGCATTGAAATCCACAGGAATTCTATAGGCTTAGTTCTCTCACAAAGAAAATATGCACTTGATCTACTTCAATGTGCTGATGTTCTCAATGCCAAGCCAACTTCTTCTCCACTTAATCCTACCATCAGTCTCAACCTAACAGATGGTGAGCTTCTTCATGATCCTTCTCAATACAGGACTCTTGTAGGCAAGCTTATCTACCTCACAATTACAAGGCCAGATCTCTCTTTTGCTGCTCAACTATTAAGTCAGTTTTCTCATCAACCTAGGACTACACATATGAAGACTTTAATGAAAGTATTGAGATACATAAAACTCTGTCCAGGACAAGGCTTACACTTTCCTTAACAATCAAATCTCATCCTTTCAGCCTACTGTGATAGTGATTGGGCAGCATGCCCTATCACAAGTAGATCTACTTCTGGTTATGCTGTGTTTCTAGGTCCTTGTCTAATTTCCTGGTGTTCTAAGAAGCAGCTAGTGGTATCCAGATCCTCAACAGAAGCTGAGTATAGAGCATTGGCAGATTGAACATGTGAATTAACCTGGCTTAAATGTCTCTTCAAGGATTTGCAATTGTCTCTTTCTGGTCCAACAAAGATTTATTGTGATAATCAATCCACCATAGCAATGGCTTCAAATCCTATTCAACATGCTAGAACCAAGCATATTGAATTGGACTGCCATTTTGTGAGAGATAAGATCAGAAACAATGAAGTTTTACCATGCTACATTCCTACAAGACAACAAGCAGCTGATATCTTAACTAAAGGTCTCCCAAAAGCTCTCCATTATGCATGTTTATCCAAGTTTGGCACTTGTGATCCATTCACACTGCCAACTTGGGGGGGGGGGGGGGGGGGGGGTAAAGGAGTCAACTCAAGCTCAAGTTACAAAGTCAACAACATCAGTAAAGGAGCTAACCCAAGTTCAAGACATAAAGTTAACAGTCTCAACAAACAAGTCTACAATGCTCAAGTGAACAAGCCTACAAAGCTACTGCTACATCAAAGGGTTCATTTGGAATGTGATGTGATGTGATGTGCAGATTGTATATAGTAGTTTAGTAGTTAGTATGTATGTGTTAGTTTAACTGTCTTGACCCATTTCACTATAAATAGTTTTGTATTGTTACATTGATGAATAATGAAATCATAATCATTTTTCCCATCACTTCTGTTCTCTCTCAAATCACTTAAGATTGCCGCCTTTTATGTATACTAAATAATATTATTAACATGTGTTTGACTTTTTGAACCATTGCCGCCTTTTATGTATACTAAATAATATTATGCTTATGGTCAAAACGCAAGGATCAAACATCAAAACTTAAGACGTCTTAAATATTTCTTTCATGACATAGTGACTGATTGCACTTTCTGTAAAGTTCAACATCAAATTTTAGCGCAGAAACATATTTGTGAGTTGAGAAGATGTACACTTGCTCAGTCACTAGGTAGAAAAAGTAAACTGGATTGCAGATTAATTGGGCACAATAAAATTATATTACAGGCTAACTTTTTTTTTCTGCAACTGTCTTGGATACATAATAAATAATTCTTCTTCAATTCTCGCCAAAACTGCTTTGGCCACATTACATTAAATGCAGAAAATAAAATGAACAAAGTTCAGAGGAGGTTAATATTTTGAACAACTTAAAACACAGCAAAAGAGACATCTAAAAAAAGGTTTAGCATCATGTATGTCCCTTTCTCATCTACTTTCCTTAAATTACTATTGTTGTCATAGGATCTTATTGCTTCTTTTAGTTTTACTTCCTGGTCTCACTTAAGTCAATACTTGAAACAAAGCCGAAGCAGAGGAGATAATGCACCAGCGTTTGTGTGCGCTTATAACAACCTATGCCATGTTTTGCAAAAACTAAATTACATGAGCATGAATGACCTTTAGACAGCTGTTGATGAAAAATATGTCAAGAACTCAACCTACTGAAGAAATGTCCATAACCCCACAGCCACGGACCAAACTGAACTCTACAAAGAAGTGAACTCTACAAATAAAATTGAGTCCAAAAAAGTATGCAAAAATTGGAAAAAGGCACAATCTATTCTTTCAATTAACAAGACTTTGAAGTCTACCCTTCTGGTGTACAAAAACAAGGCAACTCTATCACATTCACATGTTTAAAAAAGAATTTTACCAAAATATCAGAAGGCAATGGCACCTCTGGCCGAACCAACCGTGTAGTAAAAGAATATAAGCATAATAATAATACACATAACACAACTAAAAGGCAATATCATCTTTTGACTTGAGAGATGAAAATCATTCCTTCTTTCACCTCCTTTCCCACTGCTTCTAAAAAAAACGCAGAGCTGCTTTTTGTCATAATAGCTTTTGTGGAAAACTGATGGGAGTGTCAAAAAACCAATGTGCCGCCTGAATATTGACATCTTATCACTGCACAAAAAGCAACACAACTTATGAGCATGCTAACCAGGTATCCCGTGACCGTTTCCGACCCTTCCTTGGCCACCCCCATATGTGTAACTAGTGATGTTTGAACCCTAGGCTTCTTTTGAGTAAGTCAAGTACCTTACCACTAGGACTTCTTCACAAAGAAGTCAATCATATATAAAACAACAGGTTTGCAATGAATAACTAGATATCAAACTGATATATTGAGCTTCCACTCCTTTCGACGAGTGAGCAAAGTACCCATATCCCACTTGGGGAGATTTAAGTTTTTTAGTTGCAATTCTAGGCAATCCCCTCACTCTAAAATAGCAATTACTTTACTAAATATGTTAACAACTTCAGAAGTTCACATGCACCATAAAAGTCTAGAATCTGAGCGGGGTAGTTGGGTAAATTTATCACATCCCTTGCAACTATAAGTATTGGTATTTTAGATGTTTTGGAAGGTTTATACTACATAAGAGAGTATAACTTACACGAAATAATAAGACAATCCCAGCAATTAAAAACTTGGAAATAAAAAAAGGCTTGGTGCATTTAGGTGTGAGAAATTTTCTCTAAATCTCTAATAAATGGAGGACGTTTTAGTTTTTAAAAATGTGTTTAAAATTTGGAAAGCATATTTAGATAGTGTTGCATTTTCTATTTTTAAAAAAGTGGGAAGTGCAAGAGAAAAGTGCAGAAAACTAGAAATTATAGTTTTCTAAATCTTAGTAATCAGTTGGAACAGTGAGTTTTCTATTTCCAATAACACAATTGCTGAAAGAGCCAAAGAGGTCATTTGAACACGTTTTTTATTTTTCAGTTTCACAAGTTCTCATACAAGCATTCACTTGTTTCAGAAATCGTGAAAATATAAGTATGCCATTGATAAATCTTTTTCTTTGCATATGTAATGAAAAATCTGAATGCTGAATGCGAATTTTATCTATTTTGCCAACAATAAAATGCAACTAGAACCATACCTCTTTCTGGCTCATGTTTTGAAGGTCACAAGCATCGCCTTTTACTCGATAGGAAGAACAGCATCGAGGTTCTTCTGAAGTAACCAGCCTCTTGGATAAGCAAGTCCATGCGCTTCCAAATGAAGATGCCAGTTCATGATTTTAGAACATCCGGAAGGAGTCGCTTCCATCTGACTTTCATCTTCCACCAACTGTTCTATAAAGGTCGTCTCCTGAAATGTAACAGTACGAGTAAACAAACAGTAAAAATTAAATCCCAAAGTTTAAGTAAATGACAATTCCCTGAATTTATTAAAACAATATGATGCATACCTGGAATCCCTCTTTGACGGTGTCCATTTGACGAATCAAAGCTGAGCTGCGTTTTTCCCATCTCTTTGGATCCCACAAGATGGTGCTATTGAATGCGAATCCTGACATGTCAACATGAAATCTTCTGAGCCTTTTACTCTTCTCATTTGTGTGCCACCCAATCACTTGACTTCCATTGCAAACCGGACCTTCCAAAGTGGCCTTGTTTTTGCTTTGTGCAACCATTGCAACTGGCCAAGTGCCAAACCGACTGCAGTAAACATAAAACAACAGCACCTTAGTGTCTAGACAAGCACGCAGATGGATGAAAACAGGGACAAATTTCTTCCTGAATTGGAGCTTATGCAACACCATTTTGCTAAGCAATATGGATAAATTCCTTTACAAAATGGTAAGTCACAGAAAATCCAACATGTAACAAGTTACACGCTATATTCGGTGACAAAATAAAAGTGAAAAATCATGACTCGACTTACCTTCGATAACACAAGAAAAGGGTCACGAAAATCTTCAAAATAACAAGGAACTAGCGCGTGAATTAGTGGATCTAATAGATGTGATGGAGATTATTTTTGAGGTGGGTTTGATTGGTGGTAGGCGGCGGTGTCGCGGTGGTGGCCGGCCAAAGAGATGGCGGCTAGGGTTTGGTGATGAAGATGAGGGAGAGAGATGATGAGAATGGTGTGTTTGTGTTTGTTTGTTTTCCAGGTTCTCACCACAAGGACCATTTAGTATTTAACTAAAAATAATAATAATTACTAATGGGAGGGGGCAGCTAGTCATTAAAGGACCATTTTCGTAAACTTTTCAATGTAGCCCGACACACTCATCCCGAGCTCAAACTCATTTTCAAAATTCCTCAACACGCGTTTATATATACGTCATCCTCTTTAAAATAGTTTTTCCACGAAATTGGGTTATAAATACGTCTGTCGTATATATAGACGCGACTGTTATTCAAAATTTTCAATTTGTTCGGTTATCCTAGTGCCGGAGTCAACGTAGTGCCTAATAAACGCAATAACAATAATCCACGACATATATCTCATATAAAATCAATAATACGAATAACTCCGCATAAATTTCTTGTATCCAAGTCACTCTTTCAAATTCGGCTTAATTAAATGGAAATAATTTCCAAACGTTTTCGTATCGTTAAATTTCAAAGTAATGCGGATTTTAAAATAGCTCTCTAATTTTTCAGTTGTCACAATTGTATTGTCACATGCAAGAAATAATATTATGAAAATAATAAGGTAAAGAAATACGTAGATTTAAAAGTTTTGAAATAGGAAAGGGGTCGTATGCAGTGATGGAGCTTGAAGAAGTTTGTAGGAAGGGCTGCATTGAAGTCGTATAGTTTTGGAGGGGCCAAACTATAAAATTATTCTTAAATACTGTAACTATATTTAATTACACATAGGGTATATAAAAAAATACATATAGAAGCAACATATGAGGGGGGCCACCACCCTTCTAGCCCCAATGAAGCTCCGTCCTTGGTCGTATGTTTGAAACAAAAAGTTCGGTCATAGGAAATTAACATATATACCTTATATACACTCATCTCGTAAATATATAATCATGCCTTTAAGTTAGATTTGAGTTTGATCTATAAATCCAAACTACTTGTTCGATCGGGATTTATTTAAGATACGGCCGTACGTACGTTGTTTGAGGTAAGACGACTTCAAACGATATACGGTTACTAGTATATATTTATGAAGTTGTCAATTACATATTAATTTGTTCTAACATATGGCCGGTATGTGTCTATTCTCTACAAATTGTTATACTTCTGTTAATTGTAGTAGAGATTTGAAGAACATGATCATGCGTGATTAGTATTTAAACACATACTAATAGAAATTATGCAATACATTCATTAAGCTGTAGGCCAAAATGGGCTTGAGTT
Source organism: Artemisia argyi (assembly GCA_030686995.1). NCBI lineage: Eukaryota > Viridiplantae > Streptophyta > Magnoliopsida > Asterales > Asteraceae > Artemisia > Artemisia argyi. The sequence continues at coordinate 840,296 of CM060700.1, read as the reverse complement.
AGGTAAAAAATTCAATAAGAACATGGGATTTTATTAGGATCAGATCATTTACGATCTTGCGTGCGATCCAGACTGATTCGTGGAATTCCCTCACTTTAATGAGGAAGAGTGCTCGAACTAAGATAGTACTATGATCCTACTTGGGGTTTTTTTCCCTCCTCCCCCTCTTATGTGGGTACATAGAATTGGAATTGTATGATCTTAAGGTCAGGATCTAAACAACCTTGCCCCTAATCCTTGTTCTATGTAGATTGTAGTGTCGTAGAGACCAAAAGAGTGTATATTCTTTTCTCATTGGCAAGGTTTAGCATATTAAATTTTGCTTTGTGATTTTTACTTTACTTTATTCTAAAGAAAATTAGTTTGTTTGCTAACTTGATAAAGAATTTGTCGGGAACATTATAGGTCTTTAATAAATAATGTAAAATCACCAAATATGCAAAACTTTGCAAACAAAAACTGAAACTAATTGAAGAAGATAATTATACGAGAGTTTGGTCCATGTTTTCTATTGGATAAAGGCAAAAAAAATAATACAAAAGTATCGTCGCAATTTCTTATTTTAGATATAGCAATATTAAAAAAAAAAAAAAAAAAAAAAAAAAAAAAAAAAAAAAAAACCCTACCTAGTTTGGATAAAATTGAAAAGTATCCTAGATATAGCAATTTGTAATATTTTTGTGTGGCTCATATGGTGCATCTATGTGTTCTATTTGTTGTGATTGCAATTTTGTATTTGTGTCTAGGTAAATGTTACTTGTTTTCAAAAGTTGATCATTAAATTCTTTTTTATGTTCCCCGTAATTATAAACAGTATTACAATTAAAGATTTGTTTAAGTTTTCTCAAATTTATCATTGTGATTAAAAAAATAAAAAATTAAAATCATCTTTTAGAAACACGCACGTGAACATTGCATTGTCAATTAGTTATAGAAAAAAATATCTCAATTTTAATCATTGAAAAAACATCATATGACACAACTTAACACGACCTATTGACCGTTTGACTTATTGACCCGCTAATTTATCGCATCAACTTAGTAAAGAAACCACTTTAGAGTAGTGGCGCATCCAGGAGTAAAACTAAGGTGGTTCCTTTACATGGTTAGTTTAGAAGAGAAAGCTAAGGGTTCAAATGATCGGGTCGGTAAGTTGGTCGGGTACGGTTTATAGAAGTGCATTATTAATATGTAACATAGCTTAATTTATAACTTAGTTTTTTTTTGGATAGACTATTATAACATACTTTAAACTTTAGCAATAGTTTTATAGTTGTACACTGTAAGGTTGTAAGGCTATTTTTAAACCCGAACAGACATGCAAAAAAAAAAGTGAAGAACTCAAACTACTGCAAAAATGTCTATAACCCCGGCCACATCCAGGTACCAAACTGAAATCTTTGAACTCTACAGAGAAGTGAACTCTTGCTACCAATGCATCAGCAAATAAAATTGAGCCCAAAAATGTATGCAAAAATTGGAAAAAGGCACAATCTATTCTTTCAATCAACAAGACTTTGAAGTCTACCCTTCTGGTGTACAAAAACAAGGCAACTCTATCACATTCACATGTTTAAAAAATAATTTTACCAAAATATCATAAGGCAATGGCACTTCTGGCCGAACCAACCGTGTAGTAAAAGAATATAAGCATAATAATAATACACATAACACAACTAAAAGGCAATATCATCTTTTGACTTGAGAGAAAGAAAATCACTCCTTCTTTCACCTCCTTTCCCACTGCTTCTAAAAAAAACGCAGAGCTGCTTTTGGTCATAATAGCTTTTGTGGAAAACTGATGGAGTGTCAAAAAACCAATGTGCCGCCTGAATATTGACATCTTATCACTGCACAAAAAGCAACACAACTTATGAGCATGTTATGTCTTTAATGTTCACATATTCTTCAAAAAGAAAACGAATGAGGTTTTCCTGTTGTAAACCCAGGGAGGGTGACTTTATTTTTACTCGGATGTACGCAGCCTAACCAGGTATCCCGTGACTGTTTCCGACCCTTCCTTGGCCACCCCCAAATGTGTAACTAGTGATGTTTGAACCCTAGGCTTCTTTTGAGTAAGTCAAGTGCCTTACCACTAGGCCACTTCTTCACAAAGAAGTCAAATCATATATAAAACAATAGGTTTGCAATGAATAACTAGATATCAAACTGATATATTGAGCTTCCACTCCTTTCGACGAGTGAGCAAACTACCCATATCCCACTTGGGGAGATTTAAGTTTTTTAGTTGCAATTCTAGGCAATCCCCTCACTCTAAAATAGCAATTACTTGCAACTATAAGTATTGGTATTTTAGATGTTTTGGAAGGTTCATACTACATAAGAGAGTATAACTTACACGAAATAGTAAGACAATCCTAGCAATTAAAAACATTGAAATAAAAAAGGCTTGGTGCATTTAGGTGTGAGAAATTTTCTCTAAATCTCTAGAAAATGAGCCATTTAGTTTTTAGAAATGTGTTTATTATTTGGAAAGCATATTTAGATAGTGTTGCAATTCTATTTTAGAAAAGCGGGAAGTGCAAGAGAAAAGTGCAGAAAAGTAGAAATTACAGTTTTCTAAATCTTAGGTTGGAATAGTGAGTTTTCTATTTCCAAGAACACAATTGCTGAAAGAGCCAAAGAGGTCACTTTGAACACGTTGTAAAATTTTCAGTTTCCATAGAAAAATTTCCTAGAAACGAGCCTCATCTTATCAAAACTATTCACATCCTTAATGTCTAGCATTCATTGTTTTCTATTTATTTCTATGAAATGAAAACAGATTTAAAAATATTCTTAATTCAGATGTTATCTTTTAGGCTTTTTCATTGTCAAAATATGTATAATTTATAATTTGTTCTTGAACTTAGTTGATTACTCTTTTCATGTTATCATTTTCACAAGTTCTCATACAAGCATTTGTTTCAGAAATCATGAATAAATCCAAAGTGGTTCCGTCTTTAGCAAAAATTCAACAACTCAAATATTTAACGGGTCGGGTCAAGTCATGTCCAATTCAACCCAAGCTCACTTATACCAAAACATCGAACATATTTTTCTATCAAGTGTTTCCGTATCAATGCATAATATTATTTGACTTTTGGTAGACCTTTTTTGAACAATAATGTACTTATTAAAAAGAAAGTTAGTACTAAATCACAAGTACGTTTACAATTTAAAGTCTAAAGCTCCGCATAAATACCCGTTATAAAGTAGGCTGTTACATGTTAAGTTCAAACAATTTAAGAAAATTAATTAACTTTTAATTACGTGTATGCAAGCTATTGACTATCTTTTAATAATAAATGTGTAGGCTTATTTTTTTTCAAGACTTCCTTTTATAGAAAGTCCTAAATCAATTATAAAGTACGTAGCAGTATATATAATGTAAACTACTTCATTGAGCTTCAGGTGCTGTTTGTTTATTAAAAGTCTCAGAATATGAATCTGATTCGCACATTTCAATCTGAATCTGAGGCGTAAATGTCTGAATCTGAATGAAATAATATTGTTTGTGTTTTTGTAAAAAAATATCTGAATGATATGAATATGATGTAATTTTATTCTTACGACACATAAATATTAAAAGACATTAAGAGGTAACAAGATATCCCCTACACATCTTGTTGGTTAAGAGGTTTGAGCCTCTAACTGCTTCTGAACGAGAAGAAGAAAAAAGCAAACGCACTTAATAACCAAAATGTCTGACCGCATCTGAACGAATCAGATTAATAGACACTTTTTAAAAAACAAACACCACCTTAATGATTTCTATAAGTATGTTTGGTTAATACGTAATAAAAAAAGATTTGAACTATATGATTTAGTTGTATGAAAACGCATAATATCAAATTATATAGGTATATATAATATTTATTTGTGCAAAAAATAAAGTAACTAAATGTATTATTTGGAGTAAAACTTTATTAGTTGTATGTAAATGCATTTTTTGTAAAATTCTTTCATCTTCATGAGGTTATACTTAATAAAATCTGACCAAAATTTACTGATTAAAAGTGCTCAAGCTTCAAGGAAACAGGACAACAAAATGTGTCAACTATGATCAAGTTTATATGCGGCTATTTTTCTTTCAAAACTTTAAATGCATTTGTTATTTTCAAAGTCATAATACACAAGTTGTAAATAGTTGACGTTCATTTGCATCCAAAAAGTGTTGAAATAAAACAAATGGAGTTTAGACTTTTTTTATTTTTTTTTAAAGCATAAATGGTAGACTAACTAATATACTCCGTAGCAAACTCATTTAGATTAAATCTAGGTTACTATTCATTTAGGATAAAAGTCCTACCACTGTGACAAGAGCCTGCAACGAGCCCAAGTTTTTGACTCAAATTCTTTTGAGCACTGATTTATTAAGGGTCATACTAACGGTACCGGGGGACAAGCCCCACTGTTCCCAAATAGTGCCGCTTGTCCCCCTATTTGTTCCCCACTTTTTTCAGTACAACACAGTTTTTTGTCAGTTTCTGCTCCGTATTTCTGACAGTTTTAAGCGTTTGCCTTATTAAACTTTATATTTTCTATTCCGCACTTTCAGGTTTATAGCTTTTTGATATAAACAAAATTATAAAAATAAAAAAAAATCAAAAAAAAAAAAAAAAGGGGGGGGGGGGGGGGGTGGGGTGGTTTGGCTAAAATTTGGAGGGCGGTCCTTATAACTCACCCCTTTATTAATTCCCTTGAAATTTACTTTCACATAGTAGTAGTAGTTGTTTAATTAGTTGAGGTTATTTAATTTCAAATGACAAGAGTTTGGCCAAATCTTCCTAAACTTGGGGGGGGGGGGGGGGGGGGGGGGTTCAGGAATGGCACGGGTGACACTTGATTTTATGTCTTGAAATGTAATTATTTTCAAAAATGTCGTTCTTTCGTATTTGCAAACCCATACATGTGCTATTTTCTTTATAGCTCAACTTTAGCTTAGCTAAAAAAAATGATGTGAATTTTAGTACTTGTTAAAGGAAAAAAATGTGCAACATCCTCTCGAAAATCCTACATTGAGAATAATCACGACATAGACCATAGGGGTGGAAGTTCTCGACACGACACGATAAACGACACGAACCCGACGCGAAGTTAAACAGGTTTGGGTTGAGGATAAACAGGTTTGGGTCAAAAACAGGTCAACCCGTCTAATAAATAGGTCGTGTTTGGGTTGAGTAAATATTAAACATGTCAACCCGTGAATCCGTTTAAATATATAAGACTCTAAAAATAAAATATATAACATGTCTTTTTATGTTGGAAGTAGATTAAATGTATTGTGTTATGTACTTAATACGATTGAATTATGATTATACCTCATTTATCATAGAAATTTATACTTATAACTGAGAAAATTGTCGTATAATTATTTGTCTGTTATTTTTATCATGTTTTAAATTCTTATGTCATTTTTGCATTTAAACTAGTTAAATCAACAAACCACCAATTTTATTAACTACTTGACCTATTTATTTAAACAGGTTAAACGGGTCAAAAATGGGTTACATGTGTTATACAGGTGTGGGTTAGGGTTGAGTTTCTTGACACGATTAATAAATGGGTCATATTTAGGTAGAGGTTATATTAACCCGCCATCACGCGAACCCGAATAGGTTAACACGAACACGACTTGATTGCCGCGCTTAATAGACCATATAATTTAGAAACTTGTTTGTGTACATCTAATTCAAAAGCTCGTTCTTTTGAATAACGTGCATCTATCACACCTATTTAAATAGATTTTTGGTATACTTTGAATGAGAAACAGTATTGAAAACTCAACGCGGTTCTTAATTTTGTTATGTGTTGCGCACTTTTAAAAATAGAAATTGTACATCTATCACATTTGTAGGACGTGTCTTGCGGAATTATGGATAAGATTAACGGTCAATGCTAGTATTAAAATTAACACTATCATATCATTACTTGTACAGTATTTGCATTTGATCTATTTCTTAATTGTGTCCACGTTTTTTTCTCATATAATATGTTAATATTATTTTTGTTTTTCTTTTTCTTGGAAGACTTTCATTTAAAAGTATCAATACTAGCATGATGCATTGGTTTTTCTATCGCATAAAGATGCATTGGTCTTGTTTCGACGTGATGGTACGCGTGGATCGCATGAAGACATAGGAGGAACTTTGTATGATTTGACTTACAACCACCGAGAAATTAAGGACATTTTCATGAAAATATGCTTTAAAGTGGTTTGATTTTTGTGACATGTCGTGTAAATTTTCTTTTCTCTAGCTTGCCGTTCAAGATTAAAAATAGTACTGTAGTAATAAATCATACATGGATTGTACATATAAAACATGATGCACGAGTGTCTGTTCTTAACCACACTTTGACATGTACTTTGTTGTTGGATCATGTCTAACATGTGAATTGTGAATAGATAATCAAGTAGAACAATCCTTAACTTGATTTATATATGAAGCTTAACAATTCTTATTGGTCTAGTTTCATATACATCTTCCGGTTTTAATTTTGGTACACATATATTAATTAAACAAAAATGATAAACTTAAAAATCTAAATTATTAAACAAAGTGGTCAACTGTGTGAATAGAGATAAAGTCATAAAGATGGCCGTACACTTGCGTCATAGTTACTCATGCTTTAATTAGAACTTGTCAACTATTCGCAAAATTAAATTTTACACAAATATTTTACGAACGAAATTTGATGATATACTCGTATTATATTAGTACTAATTTATTATAATTATAAATTTTATCTATTTTGTACATACTCACCCGATCGACTTACAAAATTGAAAAAGTAATATATAAGCATGTAGTACTTTTTAGTTAGTAGATCAAAATTGAATTGAAGTGGATCAGATGCATGCATGAGATGCGTGATGATAAGTTAAATGAAAGTGAATGACGTGGACCTTACTGTGTAAAAGCTGTTAACCATTTTTTGACTAATTGGAGAGCTAGATTAATCAAGTAAAACAGCTGTTGCACTTGTGCTTAATTGGGCACACAACGACCATAATTAAGCTTAATTTATTTTATTCAACTTATATACTAGCTACAAAAGATTTCACAAATGTTACCGTAAGACCAGTATATATTTGTTGTTTAGAGAAAATCTAGCTAGCTAGGAGACAGTTGTTATAGTTTGAAAATTGTAAAAATAATGTTTATACTTTATATGATCCAAGCCTAACGCGTATATAAATTCTTAAATATTATATTAGATAATGTATAAAAAAGCTAACCATGGTCAAGTTAAAGGTACGACACTTGTAAAATGAAAAGAGCTATATAAAGGCTGAGTGTCAGACATATCTTTCATCACCTCCATCATATTTCTCCTTATCTTACGTCAATTTATCTTCTTCATAGTTTTTGGTTAGTAACTTCATCTTCATATATGTTATACATATATGTTATAAGGGTTTGTCGGGCACAAGTTAAGTATACTAAAAGACACCGGTAACCCACGGTAAAGGCCATGGGATCCACATAAACTGTTGTGGATCCCAATGTCATTTTCTGTAAGGTCCCGGTGTCTTTTAGTGTGTTTAGCTTGTGCCCACATGCCACAAGTTAGAAAAATCCATGTTATAATATATGTATACATGTTTTTTTTTAACGAGACTTGAACGCACAATCTTTTTATTTGCATGTTACAGATAGATAAGAAATGTCGTCAGAGAATAATAACGGGGAATTTAGTTTCCCAAAGACACCAACGAAAGGACGTAACGGACTGCCAAAGATTCAAACATCACATGGCTATGGAAAGAAGAAAGAAGTGGAAGAGCAAGTGGTGTGTCATGACGACAGTGTGCCAACAGTGAAGGCTCAAACGATAGATGAGCTGCATTCGTTGCAAAAGAAGAGATCTGTTCCTAATACTCCCATCAAAGGAGATACTCCTACTTTTACTTCTTCTCTTTCTGAAGAAGAACGCCACAAACAACAGCTCCAATCCATTAGGTAAACTAGATTGGTACCCGCGCAGTACGGCGACGGATACCGTGTGATTATATTTTGCCTTATGTGGTTACACGTTTAGTTTTTTTAGTAGAAATATTAGAGATGGTTAAGCTAAATAATTTTAGTTTGAACAATCAACTTGCTTCATAACAAATTAATTTTGAAATCTTTCCATAATAAGCAAGAAAAAAGTCTGATTTTTAAGCCTTTCTAATTATAGAATAGTCGCAAATGCATTATATAGTAGTATAGATATACTCTCTCCGTCTCATATTTATAGTACGCGTTTATTTTTTACGATGTCCTAATTTAATTGTGTGTTACTATAAATACATAGAAAAGTTTGATCATATTATCCGTTTTTAAAATTATTATTACAAACTCTCAAGAAAACATTAATTAATTAGTTAATGGTAGAACTGTTATTTTGCTAAAAATTAAAACAGAGAAATTAGTAATAGTTATGCTTTTTTAAACTGTGTTTTTTTTTATCGGAGACAATTATTAAGAACGTATATCAAATTTGTATTAGAAATGAATAAGTTTTTGGGTATTGGTATGAATAAAAATGAATATGTGTTGTTCTTGAAGTGCCTCGTTGGCATCATTGACGAGGGAATCGGGGCCGAAGGTGGTGAAGGGAGATCCAGACCGGAAAAGTGAAACTCCGAGAGCTCAAGTGACTCACCAACACCGTCACGTGCATGCTCCTACACTCACTACCAGTGACAGTTCCCTCAAGTTCACTCATATCCTCTATAACCTATCCCCTGCCGGTAAATAAATTATTAACTCGTCTAGATATTATATAGATGAAAAAAATGCGTACTAGTTATTGTTTAGTTAATCCTGATGTACGTATGGGTTATACATACAGAACTTTATGAGCAAGCTATAAAGTATGAGAAAGGATCGTTTATTACGTCTAGTGGTGCTTTGGCCACATTATCTGGTGCCAAGACAGGGCGATCACCAAGGGACAAACGTGTTGTTAGAGACGAGACAACCGAAGATGAACTTTGGTGGGGAAAGTAAGTTGTTCCAATCCTTGTTTGTGTTTCAAGTGGTCGGTTGATGATGCTCAATTTTGAATGTTATGTAATCAATGTATAAAACCTGCGCGCAGGGGGTCTCCCAATATTGAGATGGATGAACATACATTCTTGGTCAACAGAGAACGAGCTGTGGATTACTTGTGCTCGCTTGATAAGGTCTCTCCTTTTAATCTAATACTTTGAATAGGTGTATACTTTAATTCATTAATTGTTTACATATACATAGTTAATTAGTACTACTTGGTTGCAGCTCATACATGATTTTCTGCTAGTCCTTTTGCCGTAAAAATAGTGTCTTGTTATAAGATAAAATGGGTCCAAGCGGTTATTGCAAATATATATCTAGATAGCTTCGAATTTAGTTTTGTTACATCCGATCCCCAAGATGGACAAACGTGTACAGTAGATGGGTGTGTAAGTTTGTCGCTAAGAAAAAAACCTGTTTCTATATGCATCTATGTTAAGATATTAGGCCGATAGAATATGTCATACCGACCATATCTACTAATTCACGATTTTGATTCAGGAAAATCATTTTATTACCCCACTTATCATGGTCACAATGGTTTGAACTTTGAATGAATAATTGAGTTTCAATCTTTCAGTGTCAGTATTTATACATAATATTAAATTTGCACAAAAAAGGAATGTGACATAACTTTGATTCATTCAGCAAATCCATGGATCCACAGAAAAACTAGGCATTCATCTACTGGATAAGTTGTCAATTTACAGATAATATGTATGTCTCAACCTTAAAGGTCAACTTTTTAAACTAATACATCAGTCTTTATCAACCTTAGGTCATCTTCATGTGCTGCACAACCATTTCCGGATATTTTTATAGTGCTTGTCTGGGTTGCACGAGACACTAACATTTAAGATATAACTAGATAAGCACATTTTATGGCGTAAGTAGATTAACTTATGTATCAGTGAGATAGTAATGCACTAAAATAACATGTTGTGTGTTCTCTAGTTTTGTTGAACCATTTGGATTGTATATAAACACTAATTTGATAGTATGTATATTTGCCTCTCAGGTTTACGTGAACGATCAGTTTCTCAACTGGGACCCAGTTCATCGTATCAAAGTCCGTATTGTATCAGCCAGAGCCTATCATTCATTGTTCATGCATAACATGTAAGGACTCCAAAAATAAAATGCTAGCTTTTAAAAAAGATAATTACTAACCATGTAATGTAATTTTAGGTGCATCCGACCCACTGCTGAAGAGCTTGAGGATTTCGGTACTCCAGACTTTACAATATACAATGCTGGAATGTTCCCGTGCAACCGTTACACTCATTATATGACATCCTCGACAAGCGTAGATCTCAACCTTGGTAGGAGGGAAATGGTCATCCTTGGAACCCAATACGCCGGTGAAATGAAGAAAGGCCTTTTTGGTGTTATGCATTATCTCATGCCTAAACGCCAAATACTCTCTCTTCACTCCGGTTGCAATATGGGGAAAGATGGTGACGTGGCACTCTTCTTTGGATTATCAGGTATAACTTAACAAGCGGGATGGGTAATGGGTCAAAACAGGTCCGGGTAAAACCAGTCATTTTTAAACGGGTCGATTTTTTGGGTCAAACTCACTACTTTTTACCCGTTTAGTATTATTACTTGTTACTTTTATTTATCTGAATGACATTTTCAATGCCACTTTTACCCTTTGACAAACTGACGGTTTAGTTTTATAATATGTGTACACCTAGGTACCGGAAAGACCACACTGTCTACAGATCACAACAGATATCTAATTGGAGATGACGAGCATTGTTGGAGTGAGAATGGTGTGTCTAATATCGAAGGTGGTTGCTATGCAAAGTGTATTGATCTGTCAAGGGAGAAGGAGCCTGATATCTTCAATGCCATCAAGTTCGGGACAGTGATGGAAAATGTAGTGTTTGATGAGCATACCCGAGAGGTCGATTATTCGGACAAATCCGTAACAGGTAAGCAGAAGTAATTAATCTTAGTAGAAGTTTTATACATTTTTTGAAACTTTTGTACTGATAATTGGAGTAAACTTTTAGAGAACACTCGGGCGGCATATCCTATAGAATACATACCGAATGCTAAGATACCATGTGTCGGGCCTCATCCAAAGAATGTCATCTTATTGGCTTGTGATGCGTTTGGTGTGCTTCCACCTGTGAGCAAGCTAAACTTAGCTCAAACTATGTACCATTTCATCAGTGGCTACACTGCTCTCGTGGCTGGAACAGAAGACGGGATAAAAGAGCCACAAGCAACGTTTTCGGCATGTTTTGGTGCAGCATTTATTATGCTTCACCCGACAAAGTATGCAGCCATGTTAGCTGAAAAGATGCAAAAGCACGGTGCAACCGGATGGCTTGTTAACACTGGCTGGTCAGGTGGAAGGTAAGTAGCAAAAGTCTACTAGATTGTACAGTATAAAATTTCTTTTCAAATACTCATTTCTAATGCGTAGTATATTATTATTGTATACAGTTATGGATCGGGTAACCGTATAAAGTTGGCATACACACGGAAAATCATTGATGCTATCCACTCAGGGAGCCTTTTGGAAGCCGAATACACAAAGACTGAAATATTTGGACTTGAAATCCCAACTGCAATTGAAGGCGTGCCATCAGAGATTCTTGATCCAGCAAACTCCGTAAGTTTATATATTTATGTAACTGCAAGTGCTCCTATATCTAGACTTGAGATCGAGTGACATGATTTAAATTTCATGTGCAGTGGGCGGACAAGGGGGCTCACAAGGAGACGCTGACGAAGTTGGGAGGGTTGTTCAAGAAGAATTTTGAGGTGTTTTTGGACTACAAGATTGGAACAGATAACAACCTGACTGAGGAAATCGTGGCCGCTGGTCCCAACTTTTAATCTCTCTCGGAAGTAAGAATAAGAATAAAATAGGGTAATTCGTTTTTCTTTATGGATGAAATCCCCAAATCCGAAGCGGTGTAGATTAAACATCGCTGTGGATTTGAGAAATTTATCCAAAGAAAATAACGTAAGCCTAATGTACGTGCTGTGTAAATTCGTTATATATGACTTCCAAGAGGAGGGGTTAGCTGCATGTGTTTCCATGATCGAGTTGAGATGTATTATTATGCAAATCCAACATTGTATTTCCTTGTATTCATATAATGATTGTTGTTTTTCTACAGAATTTGTAAAGTTATTCAGATTGTTAGACCAGTGAATCTGTCATTTAGCTAAGTATTAAAAATGAAGCATGGTAGTTTCAACCTGGCTAAGTATTTTGCTACCCTAATTTCAATTACAGTTAATCGATTTAACGGAAAATGTAAACACATTATTTTCATGATTTTAATATTTATGAGTATAACTACAAAAAAGGTACAAACGAGCCGAGTTGAACCCGATTCTACCAAAGCTCAAGCTCGAGTTCGCGCTCAGCTCATTTAAGTTGATAAGGCTTGAGCTTGTTTTCGAGCCTTATGTTTTTAGCTCAAGCTTGGTTCGTTAAATATTTTGCAAGCTCGTAATTGATTCATTTTTATGATATGTCCAAACAAAATAAAGCTCGACTCGAGCTCAACTTTTATATAAAGAAACATGACGACATACAATTATACATATACTAGTATGACGCGAATTTACATATATAAATGTGTATTTTTCTCAGATTTGTTTAGACTCCTTTAGGCTTGCAAGCATAATCAAGCTTTCAGTATGAAGACCGGGTTCGCTTTCTAACTGAGCTTTCGAGCTTCTACAAAGGTGATCTCGAGCAACCTGTGCATTCACCTCAACAATAGACGCCAACTTACCAACATTAACATCCGCTGGTTTCGTCGCCTTACCAACATCAACATCCGATGTTTTCTTCGCCAACTTATCAAAAGGATTAAACCGAGGCAACGGAACATCCGCTGGTTTCGTCGCCTTACCAACATCAACATATGATGTTTTCGTCGCCAACTGATCAAAAGGATTAAACCGAAGCAACGGAACATTCGTTGGTTTCGTCGCCTTAGGAACATCAACATCCGGTGGTTTCTTCGCCAAATTATCATAAGGATTAAACCGAGACAACGACGTTGGGTTCAAAATTTTACCTATATCAATTTTAAGATGAAAAGAGTAATATTTTGAGACAAATATTAGTTATAAGCAGCTAACCACACAATCTCATCAATCACAAAATCCTAATACTAACAAACAAAACAAAAAATTACACAACTATGAATCTGTATATAAAGCCCATGTGCACATGATGTAACCAAGGGATTTGCACTTTTCTCATAACATTCACTGAAAAACACCATTTGCTTATCTTATTATCCGTATTCCATCACAAAAATAAGCCAAAAATATAAAGCTTATTTCATTTAAAATCACAAAAAATAAGCTAATCCAAAACAGTCGTTCAATCACAAAAATAAGCTAATCTACTGATTCCTAAAAGCTAATCCAAACACTCATTCTATGTGAATCCCATGGGATTCAGTGTGAATCCCATTGGATTATTCTTACACTCACTGACAATCCCATTTGCTTATCTTCTTATGCCTATTACATCAAAAAAATAAGCCAAAAATATAAAGCTTGTTTTATTTTAAGTAAAGCATAACAACTAACTACATCAGAAAAATAAGCTAATTCAAACAGTCATTCCCATAACAAAAATAAGCTAATCCAAACAGTCATTCCAACACAAAAAATAAACTAATCCTAAAATCTAATCTACTCGCTGATATAACCTAATCCAAACACTCATTCAATAACAAAATAAGCTAATAGAACCACAAAATAAGATAATACGTTCACAAAATAATTTAATCAATCACAAACTTCAAAATAATGACTGATTATAAAAAATGATATTCGTTTTAACGTTATTTTTGTAGTATATTACTTTAAAAAAATGACTGATATTACCAAAATAATGATTGATTTAAAAAAATGACTGATATTACCGAAATAATTTATTTCATATTTTTGTGTATATTACTTTCTTTAATATATTCTTTTTGTTACTAATGTCGTTGCATTTTTTTTTCACGTTTCCGTTTGTTTTGCAATGAATTCTTGAAGCTAGCCGCCTATTGGGCGGGCCTTGAGGCTAGTTATATATATTCTAAATGTTTCTTGATCATTAAAAAATCTGCATGGTGATAATATTTGAAAGTTGTTATGTGTAATTGGGATAATTATTAATTCTTTGGTGTTAATTTAAAATTTTTCTTGAATATACTTTTATGTTAATTGAATGTTTAATTATATATATATTCTCAGTGTTTCTTAATAATGATAAAATACAAAAATTCTGCATTTGATTATTCGAAATTTGTGGAGTACTATTTTTTATTTAATGCTTCTTGTATATTAAATGTGTGGAACGTTGAAAGATTTAGCGCCCGTTTGGTTTGTAAATGGGTTTTGGATTTGGATTTGGATTCGGATTCAGATTTGGATTTGAGTATGGATTTGGAGAGAGAAAATATATTATAATATATAAATATATTTAATTTATAAACTAATTATTGAATAAAAATAATAACTTATTTGAAAATTAAAAAAAAAATGAAATAATTAAATAGGCAAGTACATAGGTTTGTGGCTAAGAAACAAAATCAGCTTTGAATTTTGTACGAAAGTCAACAAAAATGGTAACATTGTAGAAAAGGAAAGTAAATGGGTAGGTTTCATCAAATACCTTATTCAAAGGTATTAATTATTGTGATGTAACCCAAATCTCGAAACAAACAGTTGTATTCAAAAATAATTCCTATCTTTGATTCTATAGTGCCCAACCAAATGGCTCATTAATAGTGTCGAGTTTAAGATAAGTGTAATGGGTAAGAGGAAAGTAAGCAAATATATGAAAAGGCAAAACCTAAGTGCAGTTATCCGAGGTAGATTTTTTTTTTTTTTTTTTTTTTTTTTTTTTTTTTAAATAGTATTGGATTGTTTGTTGTTTTATTAATTTGCAGTTGGTTTGAGGAATTTATTGGATGGTGTAGTTCATTACACTCGATTTAGTATGTTAGGACACCAATCCGAGTTTGTTAAGAGACTAGTCAATGGTTTTGTGGACGGGAGTGTGATTGATTTACCATTCTCTCAAAACACTATCGAAGCAGTTATTGCATTCATTCGGTATCATCACTACGTTCATGGTGTTAGAGATGAGGTGATTTCGATAATGAATTTGGTGAAAACATAGTCAATCCAATGGACAAGTTTGATTTAGCGTGCGTCGGTGTCCATCTAGGAATTGAAACGTTGCTCCATGTTTTTGTTATTAATATGGTGGAGACTTATCACAATGTTTTTACGTTCGAGGGGTTTCGCGATCATATGGATTTTGGGGGTGGAGTATTAAGTAATGATCAAGAGGTCGTACTAAGGCGGTTGGAGGATGTTTGGTTTTGGTTTTGACGATTGGGATGATGATTTTGTGTAGATTGATTTGATTGATCGATTTGGGCTTGTGGGGAGGGAACTTGTCTGTTTTAAAGATTTTGGAATGGCTTTGGTTGCATATAATGAACTTCTTTCAAGATCTTTCGTGACCGCATATGTAAACTTGTAGAGCTAGATTTCAAGTAGTATAAGTTTAATGCATTGCAAAAATTGTCCGTAATAACTAATATATGGGCATTGTCATGGTTTATGAAATTGTGTTGTAAGGTTCTTTAAGTTGAGCCCTGTAAGCCCACACATGTGTTGAGTGGATCGTTCAACACGTGCGGCACAAACCCATTTTTGACCTATTGGTCCTAGTATCATAGGCGATTTCAGAATAAAATAGGGTAATTTGAGTGATACTATCTACTCCCTCAACTACCTATGTCATAGTAAATTTGCAAATGTTTCTCCAACAAATATGTATTATTATTATTATTATTATTATTATTATTATTATTATTATTATTATTATTATTATTATTATTATTATTATTATTATTATTATTATTATTATTATTATTATTATTATTATTTATTTTTTTATTTTTTTTTTATTTTTATAAACATCACTTTATTGAAAATCAAATAGGATTTTACAAGAAATTAGTGGGGAGCCGAGATATTATTATTATTATTATTATTATTATTATTATTATTATTATTATTATTATTATTATTATTATTATTATTATTATTATTATTATTATTTTCATGTGTTCTTTTAAAATAAAGGGTCATGGTAGTTGTAAGTTGTAACTAATATTCCATCATGGTCGAAGAATTTCCAGTTATCTTTCTTGTGGACTAGGCGACAAAACAACAAAATTGTCATTCAATCGCTCGTTACAACTTCTTCTACTTTAATAGTTAGATGGGGTGTTCCTTTTGTTTTGAACTTATCTCGCTTTCAAAGAATGATATGTATAAATCCTTTTTTTTTTTTTTTTTTTTTTTTTTTTTTTTTTTTTTTTTTTTTTTTTTTTTTTATGAAGTGTAGGTTTGAAAGAAAGAAAAAACAACTCTAGTTATACTATTAGTATCCCAAAATGTAGGGCAAGGATCTATTTACATACATAATTGAGATCACGTCCCAAGAAATAAATAGACTTCTAGATAGTTACATAAAGAATGTACACTCTACACTTTACATGAGACTAAAGAATATTTAATCTTAGCTTATTGAACCTTCATGGATAACATAGGATTTTTCAGAAGAAACTGGAGCATTCTGTTAAGTGATAGATTATTAGTTTTTTTTTTTTTTTTTTTTTTTTTTTTTTTTTTTTTTGTTTTTTTTTGTTTTTTTTTTTTGAACTAAGATAGATTATTAGTTGGCCCAAACAATTTATGAGCTAAGGTCTATTAGAGTTAAGTTTCTGCTAATTATGTATTTTATAATTATTGGTCACTAATAAAGTTAAACCAACGAGTTCACCATTCTAACACATTCAAGTTTGCAAAATTGACGCGTTATTGATAAGATTGTTTTTTTGGGGGTAATCATAGTTTTCGATATTTACTGACTAATCCATTTTATTTTTAGGAGGTTGGTATCAAGATTGTTTGCACATAGTAAAATTGAACTTGAGACCTTACACATTTTAGAGTGCTAGTCACAAACCCTTTTGCCACTATGACACCCTTGAGTGGCTAGATATAAGATTGTTTAATAATGTTATCCTACAATTTTCTTGTAATCAGTGTGAGTACACGTTTGTGATTTTTATCTTTCAAACGTTGTAAATAATATGTTTAATAGTAGGAGCTTCCGAAAATGCAAGCATAGAAACATGCTTTTGAGAAGACGGTATCCGCGCGTTGCAGTGGTGGGTAACCTAAAATGTATGTTAATGGCATCAAAAGGCGAAAGTGATGGTTAGGAGCTGTACGCTTTAGTTATGTTTATATGATTGTCTTTTAAGTGCTTGTCGTTCAGCAGCTTTTTAAAATTGTATCATATGATAATATTATTATAATTTTGAGTGAAGGGGTATTTTTAGAAGAGCATTAATTATATTCGTTGAATTTATGTATTTGTACATTAAGTATTTGTAAACCTAGCTATACACGTTGTAATGCTTAAAAAATATTTATTATATACAAGTAATGACAATTAATAAAGCGGTCGTGCTTAAATTGGTTGTACATTTAGCTTTATTACTTGTGTTATTAATGCTCTAAAAAGGCTTCCTCTATTGTAAGATCAAATGAGAAGAAATCTTAAAATAAAAAGATAAAAAGAAAAAACTATAAAATGCTCTAGAAACATAAAGACTTGCTCAAACATTAACAAGCCTTCAGATTGAACTTAAAACTATGTTAATGTTCCATTTTGTTAGTAATATTAACTTTTTCACAATATTGGTTAAAAACACAATTCTTAAAAAAAAAGTAAAAGTAATATGCTTTCACGGTCAAATGCACACATTATTGAATTGTCTTGTACTTGTTCGATCGGGATTAATTTAAGATATCGCCGTACGTGCAGATTAGACGCACTGGTGGCGATTAGTATGTGCAAGTGGTGCAACCGCACAAGGCCCACATTTGTGAGAGGCCTCCGATTTATTATATGTCCATTGGTAATTATACATGTCTAAGTATATTTATACATGTCTAACTTAAATTTTTACAACAATTTTTAAATATTATGTGAAGGGCCTCCGATTTAGTATATGTTTATTAGTATTTATACATGTATACGTATATATTATGTTTTGAAATTTCCATTATTGTTAAGATTTTCGTGATTTAAAAAGCCTCATTCGTAATTTCGCACCGAGCCACCCAAATCAATGGGACTGCTCTGGTAAGACAACTTCAAACGATATACTATTATATATTTATGCAGTTGTCAATTACATATTAATTTGTTCTAACATATGGCCGGTATGTGTCTATTCTCTACAAATTGTTATACTTCTGTTAACTGTAGTAGAGATTTGAAGAACATGATCATGCATGATTAGTATTTAAACACATACTAATAGAAATAATGCAATACATCTGTTAAGTTAGTTCAAGTTTAGCTATTGGATTAATGTGACTGGGCCTAAAGTAGGCCAAAATGGGCTTGAGTTAGGTAAAAAAACAATAAGAACTTGGGATTGTATTAGGATCAGATCATTTACGATTCTGCGTGAGATCCTAGATTAACTCTACTCGAACTAAGATCATACTATTATCCTACTTGTTTTTATACGTGGAACATAGAATTGTACGATCCTAAGATCAGGAACGAGATCTAGACAACCTTGCCCCTAGTAGAGTTGTAGAGACCAAAAGATTGTATATTCTTTTCTCATTCGCAAGGTTTTGCATATTAGATTTTGCTCGGTGATTTTTACTTTTCTTTATTCTAAAGAAAAGAGTTTGTTTGCTAACTTTGTAAAAGAATTTGTCACGGAATATTATAGGCCTTTAATAAAGAAGGTAAAATCATCAATGTCATGGTTTTAGTCAAGCTGTTTAGAATGGTTATATGATGAAATCTCTCTTTCTTTCCTGTTTGTTTTCTTTTTATCTTTTTCAACTATTTAGAAGATAAAGATAAAATCACACTTGGTCAAAAAGTTGATATCCATACCCTACTATACAATCCAAACAATAATATAGAGATTGATACATTCATTATCATTTCACATTATACTAACACTCATAATCATTGTGATTCATAATTTTAGAAAAAGTAAATGTAATATGCTTTTAGGATCAAATGTTGGGTTAAACAGCGGGTCAAAACCGAACCGAACACCGACCAAAACTAAAGCGAACCAAAAACTGATTTTGTGAAAGACATGAACCAAGAACCAAACTGAAGTGACTCGGTTTGATACGGGTTTTTGTTGGTCCATTCGGTTCGGTTGGGATTGTATGGTTTAGCTGTATTTTTTTCGGTTTTGGTTCGAACTGAACTGATTCGAAACGAAACCGAAAATCATAAAAATATAGAACCAAAAACCGAACTGAATATGGTCGGTTCTGTTTCGATCGGACCTGTTCAGCTCGGGTTTTTTGGTTCGATTCGGTTTTCGATCTGTTTTGCTCGGCCCTATTCGAATGCACACACTATAGAATTGTATTGTCACATAAAAGAAATTATATTATGAAAATAATAAGGTAAAGAAATGTGTAAGAATTTTAAAGTTTTGAAATATGAAAGGGTCGTCATATTTTCGAAACAAAAAGTTTAACATATTATCTATTATCTCTATATATATAGAGCGATAGAACATGCTACTATCAAGTGAAAAGTAATAGAATACTACTTCTATGAATAAAATAATAATAAATTCCCTGCAGAAAATCCCACAAATGAATAAAGAGACAAAAAAATCCGGTCCAAAAAAACAATTAAAAAACAATATTTACAAATCAAACCTTCAACTTCTTACTATTTACGACATTTTTATAAAACAAACTTTATTTATCAAGTATCTAATTGATATCTCTCGTTTCTTTGAACAAAAAAAATACTGGCAAAAAGGTCTCTTGATAACGTACAAAACAAGCCCAATATTGATAACGTACAAAACAAGCCCGAAAAGGTCCCCTTGATAACGTTCAACTTCTTACTATTTACGATATTTTTATACAACAAACTTTATTTACAAAGTATCTAACTGATATCTCGCGTTTCTTTGAACAAAAAAATACCGGCAAAAAAGTCTCTTGATAACGTACAAAACAAGCCCGATATTGATATTTTTTTTTTACGTATGTACGGTTTTATAAAAAATGTCAAAGTTTAATATATATATATATATATATATATATATATATATATATATATATATATATATATATATATATAATATAATTTCTAAATTAAAGAACTTTTAAAATACACCCTTAACCTATCAAATAACTTTAAAATTATACTAAAGTTTTTTAAAAACTATAACGGTTAAAATTAGTCCCGCCGCAACACATTGGTGCCCGACAAAACATTCATTCCAAAAAGGACGTCGTACGACAACTATAAATATAGCTTCACATAACATTTGTTCCAAACAAATACAACACCTGTCGGGAAAAAACATGCCACGATCTTACAATGAGAAACCCCAGCCAAATATTATTCGTAAATAATTATCGCAAAAATTCCTCAAAAATTTTCGCTGCAACGCAGCGGGCACTTTCCCACTTGTACTATATAAGGAGCGAAAAAAAACTTACAAAACACACCCTGAACATTTTAATATTTACAACTTTTTTTATATCAAACTTTATTTGCCAATCTGTAACCTAGTTCTCTATAACCTTGGCTCTGATACCAATCTGTAACACCCCCAAAATTTGGTACAGTGGAAGACTCAACAAGCTTTCGGGGTGTTACGGGGATTGGTATCCAACACAAGACATAAAAGAACGAGATAAAGTAAACATAAGAAAAACACAACCAAAACGGGGTTTTAAAGTTTACATTTATCCCAACATCATTCAGAGTCAGGCCCAAAAGAAATAAACGTAGGTCCACAATTAAATATAAGAGTTTTAGAAAAATAGATCCATAAACCTGGTGCCTTAGCCGAGCCTTCCAATCCATGCATCCAACTCATCACTTAATTACCTGAGAAAACGTGCTAAAATCAGCTTTCGCTGGTGAGATCATAGGTTTAAATTCATAATTCAATATAGTGGACACATACGCAAAACGCTTGCTAGCTAGACTAGGGCTTCACTAAAAACCTGCGGATACCCTCCGCTCCAACATAAAACACGGATACCCTCCGTAACAAACCTGCGGATACCCTCCGCTCCATCATAAATACTCGGATAACCTCCGAAGTATCAATAACCTATAGGTGCACACTATAGTATCCAAAATCCTCAAATAAGCCAATCTCGTAATCCAACCATTATTTAGTCCACACACGATGGTTCACTATGTGACTAGGGTTGATGTAACTCATCTAACCAAATCTAGTCCACACGCGATGGTTCACTATGTGACTAAGGTTGTTGTAACATTCGTCTAACCATAACTAGTCCACACGCGATAATTCACTATGTGACTAAGGTTGACAAATCTTCCTAGTTCCATAAGCATAGCAAGTTTTGAAAAGTAAAAGCGATAATAGTCCACATAAAACAATTTGCACGTTTCTCACCCCAAGTATTGAAAACATAGTTCAAGAGAAAAAGTGGGGCTATGACTCACCTCAAGTCCAGAAATCAGCAATAAGAACTCGATAGAAGTAAGACGTATAGTAACTCATAAGACAGCAACTACGGACTCTGCACGACCTAACAATATCAACTCATTCAGAAATCATTTCCTCAAAATCGAATATTCCCAAACCCGAACGTATTTCGTTTTATTTTCTGAAAATCCATTTCTCGTAATAGTTTGGAGTTTGGCGTTTGGTATCCATACGGGTGGTGGGTCGACACAACTTAACCAAGAAGCCACAACAAAAGGAATAAACCATCTATAGGTCTAATATTAGCCCAATATATTATTTAAATAAATTATCGAAGTTTATCAAATCCGTCGATTTGATAATCCCCATATTTATTTACGTAACATACCGTTCCAAGATTACACCCAACCTAAAGCACATAGCACAAAAATACTATATGGTATATATCGTAGTCTAATAAATTCCTTATATAGATCGTCAAATTGGCCAGATTCCACGATATACATATATAGTGATTTATTATCCTAATACATATACCACAACCTATGGGCGTCGTGGGATACGATGCCCATTAATATTCTCATTTCATATAACCAATTAACTCGGTTTAACCTGTCGATTAAATAAGTTATTTAGTTATAGAAAATGTTTATATTAATCGTCATATATCCGTGACAACACAAAAGTCACAAACAATAACCCACTTGGACTCAAGTGACCACGACTCCGTATAACTCGATAGTTTTCCTCGTTATATATAAATGATATTATTTCATTTAATATTTAGTTAACGTCGGGAATTCCTCGTTATTTGTAATATTTATTCATAATAACGCTTCCAATAATATTACTCTACTCTCGTAGCATAATATATTTAGTCGCGTTATTGTTATAATACTACTCGTGATTTTTGTTATTATTAATATACGCATTTATATATTTATATACGTTATTCACGTCTATATATTTATATAAACGTTTGTATTACCAATAATTTTATTACGAGTTTTATTATTCGCGTTTTAAATTGTAATTAATTATCGAGTCATACGAAATGGTCACATGTCCGAGTCATCACTCTCGGCTCATTGTCCAAGTCCAAAATAATATAAGCAAGTCATAAATAAGCAATCCATCTCCGTCCAAATCAATCTCAATACACGTGCTACAACAATAGGGTCCGACTACGGCACCCGACTAACCTATCTCCGTCAATCTAAGTGACCGTCTCACAATCGGTCCCCACTTTACCATTCGTCAACAACTTCTCAATATCACAATAAATCCATTGTCGAGACCACAAGGGTCTCGACTCATCAAAGCATTCGGCCAGGTTCAAAAGTGCCACAACAATATTAAGTCCACATAAAAACACAACAAGGAAATAAAAATATCAACAAGGTCTAATTCCGGGTTGGTTTACCAAGCCAAACCCAAGCCTTTCGACTCACTTGAGTCTCGGCACACAACACGAGTCACAAAGACTCGAACCAAGACCAAGAGGTCTCCCAAAATAAGCTCCAAAGGGCCATCCAAAACTGCCCAGATCGACCCACTTGGGTCGCGGCATCAACAACCATAATCGGCCAAAAATATCAAGACTCAATCGAGTCTAGCAAAACTCCCAAGCAAACAATCATGAAAAACATGAATCCAAGGCCACAATAAGCACAATAACGAGCCACATGGCTCGAACCCACATCAAGTCGTGAGTCCAAGACTCACGGCTCACTCGACCCATCGAAAAAAATCACCAAGACCCGGATACCAAACCCATTTTTTAACATCAAAATCATTATTTCCCAACAAATCATTTTGATTCCCATGAAAATACTCCATGTACCCACAGATTTAACACCAAGTCGAGGCACCCAAGTGCCAAAATCGAGCTTACTCACCTTCTTGAACCTTGAATCTCACGGATCTAGTAAAAACAGTAAGATTTGGATCGGATTTGATAAGATTTCGAGATGTTAATGGATGTTTTAGGGCGCGTGTTATATACCAAATGAAAGGGAAAAAGATGAGGAACAAGATGGTGGTGGTGGTTTTTGATGCGTGGGAATCGCAACAGGTTTTACCTCTCGAGGGATCTCGAGAAGCTTACAACTCCCACCAGGCAGTGTACCTGATCGTTGTAGTATAGTATAGTGACAAGTACCGGGGGATTGATCGTTCAGCTTAGGAATAGTGTCGCTAGGATTAGAAAGCCTAAATACTAGTTCTAAAGGTGAGGGATGATTATTTTTGTGTTTTTATATTTTATGGAAAGCAAGTAAAAATCTCGGGTTTTGGAAGAGTGGGCGGAATTAGTTGCTATTCAACTAACCCAATACTAATATGCAATCAAAATAAAATACTAAAAATGAAATTAAACTAATTATACTAAGGTTGTGAGCAGTAATTGGAGAAAATGTGTTTACTTAGATTTCACTACTCCCTAGATATCTTTTACACGTTAATTACTTGTTATAATTGCATGGATGACGGATCGTATTCCTTAATACCATTCATGGGGTGGCATACATAACTCCCCAATTCTATGAGCTCTTATCTCCTCCTACACCATGCCCAGCACAACTATAGGGATTGTAAACAGTGGCTCATGCATTAAATACAACCAATAAAGACCTAGTACGCCTCGGTTCATGTTTCTTAAGACGTTCAAGCATGTTACCATTTGGAGATCTGCCAGTTTTCTTAAGCCTAACATATAAATCATTCATCCAAAACAAGAATAAACAAGTAATCAACACATAATCAATATCTAGGTTTCATTAGATCTAAGCAAACACAAAAGAGATCTAGCCTAGCATGATAGAATTAAGATAAGAACAAGATATAGACAACTAACACATAGACATATTGATTGAATTAGAAGAACACTTATCTTAATTAATCATGCAAGGTATCAAGGGGTTGGAACCCTTGAAAAACCTGTAAAGTTACACCAAAATCGTCTTTAGGGTTTCTCCCAAAACTTCTCTCCTTAAATGTGAAAAACTAGAAAACTATATATAGGAAAATACGGATGACGGCGTCAAGAACAAAGGTGTGACGCCGTCATCTCGCCGCCAAATACTTCCTCGGACGGCCTTGATCTACTTCTGACGCCGTCAAGGCCTAGGCCGTCACACAAATTACTCTTGACGCCCTGTGTGTGACGCCGTCATCAACTACGGATTTTAATTCTTGGGGTTTGACGCCGTCAAGAAAACTCTTGACGCCTTCATGAACTCTCGGATTTTATTATTGAGGTTTGACGCCGTCAGGAAATTACTCTTGACGCCGTCACCTACTGTTCCCAGCATGGAAAATTGAGACTTTGCCGTTTTCTTCACTTTTATGCTCCAAAAACGTCCAAAATGGCTTCTTTTCCAGAATTCACTCTCCAAGTACCTAAAATCACAAAAGGAATGATTTAGGGCAATATTTGATCAAATAAGTTCGGATTCGGGCTTAAATGACCCCCTAAAAACGGATCATTTTTCGCCTCATCATATACCCTTACACTTGAGATTTGCTTGTCCTCAAGCAAATGCGCTTTTATTCTAGTCAAAAGACAAGTTAGAGGTCATTTAACACTAATATAAAAGTAATTACAACAAATAATCGTTCCACTAAAGACCAATAGACAAGCTCGGAGGTCATACACTAGCACCTCACAAATAGTGTTTAGATACTCACATCTCTCGGGTGTAATAAAGTAATATAACATTATGGAAATGGAAGATATCTCTCACTACCTGTCATAGCAAAATAGATTACCATAGGCTTGGGAAAGGATCAAACCTCCACCACATGGCATAAGCACCTAGGATAAACTATCAAAGAGGTCTTTTAAAGGGTTGTAACGTTAGGTATATGGATATGAATTACACGGTTTTGTTGGATAAAGGAAGTTATTACTGGTGGCGAGTTAACAATCTTGGTTAATTACATGTACAATATGGCGTTGCTAAGCCAAGACTAGACTCGACTTAAGCTAATAAATGAGAAATAACAAAAACATAAAATGAACATAGAATGAAACGGGATGGTAGTCCGTATGTTTTTTTTTTATTTTTTATTTTATTTTTTATTTATTTTTTCTTTTTCTTGATTTTTTGGATTATTATTATTATTATTATTATTTTATTTTTTTATTTTTTTGCATACACTCTTACCCTACCATCCAAAATAATACATCATAGGGAATGAACATTCCCCTTACACTTGAATCTTTACATACTTTACAATTAAACTAATCTAATGACTCGAATTAAGAAAATCAAAACACTTGGAGCACTTTTAAGATTAACGTACATATGGGGGTAATATATGATGTTCTTCCCCATTACTCCATAAAATAAGTACTTACCCATGAGTCCCAATCGTCCCAAAACAATATGTACAAGGATATGACTCGACTTAGCAACCATGTAATCAATTAGAAAGTTAACTTAGGGTTTAACAAATAACAATAATGCACTAAAAATGAGCGCATACACGGAAGGCTAAGGCAATTTGGTTGTACATTTAAGTGGGGTGTAACAAATTCTTCCTTTAAGTAAAATGCTTAAAGTTAGAAACGAAAGGATAGGCTCGGAGGGGTGTACTAGGGGTTTCGTGTACTAAAAATGAGTACAACGCTAAGGGTGTGGGAAAAATTAGTTGACTTAACTAGTCAAGTAATATGACTTAAATGGTCAAGTAATTATGATACGGGTTTAACACAAGGGTGATCCTAATGCCTCTTATCATGTAGTAAATCCTACCACACGAATGTAGTCTCACTAGCGGTCTCGGGATGCGTCACTAACGCAAGTTCTAGAATCTAAATGCTACCGGTACACTCATAAGCACTAATAGTAAATGCTTTTCCTATCAAATCTAAAGGCGAACCTCACATATTTGGGTGGAAATTTTTTCTGAATATACGGTTATGTGCTAGTCATACAATCTCCTATCCATGAGACGCTTGCTATGGCTAAAGTTTCATTCCTAAATATTGTAAAAAATTTTAAATTTGGCGCTAAAATTACACTAACAAGTATTTCTCATAGTTTTATTACACATCTACCATTAAACAAAACAAACTCAAGCGAAAGTGCATATATAAGGTATCATCTTTTTACCCTCCCCTTACACTTAAGATGAACATTGTCCCCAATGTTCAAGTAAAGAATGTAAAAGTGAAAAAGTAAAGAGAATGAAATCAAATACTCCCCTGATTCGCTCGGTATGGATAATAGGTTGGCCAGATTAGATCTTCCTCCAAGAAAATGAACAATCAAAGCTTCCCTTCCAGAATATAAATCATCTCCTTGTCGAACATAACCTGTAAATCCTGACAAAAATAGACAAGACAACCTCGCGTAAAATCGGCGGCATCCTATATAAGTTTCTAAATCCTAGAAAACAAAGTAAGATATAATGCTTCAAGTTTGCAGATCTCCTGGAGATTATAAAACTTGATAATTCACAAAAACCATAAGACTCCGTTAGAAAAACAAAACCGGTAAAATTTCCAGATTTTAACTCCTGACGCCGTCAAGAGTAAACTCATGACGCCGTCAGAATGGACCTGCAGACTAAGAGCATCAGCGACAACGTTTGCTTTACCAATATTAACTACGAACATCAGTATTTTGATTCCTGTTGTTGCGGTTAGTAGTGTCCAGGTTGTCAGGAGTAGGGGTTTCAACATTTCGAGTAGGTCGGCGTCCTTGACGACCAGGGGTAGTCACTGCAGGACCAGTTCTGGTAGCTCTAACAGGGTTTCGTCGTGTTGCCATTAATCTGTAACATCATACAAGTTCATGAGTCTCCAATAGAACTTATCAATATGCTCAACAAGAGTAATTCAACGAAGCCAAGTCATGGAAAGAATAGCAACAATACACCACGTAACATCAATAAAGCGAATAAGGACTCAATTTCCATAACACCCAAAATCACATAATACCATATACTAATAACCATCCACCATACAATAGCGATCTAACATCGTTCCAACTAACGGATAATACAAAACGTACTAATCGTTCCAAAAGAGACGAATACTGAACAAAATACATCAAAATATGATAACTAGCTTTTCTAACCGAACACTCCTTGGTTAAGAAAGCAACAAGACAACATAAACCAATCAACTAGCCATGCTGCTGGCGGAGTCTACTCAACTCCTGCCTCAAGCCATCAAGATCCCTCCATAACGATCCTAGCTCCACGCTATGGGTGTCTCGGTCTCTCTTGAGGTCAGCCACCTCCTTCTCTAGCTCGGCATTCCTTTGCCATAGCTTGCGGTCAGCCTCACGAGCAGTAACAAATCCTCGCTGCAAACTATCAATATGCTCGTGGACCTCCATCAAAACTCTCCTCATCTCAGTAGTCCTGCCCACAACGACAGTCAAGTCAACTCTCAAATCCGCTAAAAACTCTCCAATAACTCTCTCAAGTCGATCAGATACACGTGCAACCCTCTCACCAAGTTCAGTAATCCGAGCCCACAACCTGCCAATCTCATCTAACTCTGCATGCTCAGCAGAAACCTCAGAAGATGCATCCGACCCATCGGGACTACCAGGTGGCAACTCAACCAAAAACGGATGATCAGGTGAATCAGGCTCAATCGGATGTACAGGTGAATCAGGCTCCTCAGCCTGAGCTGGTGGTACTAACTCATCATCATCATCAGGCATCTCATCCTCCTGAAGGTCATCCTCCTCCTCAGGGTCATCATCATCACCCTGCTTAGCCTCCTGAGGGTCATCCTCCTGCTCAGGGTCATCAGCCTCATCCTCACCCTCGTACTCCTCCTCCTTCTCATCGGAAGAGTACCTCATCAATCGTCGTCTCCTACTAGGTAAACCATGTGGAGATGTAGTAGGTGATCTAGGACGACGACACAATGATGTGGGTGGCGCCTCAGACAGAAGAGAGTGAGCATCAATCTGTAAAGGTGATGGAGTAGGGCGTACCGACATGCGTGCCGTAGCTCGGTGGGTAAAGCATGGGGCCACACGAGCCAAAGCCTGATGAAGAGTAAGCTGCCTCGATGTACCAGGGAGCCCTAAAGAAGATGAGGGTCCCTGCGTAGATGCAGCAGGTAGAGCTGAAGTAGAAGCTGCCTGTGGTACAGTAGCTGAAGACATGGCCATCTGGTAAGGGTCATCAGATGCCATAATGAACTGTGCAGGTAAAACTGGTGCAGTAAGAATATCCTCGATGACATCGGGCATATGGGAGGCCATGGTCTGTGACAACGGCGTAGGGTAGGTGTAAGTGTTTCAAAACAACTAATTCACAACTCAAAATACTATACCAAAAATCCTCATCAAATAATTCAATCATATAATCTCAATAAAAAGAATTTCAAACACCGCATTACTAAAATGTTTATAAAACATATAGACCATATAATTCCTCGAAACGCCATCTTATTACTAAAATCCATAAACCTCAAATCATCTCAATAAATCCCAAATCTAACAATCATCTCAAATATCTCATAATACCTCAAATAATAGAAGATGCTTCGGCTTGGCGGGCTGGCGGGCGGTGGTCAAGGATCATTTTCTATAAAATACGGTTATAGTTTAGGCGTTTATTTACCTAGTTCTCTATAACCTTGGCTCTGATACCAATCTGTAACACCCCCAAAATTTGATACAGCGGAAGACTCAACAAGCTTTCGGGGTGCTACGGGGATTGGTATCCAACACAAGACAATATAGAACGAGATAAAGTAAACATAATAAAAACACAACCAAAACGGGGTTTTAAGGTTTACATTTATACCAACATCATTCAGAGTCAGGCCCAAAATAACATAACAATAGGTCCAAAATTAATTATCAGAGTTTAGAAAAATAGATCCATAAACCATGAGCCTTGGCCGAGCCTTCCATTCCAAGCATGCATATCATCACTTAATTACCTGAGAAAACGTGCTAAAAGTCAGCTTTCGCTGGTGAGATCATAGGTTTAAATTCATCTAACAATATAGTGGACATGTACGCAAAACGCTTGCTAGCTAGACTAAGGATTCGCTAAAAGCCTGCGGATACCCTCCGCTCCAACCTAACACACGGATACCCTCCGTTCTAACATAGATATTCGGGTAACTCCCGCAATACCATAAATACTCGGATAACCTCTGAAGTATTAATAACTTATAGGTGCACGCTATAGTATCTAAATAAGCCAACCTTGAATAGTACACACGAACCGTGTGACTAAAGCTGACAATACAAATAAGTCAACCTTGAATAGTACACATAAATTATGTGACTAAAGCTGACAAAACATCCTAGTCTATACGCATAGCAAGTTTAGAAAGAATATAAAAGCGATAATAATCCACATAAAATAATTTGCACGTTTCTCACCCCAAATATTGAAAACATAGTTCAAGAGTAAAAAGTAGGGCTATGACTCACCTCAAGTCCAGAAAATATCAAGTAGAAGTTGGTAGAAATAAGATGTATAGTAACTCACGAAACAGCAACTGCGGACTCGGCACGACCTAACAATATTAACTCGTTCAGAAATCATTTCCTCCAATTCAAAATATTCCCAAACCCGGACGAGAATCCGTTTTATTTCCGAAAATCCATTTCGTATTAGTTTGGTGTGTTTGCGTTTGGTATCCATACGGGTGGTGGGTCGACTCAAAACAAACCAAAAGGTCACACAAAGAATAATAAAATAAACTATGGATCTAATATTAGCCCAATATATCATTTAAATAAATCGCCGAAGTTTATCAAATCCGTCGATTTGATAATCCTCATATTTATTTACGTAACATACCGTTCCAAGATTACACCCCATCCTAAAGCACATAGCACATAAATACTATATGGTAGATATTATAGTCTAATAAATTCCACATATATATCGTCAAATTGGCCAGATTTCCCGATATATACACTCGCAATTTATTACACTTTACATATACCACAACCCATGGGCGTCGTGGGATACGATGCCCATTAATATATTCATTTCATATAGCCAAATAACCCGATTCAACCTTACGGTTAAGTGGTTATTTAGTTATAGAAAACGTTTATATTAATCGTCATATATCCGTGACAACACGAAAGTTACAATTAAAACTTACCTGGACTCGAGTGACAACGACTCCGCATAACTCGATAAGTTTACCCGTTATATATACAAAATGACATTTTTATTAAAGGTTTGATAATTGTCGAGAGTTTCTCGTTTTATAACACATTTTTATAATAATAATACGTTAAATAATATTATGCCACTTTCGTAGCCTAATATATATCTAGTTGTATTATTTATAATACGACTCGTGATTATTATTATTAATATACGCGCTTATATAATTATATATCCGTTATTCACGTCTATATATTCATATAAACGATTATATTATCAATAACTATTATTACGAGTTTTATTATTTATATTTTATTTGTAAATAGTTACTGAGTTATACGAAATGGTCACATGTCCGAGTCATGACTCTCGGCTCATTGTCCAAGTCCAAAGTAATATAAAAGTCATAACAATCAAAAATATCTCCGTCCAACACAATCTCAATCCACGTGCTACAACAATAGGGTCCGACTACGGCACCCGACTAACCTATCTCCGTCAATCTAAGTGACCATCTCACAATCGGTCCCCAAACCACTTTATCGTCAACACAACTTCAATTAATACCACGAGTCCAAAATACTCGTCAACCGCTTCAAAAATCAATTAAGTCACAATAATAGTAACCAACAATAAATAAATAACCATAACATAACCTTTGCCGAAATATATATATTTCGACACCACAAACGGTTCTCAAAAATAACCGTATCCGGGTCAAGTTACCAAGTCAACCCGAGTCGAAAAACAATAACAACAAGCAAGACTCCACTCAAGATAATCAATCACGAGGACCAATTAAGGTCAATAAACACGAAACCGAGTCGAATGATAACCAACAACTCGGAATCATCATAAGTCGAGGGGGAGGCCCTCGGCTCTTGGGTCGACCACGCAAAGAAAGTAACCAAACATCGAAATCCGGATACCAAACCAAGATTTTACCGAGTTTAAATAAAACCCATTATCATTTTTGCCCTTTTATACAAAATCCGAACCATATTAATAGAAATTCGTGGGTTTGGGTAAGTTTTTCAACAAAATCGAGGCACCTTGTGCCCACTTACCCGCAGATCTACAAAGATAACCCAAGAAAAATGGTGGAGGAGATGTGGGTGGCGTCGAAGGTGGTAAATCGAGACGAGGGGGGAGGTTTTCGGGCGCGTGAATCACCACTACGTATCAAGGAGAAGGTGGGGAGTGATTTGGGAGTGGCGGTGTATGGTGGTGTGCGGCGGTGGTGGCCGGACGTGGGGTGGCCGGCGGTGATAAAGAGAGGAGAGGGAGAAGATGTGGAGTGTGGAGATGGAAATGAGTTATTAGTTTAGGGTTAGGGTTTTAATATGGAGATTTTACACTTTAGGTCCCTCTACTTAGTTTCTTTATATTTTGCACACAAAACCTTTTTATCACCAATTTTAGTTTATAAAAACGCCCCCGTACGTAAGTAAAAACTTACTAAGAAATATTAAACGTTCCCAAAATTCGTTATATTCACCATTTGACGGCTTTATATATATATTCCACCGAAATTTATAATAAATACGTTATTAAACATCCAACGTATTAAAACTCGTAAGTTATTAAACTTTTAGGTTTCCTAGTGCCGGAGTCAACGTAGTACTAAGTGAGAATTTAAGAATACATCACCGAGCATAAAATCAAGAATGAATTATGAAAATAATTCACGAATTCCATAACATCATAAACACATAATTATCCATAAAATAGGTCTTACAAGTTCGTTGTGAAATAAAATTTCAAATAAAGATTATAAACGAACTTTAACGTAATGCGGGTTTTTAAAATAACTCCCTAAATTGCCGGTTGTCACATCCTCCCAGTCTCAGAAGAAACCCGTCCCGGGTTTCACTCGGAAAAATTCATCTACGAAGTGAAAAGCTTCGGATATCTCTTCCGGAACTCGTCCTCACGTTCCCACGTAAATTCTGGTCCATGTCGGGAATTCCAACGAACCTTGACGAGCGGAATGCGACTTCGCTTGAGTCGTTTAACTTCACGATCTAAAATCTCAATTGGCTCTTCCACGAAGTTCAATTTCTCATCAACACGAATATCCTTCATTGGAATGACAGGCATCTCATCGGAAAGACATTTCTTCAAATTACTAACGTGGAACACGTCGTGAACTTTACTCAGTTCATGTGGTAATTCCAACCTATAAGCCACGGGCCCAATTCTTTCCAAGATCGGAAATGGTCCAATGTAGCGTGGGTTGAGTTTACCACGTTTCCCGAAACGTATCACACCTTTCCAAGGCGAGACTTTCAACATCACTTTGTCTCCAACCTGGAACTCTAAGGGTTTACGTCTCTGATCGGCGTAACTTTTCTGCCTATCTCTGGCTGCTTGCAATCGATCACGAATCTGAGCTACTTTCTCTGTAGTTTCTAAAATAAGCTCAGGGCCTGTGAGTTGGCTATCTCCAACTTCTGCCCAACCAATAGGCGAACGACACTTTCTGCCATACAAAGCTTCGAATGGTGCAGCCTTAAGACTTGTGTGGTAGCTATTATTATAGGAGAATTCCGCAAGGGGTGAGTACTTCTCCCAGCCTTTACCAAAGTCTATGATGCATGCACGAAGCATATCCTCTAACGTCTGAATGGTCCTCTCACTTTGACCATCGGTTTGGGGATGATATGCAGTACTCATATCAAGTCTCGTCCCCAAAGCCGTCTGAAGCGATCGCCACAAAGCTGACGTAAAACGACTATCGCGATCCGAAATAATAGATATCGGGACTCCATGACGCGCAATAATTTCCTTCACATATAACCTCGCAAGTTTATCCACACTATCATCTTCACTAATTGCTAGGAAATGAGCAGACTTTGTCAGACGATCCACAATTACCCAGATAGCGTCACAACCGCTAGCTGTCCTCGGTAATTTGGTAATGAAGTCCATAGTAATCCGCTCCCATTTCCAGACTGGAAGTTCTGGTTGCGTTAGTAATCCTGACGGTCTCTGGTGTTCAGCTTTAACCTTAGCACATGTCAAGCATTTACTAACGTACGATGCTATATCTGCCTTCATATTTGGCCACCAATAGAACTTCTTAAGATCCTGGTACATCTTGTCGGAACCAGGATGAATAGAGTACCTTGACTTATGCGACTCATGCATAATTAACTCTCTAATTTCTCCATATAAAGGTACCCAAATCCGATCTCCAAAACCTAACAATCCATCAGAACGCTTAACAAATCCTTTCTCATTATCAGCCATCCCAAATATACTCTCGGCAGATCTGTTTTCTGCTTTCAACGCTTCCGTTTGAGCTTCAAGTATTTGAGATGGTAACGGCGATACGATAGTCATTCCCAATGACCTCACTCGTAACGGTGGTATTCTCTCCTTTCGACTAAGAGCATCAGCGACAACGTTTGCTTTACCAGGATGGTAGTGAATTTCACAATCATAATCGCTTAGCAACTCAATCCAACGTTGCTGTCTCATATTGAGCTCTTTTTGATTCAAGATGTGCTGTAGACTTTTGTGGTCAGTAAATACAACACACTTGGTTCCGTACAAGTAATGTCTCCATATTCTTAAGGCGAAAACCACATCACCTAACTCCAAATCATGGGTAGTGTAGTTTTTCTCATGCTTCTTGAGCTGTCGGGAAGCATAAGCTATCACCTTCTCTCGTTGCATTAATACGGCTCCCAATCCTTTATGTGAGGCGTCACAATAGACGACGAAATCCTTGTTACCTTCCGGTAACGCTAAGATAGGAGCACTACTGTGACAACCGGCAATTTAGGGAGTTATTTTGAAAATCCGCATTACGTTAAAGTTCGTTTATAATTTTTATTTGACATTTTATTTCATAACGAACTTGTAAGACCTATTTTATGGATAATTATGGATTATTGATGTTATGGAATTTGTGAATTATTTTCATAATTCATTTTTGATTTTATGCTCGGTGATGTATCCTTAAATTCTCACTTGGTACTACGTTGACTCTGGCACTAGGTTTACCTGACGAAAGATTTTATGATTCGTCTTACGAGTCCGACTATATTTTATTTATGTACGAGATGTTTCGTGAGATATTAAACGTTTGAAATAAGTTCGGGTTCGGGCCACATGTTTTTACATTTACCCACGTTACCCGCTCCACACCGTTAGTAATATTATTATTACTTTTATTTACCATTATTATTATTAATAGAAAAAGGAAAAAAAAATAATAAAAAGTAAACTACAAATTGGGTCCTTGTGATTTTCGGTTCATAAGCAACACACACCAACACCTCACCACTTCATCCTCATCTCTCTTTCTTCTCTTTGACAAACCCTAGCCGACATCCAAGATCCGGCCACCACCACAGCCACCGCCGGCCACCACTCAACACCACCACTATTTTCTAATCCCCCATCATCTAATCCTTTAGATCTACTACCCCACGCGCCCCATACCACCATTTAATCTCACGAATCACCACCATTTTCACCACCAATCGTGTATTTTTGAAGGGTTATCACGGTTTTGAGCTTTTAGATCGAAGGTGAGACGAGTTTCACTCGTATTTTTGATAAAAATCATGACCTAGGGTCACGACTTAAAGATTTTCGGATGGGTTTATATATAACTACATGGAATACTTATGGGTTTTGGTTGGAAATATATTTTCTATAAAGTTTGGTATCC
This sequence comes from Artemisia argyi, assembly GCA_030686995.1. NCBI lineage: Eukaryota > Viridiplantae > Streptophyta > Magnoliopsida > Asterales > Asteraceae > Artemisia > Artemisia argyi. The sequence goes on along the minus strand of CM060700.1, from coordinate 804,888 downwards.
GATTGGGTCGATTTGGGTTCGATTTGTGGATGGATTTGGTTGTTTTATGATATGTCGAAGGCTGGTTTCTTGGTTCGAGCATAACCGAGACTATTGAGGTCTCGGGGTCACTTTTGGGTCGCTCATAAAACCAAGTCGAGACCTAAATGGGTTCTCGTTTGGTTGCGTCTCGAGCCTTGAGCTCGTTATTGCCTTGGTTCGACCCTTGTGGGTCGCGGCTCTTAGCCGTATTATTATTGTTGTTGCCGAGACTTTGATGAGTCGAATGGGTATTTTGGAGTGCTCCTTGGAGCCTTATTTTGTGACCTTGGATTGTGTTTCGAGCCATTGTGGCTCGTGAAGTGTACCGAGACTCATTTGAGTCGAGAAGACTCGGGTTTGGCTTGGTAAACCAACCCGAATTTGGACCTTGGTTATATTCATTGTCATTATTGTTATTGTTGTTATCTTGGTTTGGTTTGGCTTGGTTGATTAGTTTTGGCCGAACACTTGTGGGTCGAGACCACGTTTGGTCTCGACAATGGATATTTGGTATTGAGAAGTTGTTGACGAAAAGTGTGATTGGGGACCGATTGTGAGACGGTCACTTAGATTGACGGAGATAGGTTAGTCGGGTGCCGTAGTCGGACCCTATTGTTGTAGCACGTGGATTGGGATTGTTTTGGACGGAGATACTTTTGATTGTTATAACTTTTACATTATTTTGGACTTGGACAATGAGCCGAGAGTCATGACTCGGACATGTGACCATTTCGTATAACTCGATAACTATTTACAAATAAAACATAAATAATAAACTCGTAATAATAATTATTGATAATATAAACGTTTATATGAATATATAGACGTGAATAACGGATATATAATTATATAGACGCGTATATTAATAATAATAATAATAATCACGAGTCGTATTATAAATAATACAACTAGATATATATTAGGCTACGAAAGTGGCGTAATATTATTGAACGTATTATTATTATAAAAATGTGTTATAAAACGAGAAACTCTCGACAAATTATTAAATATTAAATAAAAATGCCATTTTATATAATTAAAGAGTAAACTTATCGAGTTATGCGGAATCATTGTCACCCAAGTTCAGGTAAGTTTTATTTGTGACTTTCGTGTTGTCACGGATATATGACGATTAATATAAACGTTTTATATAACTAAATAACCACTTAACCGTAGGGTTGAACCGGGTTATTTGGCTATATGAAATGAATATATTAATGGGCATCGGATCCTACGACGCCCATAGGTTGTGGTATATGTAAAGTGTAATAAATTGCGAGTGTATATATCGGGAAATCTGGCCAATTTGACGATATGTATGAGGAATTTATTAAACTACGATATATACCATATAGTATTTATGTGCTATGTGCTTTAGGTTGGGTGTAATCTTGGAACGGTATGTTACGTAAATAAATATGAGGATTATCAAATCGACGGATTCGATAAACTTCGGCGATTAATTTAAATGATATATGGGGCTAATATTAGATCCATAGTTTATTTTGTTATTCTTTGTGTGATCTTTTGGTTTGTCTTGAGTCGACCCACCACCCGTATGGATACCAAACGTAAATACACCAAACTAATACGAAATGGATTTTCGGAAATAAAACGGATTCTCGTCCGGGTTTGGGAATATTTTGAATTTGAGGAAATGATTTCTGAACGAGTTAATATTGTTAGGTCGTGCCAAGTCCGTAGTTGCTGTTTCGTGAGTTATTATACATCTTATTTCTACCGAATTCTTCTTGCTATTTTCTGGACTTGAGGTGAGTCATAGCCCCACTTTTTAATCTTGAACTATGTTTTCAATACTTGGGGTGCGAAACGTGAAACTTATTTTATGTGGACTATTATCGCTTTTATATGCTTTCTAAACTTGCTATGCGTATGGACTAGGATGTATGTCAGCTTTAGTCACATATTTTGTGTGTACTATTCAAGGTTGGCTTATTTGGTTATTGATGGATTGTCAGCTTTAGTCACATATTTTGTGTGTACTATTCAAGGTTGGCTTATTTGGTTATTGATGGATTGTCAGCTTTAGTCACATATTTTGTGTGTACTATTCAAGGTTGGCTTATTTGGTTATTGATGGATTGTCAGCTTTAGTCACACCTTTCGTGTGTACTATTCAAGGTTGGCTTATTTGGTTATTGGTGGATTATCAGCTTTAGTCACATATTTGTTGTGTGTACTATTCAAGGTTGGCTTATTTAGATACTGTAGTGTGCACCTATAGGTTATTAATACTTCGGAGGTTATCCGAGTATTTATTGGTATTGCGGGGGTTACCCGAATATCTATGTTAGAACGGAGGGTATCCGTGTGTTAGGTTGGAGTGGAGGGTATCCGCAGGCTTTTAGCGAATCCTTAGTCTAGCTAGCAAGCGTTTTGCGTATATGTCCACTATATTGTTAGATGAACTTAAACCTATGATCTCACCAGCGAAAACTGACTTTTAGCACGTTTTCTCAGGTAATTAAGTGATGATATGCATGCTTGGAATGGAAGGCTCGGCCAAGGCTCATGGTTTATGGATCTATTTTTCTAAACTCTGATAAATAAATTTTTGGACCTACTGTTATGTTATTTTGGGCCTGACTCTGAATGATGTTGGGATAAATGTAAACCTTAAAACCCCGTTTTGGTTGTGTTTTTATTATGTTTACTTTATCTCGTTCTATATTGTCTTGTGTTGGATACCAATCCCCGTAGCACCCCGAAAGCTTGTTGAGTCTTCCGCTGTATCAAATTTTGGGGGTGTTACAACTACACAACATCTTCTTAAGCAATTGAAACGCTTCCTCTTCTTTATCTCCCCATTCATACGTAACACTCTTTTGAGTCAATTTGGTCAGTGGTTTAGCTATCTTCGAAAATCCCTCAATGAATCTTCGGTAATAACCAGCTAAACCCAAAAATTGATGGACTTCGGTTGGGGTTGTAGGTGCAGCCCAATCTTTTATCGCCTCAATCTTAGCAGGATCCACATGGACTCCTTGTCTATCAATCACATGACCCAAAAATTGTACCGTTGGAATCCAGAATTCGCATTTCGAAAACTTGGCATAAAGTTTTTCCTTCTTGAGCAATTCTAAGATGAGTCTTAGATGCTCCTCATGCTCCTTCTCACTCTTTGAATAAATCAGAATATCATCGATGAACACAATCACGAACTTATCTAAGTAAGGCTTACACACACGATTCATGAGATCCATGAATATTGCCGGTGCGTTAGTCAACCCAAACGGCATCACCTGAAACTCGTAATGCCCGTAACGGGTTCTGAAAGCCGTTTTCGGAATATCTTCCTCGCGAACTCGAAGTTGATGATATCCCGATCTCAAATCGATCTTCGAGTACACACTCGATCTTTGGAGTTGGTCGAACAAGTCGTCGATCCTAGGTAACGGGTATCTATTCTTCACCGTTAACTTATTCAATTCTCGGTAATCAATGCACATACGAAACGATCCATCCTTCTTCTTCACAAATAAGACTGGGGCTCCCCAAGGTGAAGAACTTGGTCTTATGAATCCTTTTTCGGCTAACTCCGCCAATTGTTTCGACAACTCTTCTAGCTCGGTAGGTGCAAGACGATAAGGCGCTCGTGCAACAGGTGCAGCACCAGGTATTAACTCAATCTGAAACTCCACTTGTCTAGTCGGCGGGATTCCCGGCAAATCATCGGGAAACACATCAGGAAAATCACGAACTATAGGCACATCTCCAATGCACCTTTCCTTCTTCTTCGTCTCTCCCTTCTCAGAAATTTGAGCTAAGAAAAGGTAATATCCCTTCTCCATTAGCTTTGGCAACTTAGTGCATGAAATCACTGCTAATCGGGATGGGCTCCTAGAATCCTTTCTGTCTCCTAATATATTTAGGACTTCCTTTCCGTATGGTACACGCACGATCTTCTCATCGCAAAGTATGTGAGCACGATACTTCGACAACCAATCCATACCAATGATGACATCAAAACTTCCTAACGTGACGGGTAGAAGATCTATGTTGAAAGGGTGGTTCAAGAAATTTAACGTACAACCGCGAATGATGGTATTAATCCTTTCTATATTCCCATTAGCTAACTCAATATCATATCCAATTCCTAAGGCCATCGGGGGTTTCTTGAGTAAGGGTGCAAACGTAGTGGACACAAAACTCCTATCGGCACCAGTATCAAATAGTATGGAAGCATAACGATTATTGAGAAGGAACGTACCAGTAACGACGTTCGGATCTTCTCCTCTCTCGTTCCCGAGTGCATACACTCTTCCCTGAGCAGCTCCAGCTTCCACACGTTGGTCCCCATTATCTTGTCGTCCACGGTTTCCTCCAGCTCCGCGGTTTCCATGATTGTACCCATTACCCCCCGAGCCTTGGTTTCCACGATTCCATGATTCTCTACACTCATTCCTATAGTGTCCCTTCTTTCCACACCCATAACAAGTAACATCTGCCTTGTTTCTCATCTCAGGAGCAGCCTGAACCATAGCAAGAGGTCGGGCTCTACAATCCTTAGCTGTGTGTCCTTTCTTTGAGCAATTCTGGCATTTCACACTACACCATCCAGTATGACGCTGGTGGCAACGATCACACTTGGGTGCATCACTGTTCGGATTCTTCTTATCTCCATTCCCAATAGCATAAGCCTTAGCTTGTCTCTTGCTTCGGTGATCATTACCCTTAGAGTGACGGTCTCTCTTTCTCTTTCCATTCTTCTCCTTATCAGCTTCTTCTAATTCCAACGAATCCATAAGTTGTTGAGCAATTGTGATTGCCTCATGGATGTTTGCAGGCTTAGCAGAAATCACATCATTTCTCGTAGCTACAGGCAACCCAGCAGTATACCTCTCGATCTTTTGAGTCTCGGTTTTCACCATATCTGGGCAAAGCAAGGCTAATTCCTGGTAACGACGATTGTAAGTCGTCATATCATTACCTTTCACCTTGTGGTTCCAAAACTCAATCTCTAGCTTCTTGACCTCATTCCTTGGGCAATAAGTCTGAATCAGCAGAGACTTAAATTGCTCCCAAGTCATGGCATAAGCTACATCACTCCCAACTGAATTTCGGTAATTGTTCCACCAAGTTAAAGCTTCATCCTTGAAGGTAAAAGAAGCAAACTTTACCTTCGCATTCTCCGCACAACCACTAACATTAAACACTGACTCAGTCTTCTCAATCCACCTAACTAAGTAAACCACTCCTTCAGTTCCACCAAACTCAATAGGTCCACAAATCTTAAACTCCTTGTAGTGACATCCGTTAGCACGAACAGGTGGAAAAGTTCCAGCAGAATTGTTGGAATGATTTGACTCAGCTAGTAGTTCAGCAACTCTTTGCTCCACAAGTTGATTGATCATTGCTTGATCCACAGTAGGTGCATTAAGTGGAACATGATCATTGTCTCCCTGAACATCAACATTTTGATTCCTGTTGTTGCGATTAGTAGTGTCCAGGTTGTCAGGAGTAGGGGTTTCAACATTTCGAGTAGGTCGGCGTCCTCGACGACTAGGGGTAGTCGTTGCAGGACCAGTTCTGGTAGCTCTGACAGGGTTTCGTCATACAACCATTAATATAATTCCAAGACAATATCAACCACGCAAATAGGAACACAATTCTCCATGTACGCCAAAAACCGTAAAATATCATACGAGCTCACCATCGTCCATAAGTAGCGATCAATACATCGTTCCATACCACCAACAGGCATAATAGATACTAATCGTTCCATATGAGACGAACGTACAATCCGACTATCATGACATAAGAGATATACTAACTAGCTCTCCTAACCAAATACTCCTTGGCTTATGTAGCAACACAATAACCTGATTCCAAATCGATCTAGCCACGATGCTGGCGTAGACTCCTCAAATCCGTAACAACTCAACAATAAACTCAGCAATGACCATCTCAAGTCGGTCAGACATCCGCGAGATCCTCTCGCCCTGTGCAGTAATCTGAGCCCACACCCTACCAGTCTCACCTAACTCTGCATGCTCAGCAGAAACCTCAGAAGGTGCATCCGATGCCACAGGACTACCAGGTGGTGTATCAAACAAAACAGATGATCAGGTGAAACCGGCTCTAACGGATGTATCGGGGAATCGGGCTTCGCAGAATGAACTGAATGTGCTAGCGACCCATCATCATCAGACATCTCCTCCTCCTGAGGATCATCCTCTTCCTCATTCTGAGGGTCATCATTCTCTTCCTCATCTTGAGGGTTATCATTCTGCTCACCCGCGTACTCTTCGTCGAAGGGGTACTCCATCACTCGTCATCTCCGAGCGGCGAACCACGAGGCGATAAAGTCGGCGACTTAGGGCGACAATGGGACGATAAAGTAGTAGTGGCTGAACGCACGACCATCACGTATGGGTCATCAGGGGCCATAGTGATCTACGATGGGCGACGCGTACTAGCAATAAAAATTCTTAACAACAACACCTGCAAAGGAGGCTATAATTTGTGACAACGGCGTAGGGTAGGTGTAAGTGTTTCAAAACAACTAAATCACAACTCAAAATACCATACCAAAAATCCTCATCAAATAATTCAATCATATAATCACAATAAAAAGAATTTCAAACACCGCATTACTAAAATGTTTATAAAACATATAGACCATATAATTCCTCGAAACGCCATCTTATTACTAAAATCCATAAACCTCAAATCATCTCAATAAATCCCAAATCTAACAATCATCTCAAATATCTCGTAATACCTCAAATAATAGAAGATGCTTCGGCTTGGCGGGCTGGCGGGCGGTGGTCAAGGATCATTTTCTATAAAATACGGTTATAGTTTAGGCGTTTATTTACCTAGTTCTCTATAACCTTGGCTCTGATACCAATCTGTAACACCCCCAAAATTTGATACAGCGGAAGACTCAACAAGCTTTTGGGGTGCTACGGGGATTGGTATCCAACACAAGACAATATAGAACGAGATAAAGTAAACATAATAAAAACACAACCAAAATGGGGTTTTAAGGTTTACGTTTATCCCAACATCATTCAGAGTCAGGCCCAAAATAACATAACAATAGGTCCAAAATTAATTATCAGAGTTTAGAAAAATAGATCCATAAACCATGAGCCTTGGCCGAGCCTTCCATTCCAAGCATGCATATCATCACTTAATTACCTGAGAAAACGTGCTAAAAGTCAGCTTTCGCTGGTGAGATCATAGGTTTAAATTCATCTAACAATATAGTGGACATATACGCAAAACGCTTGCTAGCTAGACTAAGGATTCGCTAAAAGCCTGCGGATACCCTCCGCTCCAACTTAACACACGGATACCCTCCGTTCTAACATAGATATTCGGGTAACTCCCGCAATACCATAAATACTCGGATAACCTCCGATGTATTATAACCTATAGGTGCACACTATAGTATCTAAATAAGCCAACCTTGAATAGTACACACGAAACTATGTGACTAAAGTTGACAATCTACCAATAACCAAATAAGCCAACCTTGAATAGTACACACAAAATATGTGACTAAAGCTGACAATACATCCTAGTCCAATACGCATAGCAAGTTTTGAAAAGAATATAAAAGCGATAATAGTCCACATAAATAATTTGCACGTTTCTCACCCCAAGTATTGAAAACATAGTTCAAGAGTAAAAGTGGGGCTATGACTCACCTCAAGTCCAGAAAATAGCAAGACGAAGTCGGTAGAAATAAGATGTATAGTAACTCACGAAACAGCAACTACGGACTCGGCACGACCTAACAATATTAACTCGTTCAGAAATCATTTCCTTAATTTCAAAATATTCCCAAACCCGGACGAGAATCCGTTTTATTTCCGAAAATCCATTTCGTATTAGTTTGGTGTGTTTGCGTTTGGTATCCATACGGGTGGTGGGTCGACTCAAAACAAACCAAAAGGTCATATAAAGAATAATAAAATAAACTATGGATCTAATATTAGCCCAATATATCATTTAAATAAATCGCCGAAGTTTATCAAATCCGTCGATTTGATAATCCTCATATTTATTTACGTAACATACCGTTCCAAGATTACACCCCATCCTAAAGCACATAGCACATAAATACTATATGGTAGATATTATAGTCTAATAAATTCCTCATATATATCGTCAAATTGGCCAGATTTCCCGATATATACACCCGCAATTTATTACACTTTACATATACCACAACCTATGGGCGTCGTGGGATACGATGCCCATTAATATATTCATTTCATATAGCCAAATAACCCGATTCAACCTTACGGTTAAGTGGTTATTTAGTTATAGAAAACGTTTATATTAATCGTCATATATCCGTGACAACACGAAAGTTACAATTAAAACTTACCTGGACTCGAGTGACAACGACTCCGCATAACTCGATAAGTTTACCCGTTATATATACAAAATGACAGTTTTATTAAATGTTTGATAATTGTCGAGAGTTTCTCGTTTTATAACACATTTTTATAATAATAATACGTTAAATAATATTACGCCACTTTCGTAGCCTAATATATATCTAGTTGTATTATTTATAATACGACTCGTGATTATTATTATTATTATTAATATACGCGCTTATATAATTATATATCCGTTATTCACGTCTATATATTCATATAAACGATTATATTATCAATAACTATTATTACGAGTTTTATTATTTATATTTTATTTGTAAATAGTTACCGAGTCATACGAAATGGTCACATGTCCGAGTCATGACTCTCGGCTCATTGTCCAAGTCCAAAGTAATATAAAAGTCATAACAATCAAAAAATATCTCCGTCCAACACAATCTCAATCCACGTGCTACAACAATAGGGTCCGACTACGGCACCCGACTAACCTATCTCCGTCAATCTAAGTGACCGTCTCACAATCGGTCCCCAAACCAATTTATCGTCAACACAACTCCAGTTAATACCACGAGTCCAAAATACTCGTCAACCGCTTCAAAAATCAATTAAGTCACAATAATAGTAACCAACAATAAATAAATAACCATAACATAAACTTTGCCGAAATATATATATTTCGACACCACAAACGGTTCTCAAAAATAACCGTATCCGGGTCAAGTTACCAAGTCAACCCGAGTCGAAAAACATATACCAAGTCACGTGGGTCCCACCCGAGACCACAAGGTCTCGGCTAGCTCACGGGAGCTCGACCCAAACAAAAATAAATAACCAAACCGACCCAATGGGTCGTCGGCTCCATCCCAAGTCGAACAACAAGAACAACAAGCAAGACTCCACTCAAGATAATCAATCACGAGGACCAATTAAGGTCAATAAACACGAAACCGAGTCGAATGATAACCAACAACTCGGAATCATCATAAGTCGAGGGGGAGGCCCTCGGCTCTTGGGTCGACCACGCAAAGAAAGTAACCAAACATCGAAACCCGGATACCAAACCAAGATTTTACCGAGTTTAAATAAAACCCATTATCATTTTTGCCCTTTTATACAAAATCCGAACCATATTAATAGAAATTCGTGGGTTTGGGTAAGTTTTTCAACAAAATCGAGGCACCTTGTGCCCACTTACCCGCGGATCTACAAAGATAACCCAAGAAAAATGGTGGAGGAGATGTGGGTGGCGTCGAAGGTGGTAAATCGAGACGAGGGGGGAGGTTTTCGGGCGCGTGAATCAACACTACGTATCAAGGAGAAGGTGGGGAGTGATTTGGGAGTGGCGGTGTATGGTGGTGTGCGGCGGTGGTGGCCGGACGTGGGGTGGCCGGCGGTGATAAAGAGAGGAGAGGGAGAAGATGTGGAGTGTGGAGATGGAAATGAGTTATTAGTTTAGGGTTAGGGTTTTAATATGGAGATTTTACACTTTAGGTCCCTCTACTTAGTTTCTTTATATTTTGCACACAAAACCTTTTTATCACCAATTTTAGTTTATAAAAACGCCCCCGTACGCAAGTAAAAACTTACTAAGAAATATTAAACGTTCCCAAAACTCGTTATATTCACCATTTGACGGCTTTATATATATATTCCACCGAAGTTTATAATAAATACGTTATTAAACATCCAACGTATTAAAACTCGTAAGTTATTAAACTTTTAGGTTTCCTAGTGCCGGAGTCAACGTAGTACTAAGTGAGAATTTAAGAATACATCACCGAGCATAAAATCAAGAATGAATTATGAAAATAATTCACGAATTCCATAACATCATAAACACATAATTATCCATAAAATAGGTCTTACAAGTTCGTAGTGAAATAAAATTTCAAATAAAGATTATAAACGAACTTTAACGTAATGCGGGTTTTTAAAATAACTCCCTAAATTGCCGGTTGTCACAAATCATAGCTTCCCTTCCAGAATATAAATCATCTCCTTGTCGAACATAACCTGTAAATCTTGACAAAAATAGACAAGACAACCTCGCGTAAAATCGGCGGCATCCTATATAAGTTTCTAAATCCTAGAAAACAAAGTAAGATATAATGCTTGTGGAATGAAGTTTGCAGATCTCCTGGAGATTATAAAACTTAATAATTCACAAAAACCATAAGACTCCGTTAGAAAAACAAAACCGGTAAAATTTCCAGATTTTAACTCCTGACGCCGTCAAGAGTAAACTCATGACGCCGTCAGAATGGACCTGCAGAAATTCTTATGTTAAGTTTCCGGAAAATTTCTGGAAAAACTTGGTCCTACTTCCTGGAAAATCATGCAAAACTTCATTATGACTCAATACAAGCATTTGACTCTAACAAATACGAATATACATGTTCATTTAATATTGTGGAGAATCATGATCGGTTTGTTTCTTAAAAACATATTTGGGGTTTCCCCTTACACTTATCTTTTGCAAAAATACTTTTAGGTTGGAGTTAAGACTAGGCTAAACAACAAAGTAAAGTATTTCCACATTTTAATTTAGAGACATGATCAACCAACAATAAAAATGAAACATGCATACGGAAGCAAATAACAATCAAACAAATAAAATCACACAAAACATGGGTTGCCTCCCAAGAAGCGCTTTTCTTTATTTACGAGTCTTGTAGCTAGACTCAAAGTCATGGGTTACTACGTGATTTCATCATTGGTTCCATTCTCAAGTTGTAGATATTCCTTGTAGAAACCAATCACCTTTTTCTCAACCGCCCCCATAATCATTTGGGCAAATTCTTCATCGACTTTATACCTTGGTCCAAGGGCCAAACAATCTTTGTAGTAAAGACTTCTTTTTTCCCATACATAGTCCATGCCCTTTTTCTTATCCTTCTCATCAATATCCTCAAAAGCACCAACGTTGTCCTTATCAAAACGAGATATAAAGCGAAATTCTTTCATTCTATTAGGCATCCTATAAGTGATACTATCGATGTCACTTGCAAATCGGATCGTACCTTCTACCTCATCATATTCCAACTTAGACTCCTCAACAAATGGTTTGCCAAACACAACATTGGATAATCGACAATCAATAACATTAGCAAGATCCTCCACAATCATAAAGTCGGTGACAAAAGTGAAATTACCAACAAAGACACGTAAACCTTTAATTCTCCCGACAAAGTTACAAACTCCACCGGGGTACTTGGGATCCCTTCTAGGTTCAAGTCTTGTTTTCACTATATCATTATAAACCGTTGAGGACATAATGTTGATTGGAGATTTAAAGTCAATGTAAGCATTGCTAATGTGCCTATATCCAATCATACATGGTATCTTAGCATTCTTAGGATCGCCTCTCTTGATCTTAGGTTCAATTATGGTGAAAGGAGATCGCGGGTTATCAATAAGATTGTTATAATATGCAATCTCCTCCTTAGTGGGGTATAGATTAAAGTAGTCATTAAGCTTCGGATCTATTTCCTCCTCTTCTAGTCCCTCAACAACATTCACAAAGTCATTAGGCCCTAGGTCCTTATTTGAATACAAGGCAGTTGCTAGGTCACTAAATGCATGTTCGAGTTCAATCTTAATCAACCTATTAAGCTCTCTAAGCTCCCTAATTTCACTCTCAATTTGTTCACGTAACACAGCCACTTCTCTAGGGGAAAGGGGTGGATTCGCGTTTTCCATAATGGTCAACGGAATAGTCAATGAGTTTAATTTACTAACAAAGGCACAAAGAAATGAGATAGACTAAAGAGAACCTAAAAATAAAAATAAAATCTTACTAGAAAGGAATCTAGCAAGTAGACATAATAAAAAGAAATTCTAACCTAGACAATAACTATTTCCCCGGGCTGCGGCGCCAAAAACTTGATGCGTGGGAATCGCAACAGGTTTTACCTCTCGAGGGATCTCGAGAAGCTTACAACCCCCACCAGGCAGTGTACCTGATCGTTGTAGTATATTATAGTGACAAGTACCGGGGGATTGATCGTTCAGCTTAGGAATAGTGTCGCTAGGATTAGAAAGCCTAAATACTAGTTCTAAAGGTGAGGGATGATTATTTTTGTGTTTTTATATTTTATGGAAAGCAAGTAAAAATCTCGGGTTTTGGAAGAGTGGGCGGAATTAGTTGCTATTCAACTAACCCAATACTAATATGCAATCAAAATAAAATACTAAAAATGAAATTAAACTAATTATACTAAGGTTGTGAGCAGTAATTGGAGAAAATGTGTTTATTTAGATTTCACTACTCCCTAGATATCTTTTACACGTTAATTACTTGTTATAATTGCATGGATGACGGATCGTATTCCTTAATACCATTCATGGGGTGGCATACATAACTCCCCAATTCTATGAGCTCTTATCTCCTCCTACACCATGTCCAGCACAACTATAGGGATTGTAAACAGTGGCTCATGCATTAAATACAACCAATAAAGACCTAGTACGCCTCAGTTCATGTTTTTTAAGACGTTCAAGCATGTTACCATTTGGAGATCTGCCAGTTTTCTTAAGCCTAACATATAAATCATTCATCCAAAACAAGAATAAACAAGTAATCAACACATAATCAATATCTAGGTTTCATTAGATCTAAGCAAACACAAAAGAGATCTAGCCTAGCATGATAGAATTAAGATAAGAACAAGATATAGACAACCAACACATAGACATATTGATTGAATTAGAAGAACACTTATCTTAATTAATCATGCAAGGTATCAAGGGGTTGGAACCCTTGAAAAACCTGTAAAGTTACACCAAAATCGTCTTTAGGGTTTCTCCCAAAACTTCTCTCCTTAAATGTGAAAAACTAGAAAACTATATATAGGAAAATACGGATGACGGCGTCAAGAACAAAGGTGTGACGCCGTCATCTCGCCGCCAAATACTTCCTCGGACGGCCTTGATCTACTTCTGACGCCGTCAAGGCCTAGGCCGTCACACAAATTACTCTTGACGCCCTGTGTGTGACGCCGTCATCAACTACGGATTTTAATTCTTGGGGTTTGACGCCGTCAGGAAAACTCTTGACGCCTTCATGAACTCTCGGATTTTATTATTGAGGTTTGACGCCGTCAGGAAATTACTCTTGACGCCGTCACCTACTGTTCCCAGCATGGAAAATTGAGACTTTGCCGTTTTCTTCACTTTTATGCTCCAAAAACGTCCAAAATGGCTTCTTTTCCAGAATTCACTCTCCAAGTACCTAAAATCACAAAAGGAACGATTTAGGGCAATATTTGATCAAATAAGTTCGGATTCGGGCTTAAATGACCCCCTAAACACGGATCATTTTTCGCCTCATCAGTTTTGTTGTGAGGGCGGCGGTGTGATGGTGGTGGCCGGTTTTGTTGTGCGGCGGCTAAGGTTAAGGAGAGGGAGAGAGAGTGTGTTTGGTGAGGGTGATTGTGTTGTGTGTGTGGTGAGATAACCACAAAGATGATTTTTGTAATATTACTCTAAAAAAAATCTTTTCTTTTTAATAATAATAATAATAATAATAATAATAATAATAATAATAATAATAATAATAATAATAATAATATTATTATTATTACTAATATGAGTGGGTAAATAAGGGTGAGTGTAAAATACACGGTCCAAAACCCGAAACTCATTTCAAAACGTTTAATATCTCACGAAACGTTCCGTAAGTAAATAAATATTGTCGTACACGTAAAATCAAGACATAAAGTTTCTGTTAGGTTATCCTAGTGCCGGAGTCAACGTAGTACCAAGTGAGAATTCAAAATAAATCACCATGTATATCTCCATATCAAATCATTAAATAAATCTCAAATTCCATAACGATATTAAATATAAGCAACCATAAAATAGGTCTTACAAGTTCGTTACGAATAAAATTCCAAATAAAAATTTATAAACGAACTTTAACGTAATGCGGGTTTTCAAAATGGCTCCCTAATTTGCCGGTTGTCACATCCTCCCAGCCTCAGAAGAAACCCGTCCCGGGTTTCTCTCGGAACAATTCATCTACGAAGTGAAAAGCTTCGGATATCTCTTCCGGAACTCGTCCTCACATTCCCACGTAAATTCCGGTCCATGTCGGGAATTCCAACGAACCATGACGAGCGGAATGCGACTTCGCTTGAATCGTTTAATCTCTCGGTCCAATATCTCAATCGGCTCTTCCACAAAGTTCAATTTCTCATCGATACGGATATCCTTCATCGGAATAACCGGCGTCTCATCAGAAAGACATTTCTTCAAATTACTAACGTGAAACACATCGTGAACTTTACTCAGTTCATGTGGTAATTCCTACTGATAAGCCACGGGCCCAATTCTTTCCAAAATAAGAAATGGTCCAATGTAGCGGGGGTTGAGTTTTCCATGTTTCCTGAAACGTATCACACCTTTCCAAGGCGAGACTTTCAGCATCACTTTGTCTCCAACCTGGAACTCTAGGGGTTTACGTCTCTGATCGGCGTAACTTTTCTGTCTATCTCTGGCCGCTTGTAATCGATCACGAATTTGCGTTACTTTCTCAGTAGTCTCCAAAATAAGTTCGGGGCCTGTGAGTTGGCTATCTCTAACTTCGGCCCAACCAATAGGCGAACGACATTTTCGGCCATACAAAGCTTCAAACGGTGCAACTTTAAGACCTGTGTGGTAGCTATTATTATAGGAGAATTCCGCAAGGGGTAGATATTTCTCCCAGCCTTTACCAAAGTCTATTATACATGCACGAAGCATATCCTCCAAAGTCTGAATGGTCCTCTCACTTTGACCATCGGTTTGGGGATGATATGCAGTACTCATATCAAGTCTCGTCCCCAAAGCGGTTTGAAGGGATCGCCACAAAGCTGACGTAAAGCGGCTGTCGCGGTCAGAAATAATCGATATAGGGACTCCATGACGAGAAATAATTTCCTTCACATACAACCTCGCAAGTTTGTCGACACTATCATCTTCACTAATCGCCAGGAAATGAGCAGACTTAGTCAATCGATCCAAAATTACCCAGATAGCGTCACAACCGCTAGCTGTCTTTGGTAATTTGGTAATAAAGTCCATCGTAATTCGTTCCCATTTCCAAACTGGGAGTTCTGGCTGCGTCAATAATCCTGACGGTCTTTGATGTTCGGCTTTAACCTTAGAACATGTCAAGCACTTACTAACATACAACGCTATATCTGCCTTCATATTTGGCCACCAATATAGCTTTTTCAAATCCTGATACATCTTGTCAGACCCAGGATGAATAGAGTACCTTGACTTATGCGACTCATGCATAATCAACTCTCGAATTCCTCCATACAAAGGTACCCAAATCCGATCTCCAAAACATAATACTCCATCAGAACGCTTAACAAATCCTTTCTCATTCTCAGCCATCCCAATTATGTTCTCAGCAAGTCGGTTTTCTGATTTCAATGCTTCCGTTTGTGCTTCAAATATTTGAGACGATAACGGCGATGCGATAGTCATTCCCAATGACCTAACTCGTAACGGTGGTATTCTCTCCTTTCGACTAAGAGCATCAGCAACAACGTTTGCTTTACCAGGATGGTAGCGAATTTCGCAATTATAATCGCTTAGCAACTCAATCCAACGTCGTTGTCTCATATTGAGCTCTTTTTGATTCAAGATGTGTTGTAGACTTTTATGGTCAGTAAACACAACACACTTGGTTCCATACAAGTAATGTCTCCATATCCTCAAGGCAAAAACCACAGCACCTAACTCCAAATCATGGGTGGTGTAGTTCTTCTCGTGCTTCTTGAGCTGTCGGGAAGCATAAGCTATCACTTTCTCCTGTTGCATTAACACAGCTCCCAAACCTTTATGAGAAGCGTCACAATAGATGACGAAATCCTCGTTACCTTCAGGTAACGCCAAGATAGGAGCACTACACAATATCTACTTAAGTAATTGAAATGCTTCCTCTTCCTTATCTCCCCATTCATACTTAACACTCTTTTGAGTCAATTTGGTCAACGGTTTAGCTATCATCAAAAATCCCTCGATGAACCTTCGTTAATAACCGGCTAAACCCAAAAATTGACGAACTTCTGTTGGGGTTGTTGGTGCAGCCCAATCTTTAATCGCTTCAATCTTAGCAGGATCTACATGAACTCCTTGTCTATCAATCACATGACCCAAAAATTGTACCGTCGGAATCCAAAATTCACATTTGGAGAACTTGGCATACAGTTTCTCCTTCCTGAGCAATTCTAAAATAAGTCTTAGATGCTCCTCATGCTCCTTCTCACTCTTTGAGTATATTAGAATATCATCAATGAATACGATCACAAACTTATCTAAATAAGGCTTACACACCCGATTCATGAGGTCCATGAATACCGCCGGTGCGTTAGTCAACCCAAACGGCATCACCTGAAACTCGTAATGCCCGTAACGGGTTCTGAAAGCCGTTTTCGGAATATCTTCCTCGCGAACTCGATGCTGATGATATCCCGATCTCAAATCGATCTTTGAATACACACTCGATCCTTGAAGCTGATCGAACAAGTCGTCGATCCTCGGTAACGGGTATCTATTCTTCACCGTTAACTTGTTCAGCTCTCGGTGTAACACCCCCATTTTTAAGTTTGTCGCAGCGGAAAATTTATTTGGGTGTTACGGTGAGGATCGAAGTTTTAACCAATAAAATGGTTTAAAAGAAACATTTTGAAAGTTATTTGTCATTTAAATAATAATTTTGATAAAAGATGAACCATTTGATTTAAAATCTTATGAAAAGATACAAAGATTTGTAAAAATGACAAATTTGATTTTTACACCATTTTAATTTATCAGAGTAATAAATGCCCACTCCGTGTCTTGTCCTGCTCCGTTAAATTACCTGAGATACACATGCTTAAAAGTGTCAACACAAAGGTTGGTGAGTTCATAGAGTTTTAGGAAAAACCCTTTATTTTGTTAGATTTCAGGAATATTTGGTATTGATAATATATAAACAAAAATGAAACAAGTATCGAGTATATTCACAAATAAATCATATAAGTATTCAATCCTATTAAATAAAGAATCAATAATCTTAACATGAGCTGGAAACTCATGATACTAACTCAATCAAATATATAATTCACGTATGGTCAAACCTATACAGCTGTATCTAAATATATGTTGAATACATATATATTTCCTTTATAGATATTGCACCAAGCCTCATGACACGCAAGACGTTAACAGAAGGGGTGTTCTATCAAATCAATGACAGATTTTGCCCTCGTGTAATAGGTGATTTGCCAATTCCTATTTTTACTCAAATATAGTGTATCAAAACTAATGCGGCTAACCAATTGCAATTGGCATTCCGTCAAGCATTAGTGGGATCGGAGGTCAACCCGAAACAGGTTTCGAAGCTGTCCACTATATTCGCGCTCACTTTTCAGTGGTTAATGGCTCATGATAGAGGGACTATATGGCGATAAGCTAACTTAGGCAATATCAAGGACTAATGGGCTCATTTAGCACACATCATGAAATCAAGTATCGTATCACAGAAATCCATTTGAAAACAGTATCGTTTGAGTATCAGAAATTCAGTTTGAAAATATCATCATTTGAGTATCATAAATTCAGTTTGAAAATATTATCATTTGAGTATCAGAAATTCAGTTTAAAAATATCATTATTTGAGTATCAGAAATTCAATTTGAAAATAGTATCGTTTGAGTATCAGAAATTCAGTTTGAAAATATCATCATTTGAGTATCATAAATTCAGTTTGAAAATAGTATCGTTTGAGTATCACAAATTCAGTTTGAAAATAGTATCGTTTGAGTATCACAAATTCAATTTGAATATTTCGCCAGTAACACATTTATATCACATACCACAATAATCGAATTGAGAATATTTTCATATTAATAACAATATTTCAGTCAAATAATTCATCAATAAATCTATATTTCTCATACCGCAATAATCACATTGGAAACATTGATATATTATAAATCACAAATTATATTATTTTAATATCAATTAGGAAATTGATTTGAATCATGTATTTTATTTTATTTCATATACTTATCAAGTTATCAAAGTATATGTAAGCATGTATCTCCCCCAATGAGTTAAAAACAATTATTTGAAATGGGGCTATGACTCACCTGGATTGATTTGGAAATGATGAAAAGTGAGATAGGATGAGATTTATGGGAACGTCTTTGACACAGAACCTGATAAATAAATTTATCAGAGAATATAACCAAATACTATTTGGTAAATACGAACGAATAACGAATAAACATTATTCGTTATGACGAATAGATGATGTGAAGTGAAATTATTATGCCATGCATGATATGAAAATACTTTATTTAAAATATCCATCGTAGTTTTACCTTTTTAAATCGTAAGTAAAAATATTAACCTTTTAAGTATCGTTATATATATAGTTAACGTAAAAATAAATAATATATATATAAAACGTAATAAAAATGCATATGACGTGAGGGTTGCCGTAAAATATAAAATACAATAAGAATGTCAAATAGATTATGTGTAGTCCTTGTCCTTTTTCCAATTTTACACTTTTTATACTAACGGCGTTAGCGTCACACCGTTAGTCCTTTTTATATTTATTTTACAATTATAGTCCACTACATGTCCAATATTACAATCTAAGCTTGTAACAATACTATATTATCAATTTTTATCCTTTCTTTCTGTTTCTACATTTTTAGTCCTTAGTTTTCACAGTTTTCACATTTAGTCCCTATATGTGTCGTCGCGTTACATTTTTAGTCCAATTTTTGCAAAAGTGACTATAAAAATTTTATAAAAATTTCCGTAGCTTCTTTTATGAATTTCAAGCTTATTTCAACTGCTTATTTTAATAAAAGCTTATTTATTTAGCTTAGGGGCTTCAATTCGAACCAAACTAAAGCCCATTTAAAATTTTAGAGGCGAGGGCATGAAAATTCTTTTGGGCTTTAACTTGGGCTTACTTTGTGATTCTAAAAATGTATTTTATGGGCCCAGTGGGCTGTTAAAACGTAAAGTCTTATTAGGCTTAGATTAAGCCCAATCGACAAAACATTAGTTTTTATATAAGTTTTAATTTGAAAAATCCGGTTGGTGTCGATTTACTTTGGCTCGAGTAGGGTGTCCAAACGTGATTATTTTTACAAGTTATATAAGCGAAACTAATAGTTTTCTAGGTGGTCTATTAGGTCGAGCAAAAATATTATATGCTTGTTACGTGAAATTTTGAGTTATGCGTGTACTTTGTGACATGTTTGGATCGATTTATTATTTTGAAAAACCATGAAATATTTACTAAGTGTTTCAAATGATTTTATACGCGTGACATGGTTTGAAATGGATGCATGAATGGATCGTAACGTTACAACTAAAGTGAATTATAGGTGCTACGTGACTCCTAGGCCTTCCAAGATAGAGGCTAGTCATGTTTCGTGTTCTAAAAATAAATATGTACGTGTATATATATACTAAATGAAATACGATTGAACAAATGTTGAACATGGTGCATGACATAGATTTAACGTGTGAAATGGATTGAGTAAGGATGGAAACTACTTACAAACACCTTAGAGATGATCAAAGGTCGAGAGTGATAGGATAGAACACAAGAATATCACGTTTCCAAGTATAACCCAAACGTTATACTTATTATTAAAAACCGATTTCCTTTCCTTGCATCCAAGCTTATATACAATCGACTCTTTGAGTTGTAGAGTAAATTTTTAGAACTAATGGTGTATGTGAAAGAGTATAGAAATGATATGAAGCTAGTGCATGCATGTCGTATATATGTATCAACTTGAATGAATCGGGTGGTGTTAAATTCACCAAATAGACACAAGAACTATACATGTCAGGATACTTAGCTTCAAGGACAATTTTTAATAGATATAAAATGGAATGTGAGTGCACATTTCATGGGAATTGTTTGGGTGACTCATGAATGCATGTCGACATAACCATATATGTATAAACGATTTACAAAATCATTCACCACTCGTATATACTTGATCATCTCCAACATTTGAGCATAGAATCATCTTATAAACATTATTAGGATCATTTAGAAACAAACGGGGATTAAAATGGATAAGAAATGAATTTTGTATGAATCGTTTGGGTCGATTCATAGCCAAACGGAATGCCTCGTAAAAATGTATCAAATCTCAACGTGTGAACGTGAGATTCGACACACTAATAGTTGGCTAGGAGCTTAACAAGGGTGTGCAAAAATATACATAGGTCGTGTGTACGAATTAAAAATGAACGAGACGTTTTGTGGCTTACTTAGTCGATTTGTATTATTATTAGAAATGAATTTTGGGTTTTGGTGTGGGCCGGTTGGGCTTAGGGGGGATTAAGGGCCCATTAGGTTTAGAAATTAATTTTAGTAATTAGTTTTATTAATTAGGTTTAGTTAAATAAATATTTTGTTAATTTTGTCGAGAACTTGTTTTGTCGTTTGGCGAATTTGACAATATCGTAATTGTGACCATTTTAATATACAAAGAAAATTTTAAATTTCCCTGTAAAAATGGTGATTACAATAATGACAAAGATTATTTATATAATTAACCGAAGTTAATTATACGAATTTTCGCGAGGTTTTACAGTACCCACATGTCATTCTGAATTTCGTCCCGAAATTCAAATTTAATGTGATTACTCAAGTAAAGAATTTTTGAACAGAGGTTGTCGGGAGATTTTTATTCATAAAACTACGGAAACGGGATTCAGTTAGATTTACTTGTACCCAACAAGATAAGGTAACTGAAGTATTTAAGGGTTGTGAATATTGAAATTAGTGGTCATGAATAGTAAAATAACGGCTAGTAATAGTGACCCAACGGTCGGGAATAGTGCCCAACGGTCACATTTAGCCTATATATACCACTACCAATTTCCACTCCTTCCATTAATCACTTTCCTCTCATTTTCCATCAAAATGCCGCATCTCATAACCATCTTAGCGATTGTATACGTCGTCCTTGCCGCTATCTACTTGGCGTACGTTCCGGATGAAGACTTTGGATTCTTGGTTGCGATCTTGATGTTTGTCGTACCCCTGACTATCCTTGCTATTACCGTCGACAAGATCTGGGGGTAAAATCTTAAGCTAGGGTTGTTTTGGATTAAGTTCTTGTTATGTTTTTATGTATTTGTAACGAATAATGAATAAAACTCGTTTTATTTTTAAGAATTTGTCTCATTATTATTTTTAATATTTGGTTTATATTTATTTTTCAGCATAATTAAAGTGATTCATCCTGTGGTGGCTCTTGCTATTGTTTTGTTGGTGGGAGTCTTATTTGTCATTGCGGATCAACCTATTGAAGATTCCTTTGTTTGTTGTAATAACCCGACATTTTCCCATTTACTAATTTCTTGTTAGACTGAAAAATTTCTTTGTGAATGTGACATTCAGTAGTTTCAATATATCATCGCATCTAAATTCTTACTTTCATTGGTGAAACAACAATACGAATATTGTCGACCAAATAATGTGGTGAACTCATATTTGCTTCGCTAAAAACCCACGCGTATCGACACCGCGATAGTATGGCATAAGAATTTATAAACAATTACCAGGATCCAATAAAACCCGAGGCTCGTCTAATTTCCCTCGAGTATTACAAAAATCAAATTGTATCCCGCACCTCACCTTACTTTAAACATTCACTTTTATTTTTCTTACACTTAAATTTCTACACAACTAATTAAAACAAATAAAAACCAAATGAAAAATATAAGTAGGCATATATATGAAAATAAATAAACTCAAACAAAATGTACCCCTCTTATCCCTTAACCTAGATAACCTACACCTCGTTTCTTTCTCTGTCCCCCCTCCTCTACACGATGAAACCCAGGCAACCATTTGTGGTATTGCAAACAATTTCTTTCCTATACACATATCACCACACCACCCAAATCCATACTTCATCCTTTTCTACTCTCCTCCAAGCCGCCCCTATGAAACCAAGCATCACTTTCACCTCCTAGGCCTCGCGTGGATTGACTGCTGGGATCGATTCACAGTCCCCATCACTCACGAGGTGTCCTCTTTGTCCTAACCTTGAAGTCAAACGCGAGCCCCCATGGGTGACTAAGCTGTGGATAAGCACTTCCCCTTTTGGCTAACAACTCAACTCACCCTCAGAAAAGATGGAATCAAGAAGTCCTTGTATTGATTCTATAGATACCAATCGGCTCATAAGGAAATCCACACATCTCAAAAACCCTCACAATCAAATACTAGTAGTTATTTGAAGATAGTTCCTGAGATTCGAAAGGTGTGTGGATTTGCTTGTGGTCGAGTTCGAGTTCTTTGGGTTTCGCCTTGCTCTCTACAATCTGGTCTTCCCCCTACTTGTTGTAAGGTTTCCATGTCCATTTGTTTATGTTCTCTTGTTTTGTCCAATCGAATGTATATACACTCGTTGTAGATTACTGAGTTTCGGATTTATTCTGTCTCGTTAATATTCTGTGATGAATCGAATTAAAGTCAAACCTTGAGGATTAAAATAATTGTAGTAGTATTGAATGAAATTTTGGGTTAACGTTTTGGGTGGTAAGACTTAAAAACCAAACTTTGAAAAACGGAAATAAATAAAATCGGACGATATTGGCTCGTTAATGGGAAGTGTTGTTAGTGCTACTCATGATCGAATCGGCTGCTAGTCGTAGAATTAGTAGTCTGTTAAGTTTCCAGCTTGTTTGGTTTGGATTAAAACCTATCCGTATGTCGAAAGTCATGTGCAAATCGTTGAATTCGCTTGAAGATAGATGCCTGGATTACGAGCAGACCTTGGCTCATTCCATAGATAGTATTGGTCACATTTTAACGAAAACCACAAGTGTAGTCTTATGTTCGTACCATGTCCCGACTCCACCAACTCACGTAGAGTGAGTTGTGTCGCTACTTTTGTGTTTGTGTTTGTGTTGCTCGGTTTGAAGGACCCCAGGTCCTCCACTTGGGTGTACCTTTGAATACCAAACTCCTTATCACCAATATTTCACAAGCTTCACTATCCCGAATTGAAGGGCAACAAAAACTTGTCTATGTTTTGATTCTTTGAGTCTCATAAAAACTTCAGGGTCGAACTCTTTACTTGAACCGTCCCTTGCATCTAAACTATCTCACTTGGTAGTGTGTTAGGGCCTCTTGCCCAAGATTACTACTTGATTGGGATGCTGAGCCCAGCCGGTAAGGCCCAAACCAAGTGGATTCACCTTGGGCCACAGCCCACCCTTGTAACCAATGTAAACCAACGCATATCGTGTTTGTGTTATTGCTTTGTACACGACTCGTCTTCACATTAGCGAACCAAATTCTGCCTTGTCTATTCGCGACCATTCCCGACGCGTTTTCCATAAGCCATACTGCTATGCACGTATTATGAAAGGAAACTTTGACATAAACTTAAAACCAAACACTACTACACATATTTCAATAACTATAGAGTTAGCTTAAACAAAAACTATAACGTTATGAGTACTTGTAAAATAATGATTTACGCCACCCCTATATCTTTTATGTAACCTAATATGTTTTTATAAAAACTCATGTATGATTTACAAAACATAAAGTGACAATCCCAGTTTTATTACAAATATATTGCCTAAAACTTTTATTAAAGTGCATGTACTTACATTTTCTTTTCATATTTTGACGTAAATACATAAATACCTTTAAATACAAACTTTCTACTTATACTTAAGTCATGCCCGATTTTTTTAAAATTTTATACATATAATCTATAAGCAATTTTAATTACAAATATTCTTTAGTGAAACTATTATATCAAATTTACATATATACCCTATTTCTTTACAAACATATATATACACCTTTAAACAACGTCTAAAGACCCAACCTCATATGTCGCCATCTATCGTACATCTCGTCTTTCGGTCGCTATTCGCGCTTGTCGTCTTTCGTCTACTTATGTCCGTGTACACTTTCTAGAGCCGATATTTGCAAAACTAATTTCAAACCTAAATAATGCCACCCAAACAACAATAACGTAAACATTTTAAAAACTTTTAGATTTATTTAAAACTGGAACCATGAACTAAATTAAGCCATACTATTCTAGGTTGCGCGTTGGATTTGTCACCATCTTATTGAATCTATTGCATCGCTACTACTACTACTGAGGTGAGTTCATAGTCCCACATTTTACTATGTTTTCAAACCCGTGGGGAGATACATGCTATAAATCTGAACACAAGTATTTTCTTTCTGTATGCTATCCTGATTGATATTGCCTAAGTTACTGTTTCTGCCATAAGTCCCTCATATCATGACCCATTAATCACTTGCGAGTGAACGCGAATATAGTGAATAGATCTATTGGAAGTTGACAGCCCATTTGTGCTAGCCGGATAGATAGCTTTCGTGCTAGCCGGATTGATAGTCAAATGCACTTTATTTGAGAACTACTAGGAAACTGGCAAACTCCTATTAACCGAGGGCCCTATCACCTACATCATACTATTATGTGTAGGCTTCTATCCCATAAGATTATTATATATTTCTTATGGCTGCATAACGACGTTAAGGTTTGCGTGTCATGAGGCTTAGTGCAATATCTTACATTACGATGTTACTGTTTTCATAACGATTTGACTTGTGTTCAACTATTATAACTTAAACACTGTGGATTCACTCAACCTTTGTGTTGACTCTTTTAGCATGTTTTATCTCAGGTAATTAACTTGCATCTATGGCACGAAGTGGAGCAGGGCACCCTTGGGGTTCACTTAAAATTGTTATCATTCATTTTGATTCAAGACATTTTCCTTATGTATTTCTAAACTCATTAAACCGTTATGGCTACTCTGATTTTATGTTTGATGAATGATAACGAATTTTCTCAAAAAGACTCTTTTATGTCGTTCTCTATGATTATGGCTATGTTTCTATGAAGTAATACCCCGATTAGACTTCCGCTGCTTCAGTTCCATTTTTCGGGGTGTTACAGATTGGTATCAGAGACATGGTTATAGAGAACCAAGTGTATTTTCAAAACACTGGACTATAACCACGTTTCAAAATGAACTATTTTACACCTTACTACCTTGTGCCCTCCGTGCCTGCACTTTACGAGTATCATGCATAGAGATTTGCTTAGCAGATGATGCATAATTTATAAATATCATGGCTAGTAGATATTTAACATTACTTATACTAAGAAGGCTCGTTTTACTTATTTTACTTCGGCTTATTTTACCTTGTATTATTTTGGGATATTACAGTACTATGTCGCCCCCGGTTATTATCTTGTCTGACAGTGACGACGCACCTCTGGCATCACCCCCTACCATCATACTATCTGATATCACCTTACCTGTTTCTCCTGCTATCCCCTCTGACGTCCCTTCCGGGAATGCTTCCGGAGAGACGAAGCCCTTCGAGGAGGGTGAAGTCGCTCCAACACCCCATGATTCGTTTGCTGATGGACCACTTTACCGTCCCCTTATTGGACCTATGACCCATGATCAGTACCTCCAGGACCAGTACCTTCAGTCTCAGCAGTTCTTGGCAGCTGATGATTGCCCCACCCCACTCCCTAGTCATCACTCTGGATCTGACGCTGACGGGGAGTCATCTGACTCAGATACTGTTGATACTACTACACCCACTCCACCTCCACCACCGCCTGCCCCGGCTCGCCGGCGCAAGCGTGTGCGTATCCTTGAGCCCTATGAGCCTGAGCCTTTTGGAAAAAGGTTCAAGTACCACCCAGATGGACCTACTCTTCGCTTTACCGCTCGTAAGCGAGCACGTGCCCCACTTGCTGCTATATCACTACCCCTACCTCTTTCTCCATCACCACCATCCTCACCATTACCACTGGCTTCGCCGACATCTCCTTTACCCCCGCCTCCCCCCTACATGCTACCTACTTTCACCACTGAGACTTTTCCACCTATGCCGCCACCTACTGTGTTTACTCTCAGACTACTACTGTACCTGTACCACCTACCACTTCATCTCCTATTCCCGCACCCCCATCTATTGTCACTGAGACTGTTCCCTCACCTGACACCTATGAGGGGGAGGATGCCCAGAGTTGTTCATATCTGCCAGAGGCTATCCGTCATTGGAGATTCATAGAGGGACCCCCGAGAGTATCTGAGCTTGGGGAGAGTTCTACACCTGTGCTACCAGTCACCGGAGAGCCGGTGCACCACACTGTTCCACTACTGGCAGCTAGACTGGTTAGACATGAGGATAGGATCGATGATATTGTAGGTGTTGTGGAGGAGATTTCTCTCGAGCGAGTAGAGAACATGGAGGAGGAGGTGACTAACCTCGTGGTTCATAGGGTGGCTTTGGAGCAGGTATTTCAGATGATGGGCACTGAGTTGGAGGAGACCATGGATACAGTTACCGAGATGGGTCACAGGTTGGATGTTCAGAGTCATGAGATGCAGGATCAGCGAGAGATTTCAGTGATTACGCAGCAGATGCTGGAGCATCAGACACAGGAGCTAGCTGCTACCACTGCTACAGTCCATGCACTCAGAGTATCCCTTGAGGAGGTGCGAGCTCGAGAGCGAGCGAGAGATGCAGAGATGTTGGGGATGATTCGGATCATTCGAGACTTGGAGAGGAGGTTGGGAGGCGCACCTGGAGCCCCATAGATCTATGACATATCACTGCATGCAGAGACATCTAGCTTGCCCTATGTGGCATTAATAATGTTGTATTTTGTTATTTGAACAATGTATCAGATTATTAAAACCTCGTGTTGGTTATGATTGTATTGTATGGATATTGATTTATGTTGTTCTAGTATTTGATCTTATGTTATGACTACTCTCATGTACCACCATGTTGTGACTCATTATGAATGTCATGTATGTTGTGAAATTATGTTTCTTTTCAAGCATGTCGTGATACTTATTTTGATTGATATGGTTGTGTTGGTGATGATGTACTCATTGTATGGTTGAATAACATTATAACCTCGACTGTTATGGGATTGATTGTAATATTTCTTTATATTGTGTTAATCTTGGTACCAAATTCTCAAGTATGTATTGTGATTTTTTTTTAGAAGAATGGCTCCTCGTAAGAAGGCAACAACAACAACAACCCCTGCAACCCCCACAACTCCTATGACTCCAGCTGCAGTTCAAAAGTTGATTGCTGACGGTATTGTAGCTGCATTAGGAGAGCAGGCTGCGGCCATGGCACGATCCAGCAGTACGAACAGGCCAAATGGAGAGGGCGAGACATCTGGGACACGCAAGTGTACTTACAAGGATTTCATGGCCTGCAAGCCTACATGCTTCAAAGGGACTGAAGGAGTATCTGAACTTGCTCGTTGGTTCGAGCGCTCTGAAACAGTGTTCTCAAGGAGCGGATGCTCTAATGAAAACAGGGTCTCGTTTGCTACTGGTACCCTACTAGAAGATGCTTTGTCCTGGTGGAACACTACTGCACAGAACATGGGCATAGAGGAAGCTCACCAAATCACTTGGGCTGACTTCAAGCAAAGGATGTTAAGGAAGTACTGCACTCGCACAGAGATCAGAAAACTGGAGGATGAGTTTGACCGCTTGGTGGTAAAAGGGGTTGACATCAAGACTTATGATCGAAGGTTTCAGGAATTAGCTGTGTTGTGCCCCACCAAAGTGCCAAACCTTGAGAAATTACTGGAAAGGTATGTGGAGGGTCTGCCTAGGAGCATAGAAGGGAATGTCACTGCTTCCAAACCTCAAACACTGGAAGAGGCTATGGAACTCGCACAGAGACTGTTGGAAAGGGAAATTAAGCATAACCAGACCCTCGGCAACAACAGTCATAAACGGAAATTTGATGACCGAAGGAACAACCACAACTCTCACAACCCTAACCCTCACAACAACAACTTTCCCCATAACAACAACAATAACAACTACAACCGCTACAACAACCAGAACTATCAACAAAACTGAAACCATCACCACAACCAACAGAATCGCCGACGAGAAGCCGCCAGGGCTTATGTTGCCACACCAACTGGAACTCAAGGCTATGCTGGACTCACTCCTATGTGTAACCGATGCAGACTACATCACAATGGACACTGTTACGCTAGGTGTGGGAGATGTCAGCGAACTGGGCACCAAACCCGAGACTGTAAGGCCACTGGCGCCAACTTGCAACCAGTGACTGTGGTGTGCCATGGATGTGGTGAGAAGGGACACTACAGGAACCAGTGTCCAAAACAGAATGCCAACCAGAACAACAAGGCTCGTGGGCGAGCTTACGTGATGGGAGAAGGGAATGACCAGCAAGGCCCAGACATAGTCACGGGTACGTTTCCACTTAACAACCATCTTGCTAAAGTTTTATTTGATTCTGGAGCCGATAGAAGTTTCGTTTCCATTGCATTTGCATCTTTACTTAACCGCGCCCCAACCAAGTTAAATACCACTTACGAAATCGAATTAGCCAACGGGGAACTTGAAAGCACTAACACCATAGTACGAGGTTGTACCTTACTCTTACTGGACCAGCCCTTCGAAATCGATCTTATGCCTGTTAAGCTGGGTAGTTTCGATGTAGTCATAGGAATGGATTGGTTATCCAAGAACCATGCTAGAATCATTTGTGACGAGAAGGCCGTCCACATTCCGTTTCAAGGTAGCACTTTAATCGTTCACGGCGAGCATAGTAAAACGCGCCTCAACATCATATCGTTCGTCAAGACAGTGAAGTATATCGATAGGGGATGTTACGCCTTTTTGGCACAGGTGACGGAGAAAAAGTCGGAAGACAAACGCCCGGAAGATGTGCCGGTAGTAAAAGATTTCCTTGAGGTATTTCCTGAGGAGTTGCCTGGTCTCCCCCCAGTTCGTCAGGTAGAATTCCAGATTGACTTAATACCAGGAGCGGCGCCAGTGGCTAGAGCCCCATACCGGTTGGCGCCATCGAAGATGAAAGAATTGTCTGAACAATTACAAGAGTTGTCGGAGAAAGGGTTCATTCGGCCAAGTTCTTCACCCTGGGGAGCCCCAGTATTATTCGTCAAGAAGAAAGATGGCTCTTTCCGAATGTGTATTGACTATCGTGAGTTGAATAAACTTACTGTAAAGAATCGATATCCATTACCCAGGATCGACGACTTGTTTGACCAGCTGCAAGGATCGAGCGTTTACTCGAAGATTGATCTAAGGTCGGGGTATCATCAACTGAGAGTTAGGGAAGAAGACATTCCCAAGACAGCTTTCAGGACACGATATGGTCACTACGAATTCCAAGTAATGCCCTTCGGTTTAACTAACGCACCAGCAGTGTTTATGGACCTAATGAACCGGGTGTGCAAACCCTACTTGGACAAGTTTGTAATTGTATTCATTGATGATATCCTCATTTACTCCCGAAGTAAAAAGGAGCACTCGGAACATTTGAAGACCCTTATAGAATTGCTCAAAGAGGAGAAGTTGTATGCGAAATTCTCCAAGTGTGAGTTTTGGATTGAGAAAGTACAATTCCTGGGACACGTAATCGACAGTAAAGGAATTCATGTAGACCCCGCAAAGGTTGAAGCTGTTAGGAATTGGGCGTCTCCTACAAGTCCTACGGAGATCCGTCAATTCTTAAGTCTTGCTGGGTACTACCGAAGGTTTATCGAAGGTTTCTCAAAGATTTCCAAACCTTTGACAGAGCTAACTCAAAAGAAGAAGAAGTTTGACTGGGGAGAGAAGCAAGAGTCGTCATTTCAACTCTTGAAACATAAGCTTTGTGAAGCTCCAATCTTAGCACTACCGAAAGGAAGTGAAGACTTCGTAGTATATTGCGATGCATCGTACCAAGGCTTAGGCGCCGTATTGATGCAAAGAAGTAAAGTGATCGCCTACGCTTCCAGACAGCTCAAAACTCACGAGAAGAACTACACCACTCATGACCTGGAACTAGGAGCAGTGGTATTTGCTCTTAAAATGTGGAGACATTACTTATATGGCACCAAGTGTACGGTATACACAGATCACAAGAGTCTCCAACATATTCTAGATCAGAAGGAATTGAACATGAGACAACGCCGATGGTTGGAGCTACTCAGTGACTACGATTGTGAGATTCGCTATCACCCTGGGAAGGCAAATGTCGTAGCCGATGCCTTAAGTCGAAAGGAGCGAATCAGACCCCTTAGAGTCCGCTCTCTGGGAATGACAATCAGGTCACCGTTACCATCAAAAATCATAGAAGCTCAGACTGAAGCCCTCAAAGAAGAAAACAGACCAAAGGAAAAGATCTATGGTATGCCTGAAAGTGAGAATGGATTCATAAGGAAATCAGACGGGAGATTGTGCTTCAAGAACCGAAGCTGGGTTCCACTCTATGGAGGAATTCGTGACCTTATCATGCACGAATCTCATAAGTCTAAATACTCCATTCACCCAGGTTCGGACAAAATGTACCAGGATCTTAAGAAACTTTATTGGTGGCCTAACATGAAGGCTGACATCGCCGAATATGTCGGGAAGTGTCTGACGTGCTCAAGGGTAAAGACTGAGCACCAAAAACCATCCGGCCTGTTGATACAACCCGAACTTCCAATGTGGAAATGGGAGAGAATCACAATGGATTTCATCACAAAACTACCTAAGACGTCAGGAGGATACGACACCATATGGGTTATTGTGGACCGTCTTACCAAGTCCGCCCACTTCTTACCAATTAAAGAGACTGACGACATGGAAATTTTGGCATGATTATATGTGAAGGAAATAGTCTCGCGACATGGTGTGCCAATTTCCATTATCTCAGATCGAGATAGTCGTTTCACATCACACTTTTGGCAGTCCTTGCAAAAGGCCTTGGGTACTCGATTGGATATGAGCACCGCGTATCATCCGCAGACTGATGGGCAGAGTGAGAGAACCATCCAGACCTTGGAAGACATGCTACGGGCATGTGTGATCGATTTTGGGAAAGGATGGGATAAGCATTTACCATTAGCAGAGTTCTCCTACAATAACAGCTATCACGCTAGCATCAAGGCTGCGCCTTTTGAAGCACTTTATGGACGGAAGTGCCAATCACCAGTATGTTGGGCAGAAGTTGGAGATGTTCAACTCTCAGGACCCGAACTTATTCATGAAACCACTGAGAAGATAGTACAAATCAGGCAGCGCTTGCAGGCTGCCCGGGACCGTCAAAAGAGCTATGCTGATGTGAGGCGAAAGCCTATGGAATTTCAAGTTGGGGATAAAGTTCTGCTAAAGGTATCCCCTTGGAAAGGAATGATTAGGTTTGGGAAACGTGGGAAGCTCAACCCTAGATACGTCGGACCATTCAAGATACTGGAAAGAGTCAGTCCAGTAGCGTACAAACTTGAACTCCCTGAGGAGCTCAGTAGGGTGCACAATACCTTTCACGTGTCAAATTTGAGGAAATGTCTATCGGATGAAACTCTCGTCATCCCATTCAAAGGACTTCGACTTGACGAAAAACTCAACTTTATAGAGGAACCAATGGAAATTATGGACCGAGATGTGAAACAACAAAAACAAAGCCGTATCCCTATCGTCAAGGTTAGATGGAACTCTAATAGGGGACCAGAGTACACATGGGAACGTGAAGACCAGATTCGTGCTAAATACCCACACCTTTTCACCGAGACGACCCAGACCACTACCGCGGACTAAGAATTCCGGGACGGAATTCAGAATTAGGGGTAGTGACTGTAATAACCCGACATTTTCCCATTTACTAATTTCTTGTTAGACTGAAAAATTTCTTTGTGAATGTGACATTCAGTAGTTTCAATATATCATCGCATCTAAATTCTTACTTTCATTGGTGAAACAACAATACGAATATTGTTGACCAAATAATGTGGTGAACTCATATTTGCTTCGCTAAAAACCCACGCGTATCGACACCGCGATAGTATGGCATAAGAATTTATAAACAATTACCAGGATCCAATAAAACCCGAGGCTCGTCTAATTTCCCTCGAGTATTACAAAAATCAAATTGTATCCCACACCTCACCTTACTTTAAACATTCACTTTTATTTTTCTTACACTTAAATTTCTACACAACTAATTAAAACAAATAAAAACCAAATGAAAAATATAAGTAGGCATATATATGAAAATAAATAAACTCAAACAAAATGTACCCCTCTTATCCCTTAACCTAGATAACCTACACCTCGTTTCTTTCTCTGTCCCCCCTCCTCTACACGATGAAACCCAGGCAGCCATTTGTGGTATTGCAAACAATTTCTTTCCTATACACATATCACCACACCACCCAAATCCATACTTCATCCTTTTCTACTCTCCTCCAAGCCGCCCCTATGAAACCAAGCATCACTTTCACCTCCTAGGCCTCGCGTGGATTGACTGCTGGGATCGATTCACAGTCCCCATCACTCACGAGGTGTCCTCTTTGTCCTAACCTTGAAGTCAAACGCGAGCCCCCATGGGTGACTAAGCTGTGGATAAGCACTTCCCCTTTTGGCTAACAACTCAACTCACCCTCAGAAAAGATGGAATCAAGAAGTCCTTGTATTGATTCTATAGATACCAATCGGCTCATAAGGAAATCCACACATCTCAAAAACCCTCACAATCAAATACTAGTAGTTATTTGAAGATAGTTCCTGAGATTCGAAAGGTGTGTGGATTTGCTTGTGGTCGAGTTCGAGTTCTTTGGGTTTCGCCTTGCTCTCTACAATCTGGTCTTCCCCATACTTGTTGTAAGGTTTCCATGTCCATTTGTTTATGTTCTCTTGTTTTGTCCAATCGAATGTATATACACTCGTTGTAGATTACTGAGTTTCGGATTTATTCTGTCTCGTTAATATTCTGTGATGAATCGAATTAAAGTCAAACCTTGAGGATTAAAATAATTGTAGTAGTATTGAATGAAATTTTGGGTTAACGTTTTGGGTGGTAAGACTTAAAAACCAAACTTTGAAAAACGGAAATAAATAAAATCGGACGATATTGGCTCGTTAATGGGAAGTGTTGTTAGTGCTACTCATGATCGAATCGGCTGCTAGTCGTAGAATTAGTAGTCTGTTAAGTTTCCAGCTTGTTTGGTTTGGATTAAAACCTATCCGTATGTCGAAAGTCATGTGCAAATCGTTGAATTCGCTTGAAGATAGATGCCTGGATTACGAGCAGACCTTGGCTCATTCCATAGATAGTATTGGTCACATTTTAACGAAAACCACAAGTGTAGTCTTATGTTCGTACCATGTCCTGACTCCACCAACTCACGTAGAGTGAGTTGTGTCGCTACTTTTGTGTTTGTGTTTGTGTTGCTCGGTTTGAAGGACCCCAGGTCCTCCACTTGGGTGTACCTTTGAATACCAAACTCCTTATCACCAATATTTCACAAGCTTCACTATCCCGAATTGAAGGGCAACAAAAACTTGTCTATGTTTTGATTCTTTGAGTCTCATAAAAACTTCAGGGTCAAACTCTTTACTTGAACCGTCCCTTGCATCTAAACTATCTCACTTGGTAGTGTGTTAGGGCTTCTTGCCCAAGATTACTACTTGATTGGGATGCTGAGCCCAGCCGGTAAGGCCCAAACCAAGTGGATTCACCTTGGGCCATAGCCCACCCTTGTAACCAATGTAAACCAACGCATATCGTGTTTGTGTTATTGCTTTGTACACGACTCGTCTTCACATTAGCGAACCAAATTCTGCCTTGTCTATTCGCGACCATTCCCGACGCGTTTTCCATAAGCCATACTGCTATGCACGTATTATGAAAGGAAACTTTGACATAAACTTAAAACCAAACACTACTACACATATTTCAATAACTATAGAGTTAGCTTAAACAAAAACTATAACGTTATGAGTACTTGTAAAATAATGATTTACGCCACCCCTATATCTTTTATGTAACCTAATATGTTTTTATAAAAACTCATGTAAGATTTACAAAACATAAAGTGACAATCCCAGTTTTATTACAAATATATTGCCTAAAACTTTTATTAAAGTGCATGTACTTACATTTTCTTTTCATATTTTGACGTAAATACATAAATACCTTTAAATACAAACTTTCTACTTATACTTAAGTCATGCCCGATTTTTTTAAAATTTTATACATATAATCTATAAGCAATTTTAATTACAAATATTCTTTAGTGAAACTATTATATCAAATTTACATATATACCCTATTTCTTTACAAACATATATATACACCTTTAAACAACGTCTAAAGACCCAACCTCATATGTCGCCATCTATCGTACATCTCGTCTTTCGGTCGCTATTCGCGCTTGTCGTCTTTCGTCTACTTATGTCCGTGTACACTTTCTAGAGCCGATATTTGCAAAACTAATTTCAAACCTAAATAATGCCACCCAAACAACAATAACGTAAACATTTTAAAAACTTTTAGATTTATTTAAAACTGGAACCATGAACTAAATTAAGCCATACTATTCTAGGTTGCGCGTTGGATTTGTCACCATCTTATTGAATCTATTGCATCGCTACTACTACTACTGAGGTGAGTTCATAGTCCCACATTTTACTATGTTTTCAAACCCGTGGGGAGATACATGCTATAAATCTGAACACAAGTATTTTCTTTCTGTATGCTATCCTGATTGATATTGCCTAAGTTACTGTTTCTGCCATAAGTCCCTCATATCATGACCCATTAATCACTTGCGAGTGAACGCGAATATAGTGAATAGATCTATTGGAAGTTGACAGCCCATTTGTGCTAGCCGGATAGATAGCTTTCGTGCTAGCCGGATTGATAGTCAAATGCACTTTATTTGAGAACTACTAGGAAACTGGCAAACTCCTATTAACCGAGGGCCCTATCACCTACATCATACTATTATGTGTAGGCTTCTATCCCATAAGATTATTATATATTTCTTATGGCTGCATAACGACGTTAAGGTTTGCGTGTCATGAGGCTTAGTGCAATATCTTACATTACGATGTTACTGTTTTCATAACGATTTGACTTGTGTTCAACTATTATAACTTAAACACTGTGGATTCACTCAACCTTTGTGTTGACTCTTTTAGCATGTTTTATCTCAGGTAATTAACTTGCATCTATGGCACGAAGTGGAGCAGGGCACCCTTAGGGTTCACTTAAAATTGTTATCATTCATTTTGATTCAAGACATTTTCCTTATGTATTTCTAAACTCATTAAACCGTTATGGCTACTCTGATTTTATGTTTGATGAATGATAACGAATTTTCTCAAAAAGACTCTTTTATGTCGTTCTCTATGATTATGGCTATGTTTCTATGAAGTAATACCCCGATTAGACTTCCGCTGCTTCAGTTCCATTTTTCGGGGTGTTACATTTGTATTGTAATAATTGTAACGATAGCACTTCCGATGCTAATTATTTGTTTATGTTTTAACTTTTATGGATTTTAATAAATATTTTCGTTATTGATGTCTTTTATTAATTATTGTGAATTATTGGTGTTTTTCTTAATTATACTTTTGTTGATTCCTATCATAATGGTGATGACATATGATAGGTATTTATTATAGGTTGTTCAATGTATTATGAACAGTTTATTTTAACTTTTTATCTTGCTTTTGAATTAAGATTGTTATTAAATTATTTATAAATATCATTGTTCCTTTCATAACATAATTCTTCCTAATTTATACATAGTTGATCAAGTTATGTATAATTGAGGACTAAATGATGTGATGTTTGGTTCAATCATATATTTATATAAATTGTTTTAGGTGGTGTTCAACGTGCTATTTTTATGATATAACACGTAATTTCTTGTTGAAATAAAGTGGAAAATTTTAGGATTCATATTATAATTCAAAAATTTATGGAGTAATTATTGTATATTGTTATTTGGTAGATGAGACAGAAATTTAAATTAACTTGGATTATTATTATTATGGAAATATTACAAGGGAGATTTTTCGATACAGTAGGAAGATTATTGTTTAAGTTACATCCATAGTAACTTGAAGTGAAATACAGGAAAGAAATACAACTTAGGAAATTTTAAACTAGATTTTATTTATCTTCAACAGGAATTTATTCATCTGTTCCAATCTAGTTGCCATTCCCTTGATACTATCAAGGTCTTTAAAGATTCTTCATTTTCTTGTAAAGGTCTTGGCTTTCCAATTAACATTGTAGTTTGGACATCGTTTCACATGATGACCATGTCCACCACATCCGTGACATACAATGGTTGTTGGTTGTACTTTCATGTCCTTAGTCCTGCAGCTAATTGTCTGATGACCTAATTTCTGACATTTCGTGCATCTAACCCTACATTTCCCGATGTGATGCAGGTTGCATTTTTGACACCAGGGTAGAGTTCCAAGGTAACCACTTCCAGAAACAGGTGCGACAAGACAATTTCTATTAGCTATCTGATTGATTCCCAGCTGATGTTGATACTTCATACGGTTTTCTAGATGTTTGCGATAACGATCTTGAGCATTGAAGATGTTGCAGTAGACGGGATTTACGGTTCCTGTGTCGGGTAGTTTCCTCTTCTGATTATTTCCATTTGGTAACATTCCTTGCCTAATTCCTTGATGATGGTTGATGGTAGGATTGATCATTCCTTCTTGAATCTTTAAGTGAGGTGGTCTATACTTCAAGAAATTTACAGGGTTTTGATTACCAAGTATACCCGTCTCTCTTCTCGGATAAACTAAGGTAGTCCCTTCTAGTACCACCGACACTATGTCATTTACCAATTTTCTGGATAGCTCCAGGAGTCATGGAAATTTCTGATGATGATTGATATGCATTGTTCATGTTGTCCATTTTCTGTAAACATAAATGAAACTCAACATTAGAATCCATATAATATCAGAAAAATTTAAATAATGAAGTTAATTATTTCATTTATAATAGACTGAATTGACTCCCTACTGTAATCTAATTTCAAGATATGTCTTTGTTGTATCATTTTATTAATGATCAACTCTTGATATGGGATTACTAAGGAACAAACCGACTTGTCTATTTCAAATGAAGTTTAATTATCTTTTCTGCATTCTTTAATTCCACTTTCAAAAATTGGTAAATTAGACAATTCTTAAAATTTTAGGTTAATTATGAAAATTTTTAAGAAATCTTAATTATTTGTAAGAAATCTTACGGTAGATTTGAATAATATTACAGATGTAAACAGAATATTAATAACTTGACCGATTGTCTTTGCAAGATAAACAATACAAGATCTTTTATTAATACTTCATTGATCTGTATAGAATCATTTGGTTATTATAAATAACAAATGATGAGATTTTTGCATGAAATATGGGGATTCATTACATGCATGATTTATACGGAAGAAAAGATTGATTCATAACATATATATATAACAGAAAGGATGTTATTATACAATATGATTTGATTACACGTTCTTAAGTTTCAGATTTATTGAACATTACAAGAAATATTAACCAAGTCTATTTGGTTTATTAGGAACAACAAAGAAACTTGTAACTTAAGATTAGTTATGTCTCTGACGTAAATATCTAATTTCTTTCTCAAGCTCAAGTTGTGCAGCTTCCATGTTTGAGAAACGTTCTTGACACATGTTCATTTGGTTTGCCAACATACTATCTAATGCGGCAATCTTTTGACCCTGATTTCTGGCTGCATCTCTGGCCATCCATAGGGTTCTCTCAATATCTTCAATTCTTACATGTGTTTGACCGTGTTCTCTTCTTGCACAACGAATCCTGGAGTCCAAACTTCCAAGTTCCTGGTTGGTGTTGTCCTTTATTTCATTAATCTTTATCCCTATCTCACATATTGTTCGCCTCTCAGCATCAGCCCTCTTGAACAATGCGTCAAGGTTACGGTCGTACCATTCAAATTGAGTTGGTCGTAACCCTTTTAGCTGTTCAGTGTGAGCATCCAATATGTCGGCATGTCGATAAATAAGATTCCATATTGATTCAGGAGTACTTATACCGTAGTCGGGAGAGTTAGGTGAAGATAAATTATTTGGAGAATTAGGTATTATAGAATCTGAAGTATAAGGTAACGGAGAAATTGGTTCAACATTCGTCCATGATATCTCTTGGCTCGAACCTTGTCCAACTTCGAACGTTGCCTGGCCACCAATCAAATTTTCATATGATTTAGTAGCTCTCCTGTAACAACCGTGGTTTTAGCAGGTCAGTTTGACTGATAGTCTTGACTCGGTTGACGTTTGTTTGGTGTGTCCTAGGTGTTTGAAGTGATATATGAGTGATATAGGTGAGTTTTAGCACTAAATCCCTTTGCGTAAGTGGTTTTATTGTGATTTGGAAAGTTTGAAATTTGGGAAAGTTCATTTTGATCACCTTTGTGGTGTAGAAATAACTTGTGTAGTTTTGGTGTTTTTGTGTTTTTGCGTAACGAGTCTTCGTTCAAGTAATTGAGCGTTAGTAAGTTACCTGGGATTTGTTTTTATGAGTTATATTTCAAAAAGAGTGTGAAATTCTATTTTTGGAAACTTTGTTTTGAAAATGATATTTTTCCGGTTTATCGTAAAATTAAGGTTTATCGCGTAAGACGTTAGGTTTTGTTCTGTGAGTTTATAAAATATGAAAAGTATGAGGTTTTGAGTGTAATAAATAAATTTAATAAAAAAAAATAAAAATATATATTTTATATATGTAAAATTCGGATTTAAGGGATAAGGGGGAAAAAGGAAACCCAATTTGAGTCCAAATATGACTCTTAGGCCCAAGAATTATCCCTAATTAATATATATACCAAACCAAACACCCCTAAAACGTTTTTACTGCAATTTTAGTCGATCCAAGGAGCAAGAAGGGAGAAAAAATTAGGGTTTATAATTGTGAAGCAATAATCAAGAATCAAGGTAAAATTCTTAAAATACATGTTCAATTGTTTGATTAATTAATATAATTCATGTAATAATTATTTGATGGAATCTAGGGTTTGTAAACTTCTGTAAATTATTGAAGTAAAACATGTTAGGATGATTAGATGTTAATATTATGGGTAATGGTTAAGGGAATTGAGTGTTAAACGCGTTAGATTATGTGTTAGGGTTTGGACAGATTTGTAAGGCTGTAAAGATGTGAGTGTATATAACAGATGGTGATGAGTTAAGTCACGAATTTTAAGTCTAAATTGAAGTATAATGAAAGAGATTTCCAAAAAGTCCAGCCACAATCAATTTTGAGGTCGGGAAGTCGGTCTTTTGATTTTTCTTTGTTAAGGTGTCAAAGCTGTCAAACCGGGACAGATTTTGGGTAAAAGTTTGAGGTTGGCATGTGGTTGTAAAAGTGGTATTTTGACTTGGTCTTCTGGAATAGTTAAGTTTTAGGTTATATTAGACTACCACGAAGAGGATTCGCGATAAAAACTTGTGGAAGTAATTATTAAAAATCAAAACTTTTTGGTGTGCGTTCAGATCCGAATTTGAGTAGTTGACAAGTTTGAATTTTCTATGAGTACTTGTGTGTGTTATTGGTCCATGGTCTTCTGGGATTAGCTTCTATGCTTATGAGAGACCATGGTAAATTTTTGGTGTGAGTTGTTGAGCTTTATTTGTCAAGATTTCATGTGAGTGAATGTACTCAAAAATTCTGCGTTTTCTGAGTTTTAGAGTGCAAGGGATTTAGTGAGTGTTAGGTTATGGTGGTGGTTAGTATGGTGTCTAGGAGATCCATGGTGGGTCATATGAGTCTTAGACATCCATCATATGTGTATTACATGGGTTGTAGCTTTTATCTTGACCTTGTGTAATGTGGATTATTTTTGTGTGCTATAGATTGTGAGTTGTTTTGTGGAAGCTGCGGAGTTTAAGGTGAGTTCATAGTCCCATATTTTTACTTTGTTTTAAACTTGGGATGGGAATGATGCTTGTCTTAAATGTTTTGGTTTACTGTGATTATGTGTGTGGTATTAAAGATCTTGGACTTATAATGTTGTCGTATGTATGCTATGTGTGATTATTTACTTGTGTGGATATATATGTTTGGACCAATTGGGGGGGAGTATCCAATTGGAGAGTAATACTCCTGCTCGTACCAAATTATGTGGATTGGATAATGTGATGATAATGCTGTGTTGTCCAATTGGGGGGGAGTATCCAATTGGAGAGTAATACTCCTACTCGTTGTTTTTGGGATTCAATTGGGAGGGTGCTTACCCTGTTGCTCGCGCATGCGACCTAATTGATGATATGTTGATGGGTACTAATTTGGATCGGTGGGCACGTTCCGCCCAATGGTTGCCTTATGAGTGTTGTTGCCTTATGTGTGGATATTAACTTGCAAATGCATGTAGCTATATGATAACTATAATTTATTTGTCCAGCTATATATTTTGTAATCACAGTAAATTCGGTTGCCTGGTGTGTTGAGTCTAAACCTATGAATCTCACCAACATTATGTTGACGTTTTAAGCATCATTTTCAGGTGAGCTTTCTAAGGATAAGATAGAAGGATGTGGATAGACGAGACCTTAGTTGCATTGGAAGTGACTTATCATCTATGTTTGGATTTATGTTTTGTTTTGGTTATTTTATTTTGGGGTATTGTTACAACACTTTGTGTTTGTGCATTGCTCTATTTATGTGCATGTAGTTGTTCTCTATGTAGACACCAGGTGTTGTGATGATATCCATGAAGTTACACCCGCGCGTTTCCGCCGTGGCGGGGTGTGACATCTCCTGATTCTTTGACGTAAAGGTGAACGAATAGGTGACGACGGAGGTGATCTCGGATTTAGTTCTATATTAGGTTGGGATTTTATTATTTGTACGTAAGGATCTTCATTATTTGGAGAATT
Organism: Artemisia argyi; assembly: GCA_030686995.1. Lineage (NCBI taxonomy): Eukaryota > Viridiplantae > Streptophyta > Magnoliopsida > Asterales > Asteraceae > Artemisia > Artemisia argyi. Next base: position 763,700 of record CM060700.1, on the reverse strand, counting down.
TTTATTGATTGACGAGGTATTAGTATTATGGAGAGTAGAATTGATATTCACGGGCGTTCCTGAAGACATGCTACAGTAGTAACCCAAGAATAATATTTTATGAGTATTTTGTATGTTAAAGATATAACAGTACAGATGAAATAACAATTGTATATGAGTAACTATTAAGCATGTAAGATAATCTCAACAAATAAAGTATGGAGCACGACAGTCTGCAGACACGGAGGGCATAAAATATTATGGTGTAAAATCATTATTTTGAAAATGAAGTTATAGTTTTAATGTTTGAAAACATTTAATTCTCTATAACTGTATCTCTGATGCCAATCTGTAACACCCCCATTGTTGATACAAAAGTTGGGCGTTCCTGGTTATTGGCTCTTGCTCTCGTACCAATTCGCTTCTTAGTACTTGCTACCTACGCACTAAGAAAATAAACAACACCGTTAGACTTATCGAGGGATTGTCTCCCCCGATTAGACTCCGGCGTGAGAGTAAGTAATCGATTTTTGGTTCTCGTAGAGAGTTAGGGTTCTGTATCGTACCTTGAATGAGAATCGTGTGATTCTATATATAGGAGTGTAGAAAACTTGTTTCTTGCTCCTTACTCTTTTGCACGCGTGGTGCTTATCCGAGGAAAGGATATCTATTATATGAATAGATAATCCTTATCGTGTACCCAATGGGTTTAGTTGGGCTTTGGGCCTTGTGGGCCCAAGCTAATGATACTGCGGCCTAAACCATTGTCATGGCAGCCCATTCGTGGTGGGCTTAGGCGCTAGTAGTGTATATTATTTGGATTCGTGGCCCAAATATAGACTATACATCATCATGTCCCCCCAGTCTAGTGTGTGCGGCTCGTAGCCGCGGATATTAGACTAATATTATCAGCGGTAAGCGTGGCGGGAGAACAAGTGAATATTACCGCCCATTTTTAAGTGCAATGGACCTAGTCCTAGGTATTTCAAACGGATACCTCGAAAAATGGGGGTAGTGTCCACGTGGCCCTCGTAAATCGGGAAAAAGTGCATGTACCGGTTCAGTTCCAGCCATACGTTTTTGTGAGTGGATTCCACGTGGAGATAAACTAGGGTTTTTTTTACCCCCTATATAAGAGTTACCGCCTCATTTTTTACGATCACACAGTAAAACACACACTCACTATCCTTCACTTTTCTTGAAAGCGTTTTTGTAAAGAAAATACTCATTTTCGTAGGTAATTTTTGTGCGTTGCACTCGTAAATTAATGAAGATGGTTGCTCAGTTAGAAGACTTTCGCTCTGCGATGTCTATTGAGGATGTTACTCAATTTACGTCTGACTTCTTCGTGCCTTTGGATGTCCATCCAGAGGCGCCAGATGTGGACGCGTGTATAGCTGATTTCCCCGAAGGGAAAATAGGGCTATACACAAAATTTTTTGAGTACGCGAATCACCGCGTACCAATATCTATCTTCTTGAGCGATCTGCTCAACCACTATCGCCTTCACATCTCTCAGCTGCACTGTATAGGTGCGGCTAAGGTGTCAAATTTTGAAGTAAACTGCCGTTTACTTGTGATAGAACCGACCGTGGCCTTGTTCCGCTCCTTTTACCACACGACGTGGTCAAATGGTTGGGTTTCTTTTGCGAAGCGCCAGGGGGCGCTTCAGTGTTATACTGAGAAAGTAGATGCCCTAAAGAATTGGAGGGAGTACTTTTTCTGGGTTGATGATATAGTCTTTCCCTCTCCCTATGAGTTTTATACTCAGAATACATTGCCAAGGGATGGGCGCCCCGCACCCGGTTCCTACAGGCTGACTGATGCGCAGATTCTGGATGCCAACCGACTGGCCATTAACCCCTATCCGGAGGAGTTTTTGGTGCATATGGGGTTGAGCCGCTCTTATTTCGGCGCTGCGGATGAGGTGCCCACTTTCTTAAGTGAGGATGGCCGGGGTGGGTGTTCATCCCTTCTACTTCAAGCTTTGTAAGTCTCTTTTTGTATGCGCATTTTTAATAACTAATCCTTTTTCTCTTCTTGCTTTATTGATGTATGCAGAGATGGATTTGTTTGCCATTGTTAAGCTGGACAAGCCGAAGCTGGTAACTATAGGGGTGCGCCCTCTGAGGGAAGGTGAGCAGCCCCTACTGGAGGCGACTGAGGGTCGCTTGACCGTGCTGCCAGAGGCGGTCCCTGAGAACACGCCGCCGCTCCAAGTGACGCCCGTTCAGAGCGTAGCGCCCGATGCGGAGGTGGCGCCCAATGTGGAGGTGGCGCCCAATGTGGAGGTGGCGCACGAGGAGGCGCACTCGGGGTCGTCTGACAGTATAAGGATCCTCAAGCCTGAGGAAGTACTTAAGGAAGAAGTTGCGCAGAATGTCAAGCGCAAGGGAGAGGCTGGGTGCAGTGGTACCAGGAAGAGACGTCGTCACCTTATTGGGGATGCGGAATCTACCGCGGAAGAGACATCTACTTCTGGCGCGTGGAAAAAGGCTGCTGAGGCTTCTCCGTTTCTGTAAGTATCTGCAGCTTTATCATCTTTTTTTTTTTTTTTTTTTTTTTTTTTTTTTTTTTTATATTATTTGTTGTAATATTGACTAACTGTTGTTTTTTGTCGCGTAGGGATGATGCTGCGAAGAATGATGGAGTCTTCGTGGATGTGGATTCCTCTCCACAGAATGAAAACAGGGAGGGGAAAGCTAAGGTTGTTGATGGTGGAGAGGCGCAACAGCTGATGGATGAGCTGGCTGCGACTGCGGTGCGCCAAGCTGAGCTGGTGGCTCAGTTAAAAGAGAAGTATGTCGGGGAGAGCAGTGCTCTTGCCCAGAAGGATGAGGAGTTGGCGAGGCTCCGTGCGCAGTTGTCTGATGCGCAAGCGGAGTTGGAGGCCTCGCGGGTGCGTGCTGAGAAGATCACCCACGAGAAGCTGTCCGCCATGGCTGAGGTGGTGAAGGCGCGTGGAGAGCTGCACCACTATAAGTCTGACTTGACTTTTTCCGTGCGCTTCTTGGAGGAGAAGAAGGTGGAGCACTACGCTAGCATCACCAAGTTCAAGGAGGATATGTTGAAGATCCTCCAGGCGCAGGAGGACAAGCTGCGTAGCCTTAGCATTGAGTATGACGAGGAATTATATCCTCATTTGATGTCAACCATTGCTGAGCGCAGGTATTCTTTTTATTTTATTCTTCTATAGAATAACTTTATCGCCATGCTTTTTTACTTACACAAATTGTCTTTGTGAATGTAGGTGGTTGATTAGCAATGGGCTGCGCCTGGCAGCCATGGGCACGCTAGAGTCCCAAGAGGTGGTGGATGCCTTTGGGAAGGTGGTGCATTGTGCGATGGCGCGTGGGAGATCACAGGCTATGGAGGATCTCCACGAGGCCAAGCTGCTGAAGAAGGACTTGGCGGAAGTCCCTGGGTACAGCCCTACTGCTTATGATGAGTTGCTGCAGGCAATGGCGGGGTTGAAGGTTCTTGAGCTGCCGCACATTGGGAGGCTGGAGCGCGATCAAGATGACCCCATAGATGTTCTGATGGCGGGGTTGACATTGCAGCGCCATCTTGGAGAGAATGGGGAAGGGGAATCAGATTACTATCTGAAACCTGACATTTCGCAGCTGCAGGTTCCTGTATTCGCGCAGCCTCGCGACATCCTCAAACCCTTTGCTCTTGAGAGGGAGATTCCCTTGAAAGAGGTGCTGGAGCGACATGAGCAGAGGGCTACCCAGAAGAAGGGCATCAAGGGTAAAGCAGTGATGTGCGGCATTGGTGCTGCGCACATCCCCAGATCTGATGGTGTGCCCGTGAGTGTTCCCACGGTATCTCCCCATGATGCCTTGCTTCTCAGAAAGCTTCAGGAAGCGGGGAGTTCTTCTGCTCCGCAGGATAGTCCTGAGCATCGCCATAGCGTGTAGGTTTTGTTTGTATATTTATGTATCTTTTCCTTGTAATTTTTATGAATAAATGTGGAATAAGATATCTTTTTACTTAAGTTCGTGACTTAAATATACTTGCATTGTTTGCGAAGTTTTATTATTTGACCAAGTGTCTTGGCTCGTTATGTTGCTAAGCTTGTACAGTGTACTTAGTATGTGCGCATCCGTCGTGGGGTGCGCACGCGAAACTTACCTCGACGTCTCAAGAGTAAGGCGCTTAGCAAGGATACGTGATCCAATGTTGATGGGTTTGCAACCCTCTTGCTCAACGAGTGAATTAGTAGGTTAACTCATCCTTTATGCCTTCGTGGGTCTTTAAGTGGTGCATGCACGCCATGTAGGCAATAAAAATGTAAGATAACAATATTGACATATATTATTATGTATGCAATAAAGTAAAATACGCTATGGAGTTAGCTAAAAACCATAACATTTTATTGATACTTGCAAGTTTTTAAAGAAAATAAAAAATACAATTCCTAGGAAAGAAAAAACAAACACTTATTGGGCATCACGTAGGATGCGAGGGTGTCTGTGTAAGAGCCGTAGCCTAGAAGTAACATCTTTTAAGATTGCAGATGTTCCAGGTGCGCGCTAGGTCGTGACCTTCCATATCGCGCAGTCTGTATGCGCCGTTGCCGAGCGCGTCTGTGACCTCGTAAGGTCCTTCCCATTTAGGTCCGAGCTTGCCTGTGTCTTCTGCGTGGCTCGCATCGTTGGTGCGGTAAACAAAGTCTCCTGGTTTGAAGGAAGTGTGTTTGACCTTTGCATCATAATACTTCTTCATTTTTGCCTTAGCCTTTGCTTCGCGTATAGCTGCGCGTTCGCGTCTTTCTTCCAGTAAGTCTAAGTCTATGCGCCGTTCCTCGTCGTTTGTCGTGACGTTGACCTCTGCTGTACGTATAGTTGGCATTCCTATCTCAGCTGGTATGACGGCTTCTGTTCCATAGACTAGAGAAAATGGCGTGTCGCCAGTACTGGTTTTGATTGTTGTGCGATGCGCCTACAAGACATGCGAGAGCTCATCTACCCACCTTCCTTTGTGTCTGTCAAGGCGCGCTTTTATTCCTTCACCTAGACTGCGGTTTGCGCGCTCAACTAGGCCATTGGTTTGTGGGTGTTTCAATGAAGCAAAGTGTTGTGTGATGTTCAATTGTGCGCACCAATCTTTGAATGGGTTATCACAGAATTGTTTTCCGTTGTCTGATATGATCGCACCCGGTAGTCCGAAGCGACAGACAATGTTGTCCCAGACAAAGCGTTTGACTTGGTTTCCTGTGATATTCACCACCGCCTTTGCTTCGATCCACTTCGTAAAGTAGTCTATGGCTACGATGAGGAACTTTACTCCTCCGGCTGCTACAGGGAAGGGTCCTGCGATGTCGATACCCCATTTGTAAAATGGCCATGGTGAGGTAATTGGTGTTAGCTCTTGTTGTGGTCGGCGCGGAATTGGCCAATGTACTTGGCAATTACTGCATTTTCTTATCAGATCGCGTGCGTCGCGATGCATTGTTGGCCAATAATATCCTGACCTTAGAGCGCTTGCCACCACGGATCGCGGCCCTGAGTGCATACTACATGATCCAGCGTGAATTTCGCGTAGTACGTAGTCCGCTTGAAGAGGTCCAACGCATCTGAGCCATGGCTGTAAGAAAGACCGTCGATAGAGTACGTTGTCGCGTAATTCAAATCGTTGCGCTGTGCGCTGTATTCTTCGAGCGTCTTTATGATCTTGGGGTAGGGTTCCCTTGCTAATAAATTCAATGATAGGTGTCATCCATGTAGGATCTTGTTCTTCTATCACTGTGGATATCTCCATTTCTAAGATTGACTTGTTTTTTAGGGTTTCTACCAATACCTGTTTTGAGAGGTGTGCGAAGCTTGTGGATGCGATCTTGCTGAGTGCGTCCGCCTTCCTGTTATCTCCTCTAGGCACCTGTTTTATTGTGAACCTATCAAAGTTTTTGATCAAAGATTTTGTCTTTTCCAGGTATTGGATCATGTGTTCATCCTTGGCTTCATATTCACCTAGCACGTGGTTAGCGACTAGTCGCGAATCTACATTTGCTTCTAGGTTGCGAACACCCATTTGGATTGCGATGCGTAGTCCGGCTAGTAGGGCTTCGTATTCTGCCTCATTGTTTGTGGCTGTGAATTCAAAGCGTAGCGCATAGGTGAATTCTATACCTTCTGGATTTGTAAGAATAAGGCCTGCGCCTGATCCATCTACACATGAAGACCCATCTGTGAACAGAATCCAGGGTTCCTGGAAATCTGTTTTAGCTGCAGATGTCGGGCTGTCGCTGTCTGGCTTTTCCACGATGAAATCGGCTAAGATTTGTCCTTTGATTGCAGTGCGCGGTCTGTATGAGATGTTATACTCATTTAGCAGTACACTCCATTTTTGCAAGCGTCCTGATGCGTCAGGCTTAGAGATAACTTGTTTGATTGGCTGATCAGTGATTACAGCTATTGGGTGCGCTTGGAAGTATCTGCGCAGCCTTTTGGCTGCGAATACTAGGGCCAAGACCAGCTTTTCCATAGCGCTATAGTTAGTCTCTGTTTTCTTTAGGGCTTTGCTTACAAAGTATATGGGTGTCTGGATGGAGTTCCTGTCTGTTAATAGTACTGCGCTGACTGCTCCATGGGTTGCCGATAAGTACATTATTAGTTCTTCCCCTGGTCGTGGTGCGACAAGTTTGGGAAGAGATGCCAGATGATTTTTGAGTTGTTGGAAAGCTTCCGCCGCTTCGTTAGTCCAGCGAAAGTCTCCCTTTTTAGTACACTTCGTGAGTGTTTTAAAGAGGGGAAGAGATTTGTCTGCTGACTTAGATAAGAAATGGTTTAGCCCTGCTAGCTTTCCATTTAATGACTGGACTTCTTTGAGTGTGCGCGGAGAGGGGAGATCAATAACAGCTTTTGTCTTTTCTGGGCAAGGCTTGATTCCATCGGGTTCTATCAAGTATCCAAGGAACATGCCTTCAGTTGCGCCAAAGGTGCACTTCTTGGGATTCAACTTCATGTTTATTCGCCCCAATGTTCTGAATGTTTCCTCGATGTCGCGCACCAATTCGTCCTCTGTATGGCTTTTGATGACAAGGTCGTCAACATAGACTTCCAAGTTGCGGCCTACTTGTTTTTCGAAAGCTGTGTCCACCAGTCGTTGATATGTTGCGCCTGCGTTCTTCAGGCCAAAAGGCATTTTTGTATAGCAGTACACTCCTTGACTGGTGTGGAAAGCTGTTTTTTCTTCATCTTCAACTGCCATCTGGATCTGATGATACCCTTTATATGCATCTAGGAAGCATTTGAAAGGGTATCCGCACAAGGATTCGACCTTCCAGTCTATCTCTGGTAGTGGATAGCAGTCCTGTGGACATGCTTTGTTGAGGTCCGTGAAGTCCACGCACATCCTCCAACTGCCATCGCTCTTCTTTACCATAACTGGGTTAGAAAGCCAGTCGTGATAGTATACTTCGCGCATGATGCCTGCATCTACGAGCTTATGTACTTCTTCCAGAATAGCCTTTGTACGATCTGGGGCCTGGCCGCGTTTCTTTTGTCGTATTGGAGGGTATCCTTGTCGGATTTGTAGCTTATGCTCTGTGATAGAGCGCGGTACTCCCGTCATATGCTTTGGTTCCCATGCAAAGATGTCTAGGTTCTTTTGTAAGAGTGCGCATACAGCTGCTTTACCTTTGTCAGATAAAGATCCTCCAATCGAAACTTGTTGTTCCGGGTAATCTGGATGAATAGCGACTTTTAAATTTGGCGTTTTTTCCGTGCGCTGTTCTGGAATAGTCTCTGCTTCAGTTGTTACTGCGATGCATTCTCTTGGTGGTACTGTTGTGTTATAAAGAGTGACAACTCCTCCTTCAACTGGAAATTTAAGCATTCCGTGCGCTGTGGATGGTACTGCGCGCATGGATGATATTCCCGGTCTTCCAATGATACCATTGTATGGTGAAGGAGACTTTATTACCATAAAGTTTATCCATGTTGCGGTTGAGTGTTGTTCATCTCCTACGACCACCAACAAACGTAACTGCCCCATGGGCCAAATCTTTTCTCCTGTGAATCCTGTTAATGACGTTGTAGCTGGTATCAATTGACTTTGGATTTTTGGTCGCAGTCTTTTGAAACAGTGATCGTACAGGATATCTGCGGATCCTCCTCCATCAATGTACATGCGGTGGATGTCATGTCCCCCTGTATGTATTTCAATGGTTAGAGGCTCCACAACTGCGTTGTCCGCAGCTATAGTAGGGAAGGATATCTCTTTTTTTGGAGAGAATTTTTGGCTGACTTTTTGCTTTATCTTGCGTTTCCATGATTGTATCATGTATATAGTATCAGCTTTTTCCTTTGGGGGTTCTTTCTTACCCCCGTTTCTCTGTTTATCTTTTCCCTCTTTGATGTTCTTTACGAGGTGGTCCATCCTGCCTTCTCTCACTAGCTTTTCAATTAGTTGTTTTAGTTGGACGCACTCGTTAGTTGTATGGCCTTTTTGGCTGTGATACTCGCAGTATCCGCTACCTAGGCGCTTTTCCTCTGCAGTGCGCATTGGTGGTGGTTTTGGGAAGTTCGCCCCTTCTGTTACAAATATTTCTCTCGGAGTTTTTGTAAGAGGGGTATATTTGTCATTGTCTCTTCCACTGCGATAATTCCTGCTGCGGTTGTTATTCTGATCATTGGATTGTCTCCGCGGCTGCTCTTGCTGCCTATAGTTTGAATAACCTTTTTTGCTATCCGCAGCAGCTGCTTCTCCTTGTATAAAGGATCTAGTGCGCTTTGTTAGCTCATCAAAAGTTTGTGGAACCTTGTCGTTCAATTTTCGGATGAGTTCTGGGTTGTTAATCCCATTCATGAACCCTGAAATTTTTAGGATTTCAGGACATGCTTTGACTTGTATGCACTCATCCTTGAAACGTTCCATAAAAGCGCTGGTTGATTCGCCTTGACGCTGTTTCACTCTTGCTAGTTCCACAGGGTTTTTAGCGCACTTCTTTCGTTGGGTGAAATTGAGGCGGAATGCTTTTCGTAATTCCTCAAATCCACCAATGCTCCTACGTGGGAGTTTGCTAAACCATGTGCGCGCGTTTCCTACTAACGTTGAATTAAACATGTGGCACCACACAGGCTGTGGCCAGTTTTCGATAGTGGCGGCTGATTCGAAAATTTTTAGGTGATCATCCGGATCACCTGTTCCATCATATGTTTTCACATTAGTGGGCATGCGCCTACGTTTGCGGTCTGAGTAATCGCTGATGCGCCGTGTAAACGCATCGATCTTCTGACGTCGCCATGGGAGAGACATATCTTCATCCTCTTCCTCGCGACGTTTTCCTCTTGACTTCCAGTGTCCTGTTTCTTTATCCTCGTTGTCCGAGGAGTCACTGGAAGAAGGGTAGTCTCTTTTTCGGCGCTTGCGCCGGCTTCTTTCAGAAGAAGAGCTTGAGGGATCTCTGCTTGGGGATCTTCTTCTCCCCAATCTATCTTGAATCCTCCTACTACCAGGTTTGGAAGATCCTTGACTTGGCGAATGTTGAGGTCCTAATCGATCTTGTATTCCTCGACTGCCAAGTCTGGAGTGAACATTAGTGCGCCTCTCGCTGTCTTCTGAGTATTGTGAATCAGATATCGTACCCAGTCTATCATGGATAGTGGTACGTTCTGCGCGTCTTCCTCGTGGGTGACGCAGTGATGATGGTTCGCGTTCAGGACCAAAATTGAGTCGGGCTTGTAGGCTCGCGCTTGCCCTTCTTGTTGCTTCTTCTTGCATGAGGGCGGTTAGGGTTTCATAATTTTGGGATACAAAGTTTCCCAAAGTTAGATTATGTAGAACCCTGTAAAAATTTCTTGTAATCAAATCATTAATAAATATTTAATCTTTCGTTATCGTTTCTAATTCCCATTTTCTCGGAAAAATTTAAAGTTTTTCTTATTATATTATTTTGGTGATTTTCACAAAATAATATAATTCACGAAATGACGAAATTAATCCTCGACACGTTACACGAAACTTAAACTTTTTATTTAATCCTAAACCTAAATCCTAATACTAATTATATTTATTAAATATAATTAAAAATTTCACTAATTACCTAATTAGCCAACCGGACCCTTAATTACCTTCGGCCCACACTATTCCTAAGCCCACTAAACCTAAGCCCAAAATCTAATTTAACTAAATTTCATCCGATCGACTAGTTCAAGCATCCCCCAAAACGCCTCGTTTATTTCTAATTCTTACACACGACGTACGTATTTTATTTTCTCATCTCATTAACCTACTAGCCAACTATTAGTGTGTCGATTTTCACGTTTCTACGTTAAGTTTTGATATGCTTTTAAGAGGTAAAGTAGTCGACCGTAACAAACCCAAATCGAATTACACTATATTCAAAACTTAACCGTTTTGAATCTAGTTTGTTTCTAAATGTTCCTAATATTATTTCTAGGATGATTTCATGCTCAAATGTTACGGATGATCAAGTATACTCAAGTAGTATACGATTTAATGAATCGTATATGGAGAAAATGCTTTGGTCGACATAGGCATGAATCACCCAACAAATCTCCTCATTATATGCTCTCACAACACCTTCTAAAATCAATATAATAAACACCTAGAGCTAGTTCACTGACATGGAATAGTGAGTGTGAAGTTCACATTGAAATTTACTCACTTATGTGTTATATATTCAAGTAATATATAAACTACATGCATGCATTAGCTCATATTCATTCACACACTCTTTCACTTAGTAAATTCGTCCTTCAAACTGTTTTCAAAAGACTTAGTAGTCGTTGGTATAGTATTGGAAGCAAAGGAAAGATTTCGGGTTCAAATTAATATATATAACGATCGGGTTATATAGTTTGAAGTGATTTCTTGTGTTCTTTTCTTCCTAGCTCGACTCTAGTTCACTTTAAAAGTGTTTGTAAGTCTCTTGCACTAGTTCTAAATCCATTTCATATGATATTATGTTATCATGCATTTCGTATACCTTGCTTTATACGTCTACACTTTGCACACTAAACTCACGTATATAATTGTTCGTAGTACACAAAGCGTGGTTTGCCTCTATCTTGGATGGCTTAGGAATCACGTAGCACACATCATTCACTCTAGTTGTAACGATAAAATCATTTCATGCATCTATTTCTACTTGCATCCATCGACATAAAAATAGTATAACACTTAGTAAAATTTTATTAGTTTTCAAGTTATTATACCGACCCAACCATGTCACTAAAACAATGTGTAACTTAAAATCTAGTTTAACAATGGTACCAAATCTTTTCACGACGTCATAGACCACCTAGCAAACTAAAGTTTTCATGTAGACAACTCGTAAAAATAATCACGTTTAGACACTCTAACCGATCCATTTTAAAAGGACTCAACCGAATTTTTCTAACTTAATTTTTCATATAAAAACTTTAAGTTGTCGAGTGGGCTTAACTAAAGCCCACTAAGCTTTTGAAATCCGTAAGCCTACTGGGCCTATAAGATATGTTTTTAAAATCATAAAAATGGTCCAAAGCCAAGCCCAAAACTTTTTCCATGCCCTCGCCTCCAAAAATCTTAACGGGCCTTAAGTTTATTCGAACCAGGCCCATAAGCTATAAAAATGAGCTTTTGAAATAAATAAGCTTGTTACTTAATTAATAAGCTTCGGAAAATTTTTAGAAAGTTCCATAATCATTTTTGTAAAATTGGACTAAAAATGTAACGCGACGACACCTAGAAGGACTAAATGTGTAAATATTGAAAATCAAGGACTAAACCTGTAAATACAGAAATCTAAGGATAAAATGTGATAAAAATAAATATTAGAAGGTTTGTATTGACTTTTGGACAAAGTAGAGGACTATAGTTGAAAAATATATATAAAGGACTAACGGTGTAACGCAAGTATCGTTAGTGTAAAAATGGTAAAAGTTAGAAAAGGAGACAAAGACTAAATTTATTTATCATTCTTATTTATTTTATATATTTTTTAATTATTTCATATCATGTTTAAATATTGTTTATATATATATATATATATATATATATATATATATTATTAACTTAACGTTAACAATATATAACGATATTTTAAAAAGATTAATATTTAGTTATGTTTAAAACTTCGATGGATAATTTTAAAAATCATATTTTGTCATATCATGCATATCACAATATTTTCACTGCACATCACTTAATCGTCATAACGAATATCTAATATTCGTTATTTTCTTTAAAGTTACCGAATAGTTTTTGGTCAATTTCTTAGATAAATTTATTTATCAGGTTGTGTTTCGAAGCCGTTTTCATAAAATTCATCCGACTTTATTTTCTTCATTTTCAGTATCAATCAAGGTGAGTCATAGCCTCACATTTAATTATTTTTAAAACTCCGTGAGGGGGATACATGCTATAAATAGATTCAAAAGTATTTTCTGTATGCTTTCCTGACTGATATATGCCTAAGTTAGCTATTGCCAAAAGACCCTTATTCATGAACCATTAATCACTGCGGTGAACGCGAATATAATGAATAGATCTATTTAAGGTTTGACAGCCTGTCCCACTAATGCTTGACGGAATGCCATATGCATGTGGTTAGCCGCATTAGTCGTGATAATTATATTTGAGTAAAAATAGGAATTGGCAAATCACCTATTACACGAGGGCAAAAGTGTATCATTGATTTGATATACACCCGCCGTTTATGGTATTTGTTAACGTTTGCGTGTCATGAGACTTAGTGCAATATATCAACTGCAATATCAATGTTTTCAAACTGATTGTATTTTCCAATACAATCTTGCTTGTGTATCAAAATGATTATTAAATTCAAACTCTATGATTTCACTCAACAATTTTGTTGACTTTAAGCATGTATCTCAGGTATTTGACAGGGGAAGCAAGCATGGAACGGGCGGCAAAAATCTTCAAATTATGTTTAATTATTATCAAATATGATGTAAAATAAATGATGATTGATTTAGTTCAAAACATCAAGTTTTTATAATACTCTGATAAGGACCTATTGTATTTCAAATATTTATAAATGAAATTATGTTTTTAAAACGTCTCTTCGAGTCGTTTTCTATCATTATGACTTCGATCCTCACCGTAACACCCTAATTTCTATTCCGCTGCCGCATTTCAAATTAGGGGGTGTTACAGATTGGTATCAGAGCCATCGTTATAGAGAACCAAATGTTTTCAAACATTGAACTATAACCATACTTTCAAATAAATTAAATTTTTACCATATATATTTTTGCCCGCCGTACCTGCTTGCTACAGCACTCCGTAAGTTAATCATTAAGCTATGATATTTTAATTGCGATATGTTAAAATTGTATGATAGTAAATTCTTATTCTGCGCTATTTATGAATTGTTACAGTATTGTGTCAATATGAGTATGTTCGAATCCGACTCTGATATTTCCGTCGCGTCCGTTACTTCGCCTGTTTATCGTTCTACTGCTGTACCTGACGCTGTTTCTCAAGAAACAGAACCCTACGAGCAAGACGAAATTGCTACAACGCCTGAGAATCCCAATACTTTTGTTTTATCGACACCATTTCCACATCATAATTCATATACACCCGATCACCTACTCAACCTTTTCAGCCAAACTTATCCGTATAATTTTCACCAAAGAGAACCTATCCCTGAAGTATATATACCTACCTCCAGCCGCCTTCATATTTCTGATTCTATTTCTTCCCTTTCACCATCATTGCCCTATCCGCCTGGTTTTACTCCCCTAGCTCATATCAATGAAACTGGCGAGAGTACTAGGATGGAAATTCCTTCTACCTTTACACCTTCTGTAGTAGTGACGCGATTGGAGCATCACGAAAATCAGATAGACTCACTTCTCCAAATGATTGATTATTCATCTTTCAATCATTCAGATACTACCCACAACACCTTACATAACCTTATAGCCGATAGGATAGAGCTGCAGCAAGGGTTAGCTCAGATACGTTCGGATATCTCGGAGACACGTTCCTTCGCGATATCATTGCGGAGAGAGGGACAGGACCGTACTTGGGAAGCCCAGCTTGCACGCCGAAGAGCAGATACATTGGAAAACATTGTAGGGGATATGAAGATGCAACATCATACCGAGATGCAAGAGCTCCGATTTCAGATCTTTGAGATGGGAGAACATGTGAACATACCTGATCATTAGAGACAGTTGGTATTTGTACTAGTAATAAGGCATTCAAGCCTGCCACATGTGGCATTAATAAGCTTGTATCGTTTTGTTATAACAACTCAACTGATTTAAAGTTATTAATGTTATGCTGTTGGTTTTGATATTACTATTTACAAATGTTAACTTATGCTTATGGTTGTTCATGTGTATTAAAATTGTATCTAACATATCGGAATGATTATGATTGTTGTATCAAAATAAAAACTACATATGATGTCCAATTATTATTAAGACTCAAAATTTAGTTTTCCCTACTTCACAAGAATCTTTAAAACAAGTGGTTGTTTAAAATTCTAAATGCTATATTTTTGTATTATTAATAGAAAAATGGAGCATGCAAGTAGCGAAAACTCTAACCCAGAAGTGATCTTGACCCCCACTGAGGTTCAAAGAATGATTGCTGAGGGAATATCCGCAGCTCGTGAAGCAGATCGTTTGAATAATACCAATGGTGCAAATCATGAAACTAATACAGTTACTCCACGTAATTGTACTTATAAGGATTTCATGACTTGCAAGCCAACAAACTTCAAAGGAATTGAAGGAGTGACTGAAATGGCACATTGGTTTGAGCATACTGAGACAGTCTTCAAGAGGAGTGGTTGTCCTGAGAATAGCAAAGTTACCTTTGCTACAGGAACTCTTCAAGGAGAGGCATTATCGTGGTGGAACACTACTGCGAATGCTATGGGTCCAGATGAAGCTTTCAGACTTTCGTGGAATGAGCTGAAAAATAAGATGTTGAAGAAGTATTGTCCAAGAACAGAGATTCGAAAACTAGAAGATGAATTTCATCAGCTAGTTGTAAGGTACACTGACCTGAAAACATACGACAGAAAGTTTCTGGAGTTGTCGGTGCTGTGTCCAACTACAGTACCCGATGTTGAACAAGCATTGGAGAAATACGTGGAGGGACTGCCACCATCCATTGAAGGAGATGTTACTTCATCGAATCCAAAGTCAGTAGAGGAAGCTATGGAGCTTGCCCAGAGATTGTTAACCCGGGTAATCAAAAGAGGTTCTACCTCTGTGATTAATGAGCATAAGAGAAGTGCTGACAACCGAGGGAGTAACAATGGCAACAACCGCAGCTATAACAACAGTTACAGTGGTAACCGTAGCTACAGCAACAACAACAATCAAGGCAGGAATCGCAACAGAGATCAGCAGCAGAATCGTAGTAATCATCATCAACAACAAAATCGTCGACAAGAAGCTACCCGAGCTTATGCAGCAGTGCCTGCAGAAAGTAAAGGCTATTCTGGAACGCTACCCCCATGTAACAAGTGCAACATGCATCATTTTGGAGCATGTAGAGCTGTTTGCGGCAACTGTAAAAGAATTGGTCATATGACAAGGGACTGTCGAGCGACTGGGGCCAATACCCAACCGATAGCAGTAAAGTGCCATGGTTGTGGAGAAGTTGGACACTACAGACCTCAATGTCCGAAATTTACCAATAATGTTGCCAGAGGAAGAGCTTATGTACTTGGTGATGGGAACACAACGCAGAATTCAGATGTTGTTACTGGTACGTTCCTATTAAATCAACAAGATGCTAAGATATTATTTGATTCAGGAGCGGATAAAAGTTTTGTGTCTACATCGTTTGCCGCAAATCTAAATATTACTCCTGTAGAATTAGATACTATCTATGAAATAGAATTAGCAGATGGAAATATTTTAAGTACCAATACCTTAATCGAAAACTGCACCTTAACCCTTCTGAATAAATCTTTCCCTATCAATCTTATGCCCATCCAATTGGGAAGTTTTGATGTCATCATTGGTATGGATTGGTTATCTAAACACCGTGCCAGAATAATTTGTGATGAGAAAATCATCCAGATTCCATTCGACGGTGAAACCTTAATCATCCAAGGTGATAAACCTAAAACTTCTTTCAATTTCATTTCATACGCCAAAACGATGAAATACATAAGCAAAGGATGCCATGTATTTCAAATCCATGTAACGGGAGGAGAAACAAAAGAAAAGAAGAAACAACTTGATGAAGTGCCAGTTGTAAGAGAATTTTCTGATGTATTTCCCGAAGACTTACCTGGAATCCCACCAACTCGTCAAGTAGAATTCCGAATCGATTTAGTGCCTGGAGCAGCACCCGTTGCAAAAGCACCATATCGATTAGCCCCCTCCGAAATGAAAGAATTATCTGAACAGTTAAAAGAACTATCAGATAAAGGTTTCATTCAACCGAGTTCATCCCCTTGGGGAGCACCAATCCTATTTGTCAAAAAGAAAGATGGAACGTTCCGAATGTGTATCGATTACAGGGAGTTGAACAAACTCACGGTGAAGAATCGATATCCATTACCAAGGATCGACGATCTATTTGACCAATTACAAGGATCAAGTGTGTACTCAAAAATCGATCTTAGATCAGGATATCATCAACTAAGAGTTAGGGAAGAGGACATTCCCAAGACGGCTTTTCGAACACGATACGGACATTATGAATTTCAGGTGATGTCATTTGGTCTTACCAATGCACCAGCTGTATTCATGGATTTAATGAACCGGGTATGCAAACCATACCTGGATAAATTCGTTATTGTGTTCATTGATGATATTTTAATCTATTCGCACAATGAAGAGGAGCATGCCGAACACTTAAGGACTGTTTTGGAGTTACTTAGGAAGGAAAAGTTGTACGCCAAGTTTTCCAAATGTGATTTTTGGATTACTACCGTTCAATTTTTAGGCCATATCATCAACAGCAAAGGTATCCACGTAGATCCCGCAAAGATAGAAGCAGTTAAAGGTTGGACGTCACCTACCTCCCCAACCGAGATTCGTCAATTCTTAGGTCTCGCTGGTTATTACCGGAGATTTATAGAAGGTTTTTCAAAGATTGCAAAACCATTGACGGAACTGACCCAGAAAAACAAGAAGTATAACTGGGAAGAGAAGCAGGAGTCAGCATTTCAACTGCTGAAACAAAAGCTTTGTAAAGCACCAATATTAGCATTACCAGAAGGCAATGAGGACTTTGTAGTGTATTGTGACGCATCTCATCATGGTTTGGGTGCGGTACTAATGCAAAGAGACAAAGTTATAGCCTATGCTTCACGACAGCTGAAGAAGAATGAAGAAAACTACACCACTCATGATCTAGAATTAGGAGCAGTAGTTTTTGCTCTTAAGATATGGAGACATTACCTATATGGTACAAAGTGTACGGTTTTCACCGATCACAAGAGTCTACAGCATATCTTAGATCAGAAGGAGCTAAACATGAGGCGAAGAAGATGGTTAGAATTACTCAATGACTACGACTGTGAAATTCGTTACCATCCTGGTAAAGCGAATGTAGTAGCCGATGCGTTGAGTAGAAAAGATAGAATTAAACCTCTTAGAGTTCGATCTCTAGGAATGACAATTCATTCGCCACTTCCTGCTCAAATTATCAAAGCTCAAATGGGAGCTCTACAAGAAGAAAACCGGCAATATGAGAAAATTGACAGAAGGTCAAACCTGGAAGATCAGGTTGACAGAATGCCAAATAATGAAAAAGAATTTGTGAGAAAAAATGATGGAATGCTATGTTTTAAGGAAAGATATTGGATTCCTCTATTTGGAGGTATTCGAGACCTTATCATGCATGAATCTCATAAATCCAAATATTCTATTCATCCCGGTTCCAATAAAATGTACCAAGATATTAAGAAGAATTATTGGTGGCCAAATATGAAAGCTGATATCGCCGAGTACGTTGGTAAATGTTTGACCTGCTATAGAGTAAAAGCAGAGACTCAGAAACCATCAGGATTACTCGTGCAACCAGAGATTCCGGTCTGGAAATGGGAAAGAATCACAATGGATTTTATTACCAAATTACCAAAGACTTTGACTGGATTAGACACAATCTTTCCTTTATATGAAACCACGCTTTGAGTCGGGCTTGTAGGCTCGCGCTTGCCCTTCTTGTTGCTTCTTCTTGCATGAGGGCGGTTAGGGTTTCATAATTTTGGGATACAAAGTTTCCCAAAGTTAGATTATGTAGAACCCTGTAAAAATTTCTTGTAATCAAATCATTAATAAATATTTAATCTTTCGTTATCGTTTCTAATTCCCATTTTCTCGGAAAAATTTAAAGTTTTTCTTATTATATTATTTTGGTGATTTTCACAAAATAATATAATTCACGAAATGACGAAATTAATCCTCGACACGTTACACGAAACTTAAACTTTTTATTTAATCCTAAACCTAAATCCTAATACTAATTATATTTATTAAATATAATTAAAAATTTCACTAATTACCTAATTAGCCAACCGGACCCTTAATTACCTTCGGCCCACACTATTCCTAAGCCCACTAAACCTAAGCCCAAAATCTAATTTAACTAAATTTCATCCGATCGACTAGTTCAAGCATCCCCCAAAACGCCTCGTTTATTTCTAATTCTTACACACGACGTACGTATTTTATTTTCTCATCTCATTAACCTACTAGCCAACTATTAGTGTGTCGATTTTCACGTTTCTACGTTAAGTTTTGATATGCTTTTAAGAGGTAAAGTAGTCGACCGTAACAAACCCAAATCGAATTACACTATATTCAAAACTTAACCTTTTTGAATCTAGTTTGTTTCTAAATGTTCCTAATATTATTTCTAGGATGATTTCATGCTCAAATGTTACGGATGATCAAGTATACTCAAGTAGTATACGATTTAATGAATCGTATATGGAGAAAATGCTTTGGTCGACATAAGCATGAATCACCCAACAAATCTCCTCATTATATGCTCTCACAACACCTTCTAAAATCAATATAATAAACACCTAGAGCTAGTTCACTGACATGGAATAGTGAGTGTGAAGTTCACATTGAAATTTACTCACTTATGTGTTATATATTCAAGTAATATATAAACTACATGCATGCATTAGCTCATATTCATTCACACACTCTTTCACTTAGTAAATTCGTCCTTCAAACTGTTTTCAAAAGACTTAGTAGTCGTTGGTATAGTATTGGAAGCAAAGGAAAGATTTCGGGTTCAAATTAATATATATAACGATCGGGTTATATAGTTTGAAGTGATTTCTTGTGTTCTTTTCTTCCTAGCTCGACTCTAGTTCACTTTAAAAGTGTTTGTAAGTCTCTTGCACTAGTTCTAAATCCATTTCATATGATATTATGTTATCATGCATTTCGTATACCTTGCTTTATACGTCTACACTTTGCACACTAAACTCACGTATATAATTGTTCGTAGTACACAAAGCGTGGTTTGCCTCTATCTTGGATGGCTTAGGAATCACGTAGCACACATCATTCACTCTAGTTGTAACGATAAAATCATTTCATGCATCTATTTCTACTTGCATCCATCGACATAAAAATAGTATAACACTTAGTAAAATTTTATTAGTTTTCAAGTTATTATACCGACCCAACCATGTCACTAAAACAACGTGTAACTTAAAATCTAGTTTAACAATGGTACCAAATCTTTTCACGACGTCATAGACCACCTAGCAAACTAAAGTTTTCATGTAGACAACTCGTAAAAATAATCACGTTTAGACACTCTAACCGATCCATTTTAAAAGGACTCAACCGAATTTTTCTAACTTAATTTTTCATATAAAAACTTTAAGTTGTCGAGTGGGCTTAACTAAAGCCCACTAAGCTTTTGAAATCCGTAAGCCTACTGGGCCTATAAGATATGTTTTTAAAATCATAAAAATGGTCCAAAGCCAAGCCCAAAACTTTTTCCATGCCCTCGCCTCCAAAAATCTTAACGGGCCTTAAGTTTATTCGAACCAGGCCCATAAGCTATAAAAATGTGCTTTTGAAATAAATAAGCTTGTTACTTAATTAATAAGCTTCGGAAAATTTTTAGAAAGTTCCAGAATCATTTTTGTAAAATTGGACTAAAAATGTAACGCGACGACACCTAGAAGGACTAAATATGTAAATATTGAAAATCAAGGACTAAACCTGTAAATACAGAAATCTAAGGATAAAATGTGATAAAAATAAATATTAGAAGGTTTGTATTGACTTTTGGACAAAGTAGAGGACTATAGTTGAAAAATATATATAAAGGACTAACGGTGTAACGCAAGTAAGGTTAGTGTAAAAATGGTAAAAGTTGGAAAAGGAGACAAAGACTAAATTTATTTATCATTCTTATTTATTTTATATTTTTTTTTAATTATTTCATATCATGTTTAAATATTGTTTATATATATATATATATATATATATATATATATATATATATATATATATATATATATATATATATATATATATATATATATATATATATATATATATATATATATTATTAACTTAACGTTAACAATATATAACGATATTTTAAAAAGATTAATATTTAGTTATGTTTAAAACTTCGATGGATAATTTTAAAAATCATATTTTGTCATATCATGCATATCACAATATTTTCACTGCACATCACTTAATCGTCATAACGAATATCTAATATTCGTTATTTTCTTTAAAGTTACCGAATAGTTTTTGGTCAATTTCTTAGATAAATTTATTTATCAGGTTGTGTTTCGAAGCCGTTTTCATAAAATTCATCCGACTTTATTTTCTTCATTTTCAGTATCAATCAAGGTGAGTCATAGCCTCACATTTAATTATTTTCGAAACTCCGTGAGGGGGATACATACTATAAATAGATTCACAAGTATTTTCTGTATGCTTTCCTGACTGATATATGCCTAAGTTAGCTATTGCCAAAAGACCCTTATTCATGAACCATTAATCACTGCAGTGAACACGAATATAATGAATAGATCTATTTAAGGTTTGACAGCCTGTCCCACTAATGCTTGACGGAATGCCATATGCATGTGGTTAGCCGCATTAGTCGTGATTATTATATTTGAGTAAAAATAGGAATTGGCAAATCACCTATTACACGAGGGCAAAAATGTATCATTGATTTGATATACACCCGCCGTTTATGGTATTTGTTAACGTTTGCGTGTCATGAGACTTAGTGCAATATATCAACTGCAATATCAATGTTTTCAAACTGATTGTATTTTCCAATACAATCTTGCTTGTGTATCAAAATGATTATTAAATTCAAACTCTATGATTTCACTCAACAATTTTGTTGACTTTAAGCATGTATCTCAGGTATTTGACAGGGGAAGCAAGCATGGAACGGGCGGCAAAAATCTTCAAATTATGTTTAATTATTATCAAATATGATGTAAAATAAATGATGATTGATTTAGTTCAAAACATCAAGTTTTTATAATACTCTGATAAGGACCTATTGTATTTCAAATATTTATAAATGAAATTATGTTTTTAAAACGTCTCTTCTAGTCGTTTTCTATCATTATGACTTCGATCCTCACCGTAACACCCTAATTTCTATTCCGCTGCCGCATTTCAAATTAGGGGGTGTTACAGATTAGGTGTGTCCTCGGTTGTTGCAAGAATTTCTGCCTCAGTATTAGGCGCCCTGTTTCGGTCAGGCGCGCCTGGCGGCGCAGTGTTGTTCACTGCAGGTATAGCTTGAAGAGGAGTGGTGAAGAGGGTGCGCTGGAGTTCCTCAACGCTTGGGACCACTGGGGTGATTTGGGTAGTCCTTATAGGTAGTTCTACTGCTAGAAGAGGTGAGGTTGTCCCTGCCTCGTGGTGACCAGGTGCACTGGTTGTACCAGCAACTTGTCTGGAGGTCGGATCTTGTTGATTCTTCCTCTGATGGTCACGCTTTTCTGACTGCGGAGTCCGCTGGCTTGAATTCTTATGTTTCGTCATTCTAGTTCTTAGTAGGGTCCCACGGATGGCGCCACTTGTTGATACAAAAGTTGGGCGTTCCTGGTTATTGGCTCTTGCTCTCGTACCAATTCGTTTCTTAGTACTTGCTACCTGCGCACTAAGAAAATAAACAACACCGTTAGACTTATCGAGGGATTGTCTTCCCCGATTAGACTCCGGCGTGAGAGTAAGTAATCGATTTTAGGTTCTCGTAGAGAGTTAGGGTTCTGTATCGTACCTTGAATGAGAATCGTGTGATTCTATATATAGGAGTGTAAAAAACGTGTTTCTTGCTCCTTACTCTTTTGCACGCGTGGTGCTTATCCGAGGAAAGGATATCTATTATATGAATAGATAATCCTTATCGTGTACCCAATGGGTTTAGTTGGGCTTTGGGCCTCGTGGGCCCAAGCTAATGATACTGCGGCCCAAACCATTGTCATGGTAGCCTATTCGTGGTGGGCTTAGGCGCTAGTAGTGTATATTATTTGGATTCGTGGCCCAAATATAGACTACACGTCATCACCCATTTTTAAGTTTGTCGCAGCGGAAAATTTATTTGGGTGTTACGGTGAGGATCGAAGTTTTAACCAATAAAATGGTTTAAAAGAAACATTTTGAAAGTTATTTGTCATTTAAATAATAATTTTGATAAAAGATGAACCATTTGATTTAAAATCTTATGAAAAGATACAAAGATTTGTAAAAATGACAAATTTGATTTTAACACCATTTTAATTTATCAGAGTAATAAATGCCCACTCCGTGTCTTGTCCTGCTCCGTTAAATTACCTGAGATACACATGCTTAAAAGTGTCAACACAAAAGTTGGTGAGTTCATAGAGTTTTAGGAAAAACCCTTTATTTTGTTAGATTTCAGGAATATTTGGTATTGATAATATATAAACAGAAATGAAACAAGTATCGAGTATATTCACAAATAAATCATATAAGTATTCAATCCTATTAAATAAAGAATCAATAATCTTAACATGAGCTGGAAACTCATGATACTAACTCAATCAAATATATAATTCACGTATGGTCAAACCTATACAGCTGTATCTAAATATATGTTGAATACATATATATTTCCTTTATAGATATTGCACCAAGCCTCATGACACGCAAGACGTTAACAGAAGGGGTGTTCTATCAAATCAATGACAGATTTTGCCCTCGTGTAATAGGTGATTTGCCAATTCCTATTTTTACTCAAATATAGTGTATCACAACTAATGCGGCTAACCAATTGCAATTGGCATTCCGTCAAGCATTAGTGGATCGGAGGTCAACCCGAAATAGGTTTCGAAGCTGTCCACTATATTCGCGCTCACTTTTCAGTGATTAATGGCTCATGATAGAGGGACTATATGGCGATAAGCTAACTTAGGCAATATCAAGGACTAATGGGCTCATTTAGCACACATCATGAAATCAAGTATCGTATCACAGAAATCCATTTGAAAACAGTATCGTTTGAGTATCAGAAATTCAGTTTGAAAATATCATCATTTGAGTATCATAAATTCAGTTTGAAAATATTATCATTTGAGTATCAGAAATTCAGTTTAAAAATATCATTATTCGAGTATCAGAAATTCAATTTGAAAATAGTATCGTTTGAGTATCAGAAATTCAGTTTGAAAATATCATCATTTGAGTATCATAAATTCAGTTTGAAAATAGTATCGTTTGAGTATCACAAATTCAGTTTGAAAATAGTATCGTTTGAGTATCACAAATTCAATTTGAATATTTCGCCAGTAACACATTTATATCACATACCACAATAATCGAATTGAGAATATTTTCATATTAATAACAATATTTCAGTCAAATAATTCATCAATAAATCTATATTTCTCATACCACAATAATCACATTGGAAACATTGATATTTTATAAATCACAAATTATATTATTTTAATATCAATTAGGAAATTGATTTGAATCATGTATTTTATTTTATTTCATATACTTATCAAGTTATCAAAGTATATGTAAGCATGTATCTCCCCCAATGAGTTAAAAATAATTATTTGAAATGGGGCTATGACTCACCTGGATTGATTTGGAAATGACGAAAAGTAAGATAGGATGAGATTTATGGGAACGTCTTTGACACAGAACCTGATAAATAAATTTATCAGAGAATATAACCAAATACTATTTGGTAAATACGAACGAATAACGAATAAACATTATTCGTTATGACGAATAGATGATGTGAAGTGAAATTATTATGCCATGCATGATATGAAAATACTTTATTTAAAATATCCATCGTAGTTTTACCTTTTTAAATCGTAAGTAAAAATATTAACCTTTTAAGTATCGTTATATATATAGTTAACGTAAAAATAAATAATATATATATAAAACGTAATAAAAATGCATATGACGTGAGGGTTGCCGTAAAATATAAAATAAAATAAGAATGTCAAATAGATTATGTGTAGTCCTTGTCCTTTTTCCAATTTTACACTTTTTATAATAACGGCGTTAGCGTCACACCGTTAGTCCTTTTTATATTTATTTTACAATTATAGTCTACTACATGTCCAATATTACAATCTAAGCTTGTAACAATACTATATTATCAATTTTTATCCTTTCTTTCTGTTTCTACATTTTTTGTCCTTAGTTTTCACAGTTTTCACATTTAGTCCCTATATGTGTCGTCGCGTTACATTTTTAGTCCAATTTTTGCAAAAGTGATTATAAAAATTTTATAAAAATTTCCGTAGCGTCTTTTATGAATTTCAAGCTTATTTCAACTGCTTATTTTAATAAAAGCTTATTTATTTAGCTTATGGGCTTCAATTCGAACCAAACTAAAGCCCATTTAAAATTTTAGAGGCGAGGGCATGAAAATTCTTTTGGGCTTGAACTTGGGCTTACTTTGTAATTCTAAAAATGTATTTTATGGGCCCAGTGGGCTGTTAAAACGTAAAGTCTTATTGGGCTTAGATTAAGCCCAATCGACAAAACATTAGTTTTTATATAAGTTTTAATTTGAAAAATCCGGTTGGTGTCGATTTACTTTGGCTCGAGTAGGGTGTCCAAACGTGATTATTTTTACAAGTTATATAAGCGAAACTAATAGTTTTCTAGGTGGTCTATTAGGTCGAGCAAAAATATTATATGCTTGTTACGTGAAATTTTGAGTTATGCGTGCACTTTGTGACATGTTTGGATCGATTTATTATTTTGAAAAACCATGAAATATTTACTAAGTGTTTCAAATGATTTTATACGCGTGACATGGTTTGAAATGGATGCATGAATGGATCGTAACGTTACAACTAAAGTGAATTATAGGTGCTACGTGACTCCTAGGCCTTCCAAGATAGAGGCTAGTCACATTTCGTGTTCTAAAAATAAATATGTACGTGTATATATATACTAAACGAAATATGATTGAACAAATGTTGAACATGGTGCATGACATAGATTTAACGTGTGAAATGGATTGAGTAAGGATGGAAACTACTTACAAACACCTTAGAGATGATCAAAGGTCGAGAGTGATAGGATAGAACACAAGAATATCACGTTTCCAAGTATAACCCAAACGTTATACTTATTATTAAAAACCGATTTCCTTTCCTTGCATCCAAGCTTATATACAATCGACTCTTTGAGTTGTAGAGAAAATTTTTAGAACTAATGGTGTATGTGAAAGAGTATAGAAATGATATGAAGCTAGTGCATGCATGTCGTATATATGTATCAACTTGAATGAATCGGGTGATGTTAAATTCACCTAATAGACACAAGAACTATACATGTCAGGATACTTAGCTTCAAGGACAATTTTTAATAGATATAAAATGGAATGTGAGTGCACATTTCATGGGAATTGTTTGGGTGACTCATGAATGCATGTCGACATAACCATATATGTATAAACGATTTACAAAATCGTTCACCACTCGTATATACTTGATCATCTCCAACATTTGAGCATAGAATCATCTTATAAACATTATTAGGATCATTTAGAAACAAACGGGGATTAAAATGGATAAGAAATGAATTTTGTATGAATCGTTTGGGTCGATTCATAGCCAAACGGAATGCCTCGTAAAAATGTATCAAATCTCAACGTGTGAACGTGAGATTCGACACACTAATAGTTGGCTAGGAGCTTAACAAGGATGTGCAAAAATATACATAGGTCGTGTGTACGAATTAAAAATGAACGAGACGTTTGGTGGCTTACTTAGTCGATTTGTATTATTATTAGAAATGAATTTTGGGTTTTGGTGTGGGCCGGTTGGGCTTAGGGGGGATTAAGGGCCCTTTAGGTTTAGAAATTAATTTTAGTAATTAGTTTTATTAATTAGGTTTAGTTAAATAAATATTTTGTTAATTTTGTCGAGAACTTGTTTTGTCGTTTGGCGAATTTGACAATATCGTAATTGTGACCATTTTAATATACAAAGAAAATTTTAAATTTCCCCGTAAAAATGGTGATTACAATAATGACAAAGATTATTTATATAATTAACCGAAGTTAATTATACGAATTTTCGCGAGGTTTTACACTCGGTAATCAATACACATATGAAACGATCCATCCTTCTTCTTCACGAATAAGACCGGGGCTCCCCAAGGTGAAGAACTTGGTCTTATAAATCCTTTTTCAGCTAACTCAGCTAATTGTTTCGACAACTCTTCTAGTTCGGTGGGTGCAAGTCGATATGGCGCTCGTGCTACAGGTGCAGCACCAGGTATCAACTCAATCTGAAACTCCACTTGTCTAGTAGGCGGGATTCCCGGAAAATCATCGGGAAATACATCAGGAAAATCATGAACTATAGGCACATCTCCAATGCACCTTTCCTTCTTCTCCTTCCCTCCTTTCTCAAAGATTTGGTCTAAGAAAAGGTAACATCCTTTTTCCATTAGCTTTGGTAGCTTAGTGCAAGAAATGACTGTTAATCGGGATGGGCTCCTCGAACCTTTTCGATCTCCTAGTATATTTAGGATCTCCTTTCCGTAAGGCACTCGCACGATCTTCTCATCGCAAAGTATGTGAGCACGATACTTCGACAACCAATCCATACCAATGATGACATCGAAACTTCCTAACGTGATGGGTAGAAGATCTATGTTGAAAGGGTGATTCAAGAAATTTAACGTGCATCCGCGAATGATAGTCTTAATCCTTTCTATGTTTCCATTAGCTAACTCTACATCATATCCAATTCCTAAGGTCATCGGGGTTTTCTCTAGTAAGGGTGCAAACGTAGTGGACACAAAACTTCTATCGGCACCAGTATCAAATAGTATGGAAGCATAACGATTATTGAGAAGGAACGTACCAGTAACAACGTTCGGATCTTCTCCTCTCTCGTTCCCAAGTGCATACACTCTTCCCTGAGCAGCTCCAGCTTCCACACGTTGGTCCCCATTATCTTGTCATCCACGGTTTCCTCCAGCTCCACGATTTCTATGATTGTACCCATTACCACCCGATCCTTGATTTCCTCGGTTCCACGATTCTCTACACTCATTCCTATAATGTCCTTTCTTTCCACACCCATAACAAGTAACGTCTGCCTTACTTCTCATTTCAGGAGCAGCTTGGACCATAGCAAGAGGTCGTGCTCTACAATCCCTAGCTACATGTCCTTTCCTTGTGCAATTCTGGCAAATCACAGTACATCGTCCTGTATGATTCATGTGGCAACGACCACACTTGGGTGCGTCACCATTGTAGTTCTTCTTATTTCCATCCCCAATAGCATAAGCCTTAGCTTGTCGCTTATTTCGGTGATCATTACCCTTAGAGTGCTGGTCTCTCTTTCTCTTTCCATTCTTATCCTTATCAGCTCCTTCCAATTCCAACGAATCCATTAGTTGTTGAGCAATTGTGATTGCTTCATGGATGTTTGCAGGTCTAGCAGCAATCACATCATTCCTTGTAGCCACAGGCAACCCATCGGTATACCGCTCAATCCTTTGAGTCTCAGTTCTAACCATATCTGGGCAAAGCAAGGCTAACTCTCGGTAACGACGATTGTAAGTCGCCATATCAGTACCCTTCACTTTGTGATTCCAAAAATCAATTTCCAGCTTCTTAACCTCATTTCTTGGGCAGTAAGTCTGAATCATCAAGGACTTAAATTGATCCCAAGTCATAGCATAAGCCACATCACTCCCAACCGAATTTCGGTAATTGTTCCACCAAGTTAAAGCTTCATCTTTGAAAGTAAAAGAAGCAAACTTTACCTTCGCATTCTCCGCACAACCACTGACATTAAACACTGACTCAGTCTTCTTTATCCACCTGACCAAGTAAACCACTCCTCCAGTTCCACCAAACTCAATAGGTCCACAAATCTTAAACTCCTTGTAGTGACATCCATTAGCACGAACAGGCGGGAAAGTTCCAGCAGAATTGTTGGAATGATTTGACTCAGCCAGTAGTTCAGCAACTCTTTGCTCCACAAGTTGATTGATCATTGCTTGATCCACAGTAGGTGCGTTAAGTGGAACATGTTCATTGTCTCCCTGAACATCAACATTTTGATTCCTGTTGTTGCGGTTAGTAGTGTCCAGGTTATCAGGAGTAGGGGTTTCAACATTTCGAGTAGGACGGCGTCCTCGGCGACCAGGGGTAGTCACTGCAGGACCAGTTCTGGTAGCTCTAACAGGGTTTCGTAGTGGGGCCATTGATCTGAAACATCATGCAAGGTTCATAAGTTTCCAATAGAACTTATCATATGCTCAACAAGAATTAAATCAACAAAGCCAAGTCATGGAAAGAATATCAACGATACACCAAAAGACATCAATAAAGCGAATAGGGACTCTATTTCCGTAACATCCAAAAACCACATAATACCATATAATAATAACCATAAACCATACAATAAAGATCCAACATCGTTCCAACTACCAAGAAACACAAAAGATAGTAATCGTTCCAAACGAGACGAATAATCAACGGAAAATACATCAAAATAGGATAACTAGCTTTTCTAACCGAACACTCCTCGGTTAAGAAAGCAATAAGACAACATACCTCAAACGTCTAGCCACGCTGCTGGCGGAGGTCTCTCAACTCCTGCCTCAAGCTCTCAAGCTCTCTCCATAGTGATCCTAACTCCACACCATGGGTTTCGCTGTCTCTCTTGAGGTCAGCCACCTCCTTCTCCAGCTCGGCATTCCTCTGCCATAACTTGCGGTCGGCCTCTCGAGCTGTAATAAAACCTCGCTGTAAACTCCCAATGTGCTCGTGAATCTCCATCAAAACTCTCCTCATCTCAGTAACTCTCCTCTCAGCCGTAACCATGTCAATCCTCAACTCCCCAATGAACTCAACGGTCACCCTATCGATCCGCTCAGACATACGTGTAACTCTCTCACCAAGATCAGTAATCTGAGCCCATAACCTACCAGTCTCACCTAACTCTGCATGCTCAGCAGAAACCTCAGAAGGTGCATCCGACTCAACGGGACTACCAGGTGGCAACTCAAACAAAAATGGATGATCAGGTGAAACAGGCTCAATCGGATGTATAGGTGAATCAGGCTCCTCAGCCTGAGTTGGTGGCACTAACAAATCATCATCATCAGGCATCTCCTTCTCCTGAGGGTCATCCTCCTCCTCAGGGTCATCATCATCACCCTGCTCAGCCTCCTGAGGGTCATCAGCCTCATCCTCACCCTCGTACTCCTCCTCCTCCTCCTCAGAAGAGTACGTCATCAATCATCGTCTCCTAACAGGTGAACCATGTGGAGATGTGGTAGGTGATCTAGGACGACGACGCAATGATGTAGGTGGTGCCTCTGACAGAAGAGAGTGAGCATCTATCTGTAAAGGTGGTGAAGTAGGGCGTACCGACATACGTGCCGTAGCTCGGTGGGCAAAGCGTGGGGCTACACGAGCCAAAGCCTGATGAAGAGTAAGCTGCCTCGATGTACCAGGGAGCCCTAGAGAAGATGAGGGTCCCTGCGTAGATGCAGCAGGCGGTGCTGAAGTAGAAGCTATCGGCGACACAGTAGCTGAATGCATGGCAACCTGGTAAGGATCATCAGGTGCCATAGTGAACTGTGCTGGGAATACCGGTGCAGTAAGAATATCCTCAACAACATCGGGCATATGGGAGGCCATAGTCTGTGACAACGGCGTAAGGTAGGTATAAGTGTTTCAAAACAACTAAAGCGCGAACTCAAAATACCATACCAAAAATCCTCATCATATAATTTCAATCATATAATCTTAATAAAGAATTTCAAATACCGCATTACTAAAACATTTATAAAACAAATAAACCATATAATTCCTCGAAACGACATCTTATCACTAAATCAATATCCCATAATCTCAAGTCATCTCAAAATCTCATTTCAAACCATTATCTTATAATACCTCAAAATAATCGAAGATGCTTCGGCTTGGCGGGCTGGCGGGCAATGGTCGAGGATCGTTTTCTATAAAAATTTGGTTATAGTTTAGGTGTTTATTTACCTAGTTCTCTATAACCTTGGCTCTGATACCAATCTGTAACACCCCCAAAGTTTGGTACAACGGAAGACTCAACAAGCTTTCGGGGTGTTACGGGGATTGGTATCCAACACAAGACATAAAAGAACGAGATAAAGTAAACATAAGAAAAACACAACCAAAACGGGGTTTTAAAGTTTACATTTATCCCAACATCATTCAGAGTCAGGCCCAAAAGAAATAAACGTAGGTCCACAATTAAATATCATAGTTTTAGAAAAATAGATCCATAAACCAGGTGCCTTAGCCGAGCCCTCCAATCCATGCATCCAACTCATCACTTAATTACCTGAGAAAACATGCTAAAAGTCAGCTTTCGCTGGTGAGATCATAGGTTTAAATTCATAATTCAATATAGTGGACACATACGCAAAATGCTTGCTAGCTAGACTAGGGCTTCACTAAAAACCTGCGGATACCCTCCGCTCCAACATAAAACACGGATACCCTCCGTAACAAACCTGCGGATACCCTCCGCTCCATCATAAATACTCGGATAACCTCCGAAGTATCAATAACCTATAGGTGCACACTATAGTATCCAAAATCCTCAAATAAGCCAATCTCGTAATCCAACCATTATTCAGTCCACATGCGATGGTTCACTATGTGACTAGGGTTGATGTAACTCATCTAACCAAATCTAGTCCACAGGCGATGGTTCACTATGTGACTAAGGTTGTTGTAACATTCGTCTAACCATAACTAGTCCACACGCGATAATTCACTATGTGACTAAGGTTGACAAATCTTCCTAGTTCCATAAGCATAGCAAGTTTTGAAAAGTAAAAGCGATAATAGTCCACATAAAACAATTTGCACGTTTTTCACCCCAAGTATTGAAAACATAGTTCAAGAGAAAAAGTGGGGCTATGACTCACCTCAAGTCCAGAAATCAGCAATAAAAACTCGATAGAAGTAAGACGTATAGTAACTCACAAGATGGCAACTACGGACTCGACACGACCTAACAATATCAACTCATTTAGAAATCATTTCCTCAAAATCGAATATTCCCAAACCCGAACGTATTTCGTTTTATTTTCCGAAAATCCATTTCTCGTAATAGTTTGGAGTTTGGCGTTTGGTATCCATACGGGTGGTGGGTCGACACAACTCAACCAAGAAGCCACAACAAAAGGAATAAACCATCTACAGGTCTAATATTAGCCCAATATATTATTTAAATAAATCATCGAAGTTTATCAAATCCGTCGATTTGATAATCCCCATATTTATTTACGTAACATACCGTTCCAAGATTACACCCAACCTAAAGCACATAGCACAAAAATACTATATGGTATATATCGTAGTCTAATAAATTCCTTATATACATCGTCAAATTGGCCAGATTCCACGATATACATATATAGTGATTTATTATCCTAATACATATACCACAACCTACGGGCGTCGTGGGATACGATGCCCATTAATATTCTCATTTCATATAACCAATTAACTCGGTTTAACCTGTCGATTAAATAAGTTATTTAGTTATAGAAAATGTTTATATTAATCGTCATATATCCGTGACAACACAAAAGTCACAAACAATAACCCACTTGGACTCAAGTGACCACGACTCCGTATAACTCGATAGTTTTCCTCGTTATATATAAAAGATATTATTTCATTTAATATTTAGTTAACGTCGGGAATTCCTCGTTATTTGTAATATTTATTCATAATAACGCTTCCAATAATATTACTCTACTCTCGTAGCATAATATATTTAGTTGCGTTATTGTTATAATACTACTCGTGATTTTTGTTATTATTAATATACGCATTTATATATTTATATATACGTTATTCACGTCTATATATTTATATAAACATTTATATTACCAATAATTTTATTACGAGTTTTATTATTCGCGTTTTAAATTGTAATTAATTATCGAGTCATACGAAATGGTCACATGTCCGAGTCATCACTCTCGGCTCATTGTCCAAGTCCAAAATAATATAAGCAAGTCATAAATAAGAATCCATCTCCGTCCAAATCAATCTCAATACACGTGCTACAACAATAGGGTCCGACTACGGCACCCGACTAACCTATCTCCGTCAATCTAAGTGACTGTCTCACAATCGGTCCCCACTTTACCATTCGTCAACAACTTCTCAATATCACAATAAATCCATTGTCGAGACCACAAGGGTCTCGACTCATCAAAGCATTCGGCCAGGTTCAAAAGTGCCACAACAATATTAAGTCCACATAAAAACACAACAAGGAAATAAAAATATCAACAAGGTCTAATTCCGGGTTGGTTTACCAAGCCAAACCCGAGCCGTTCGACTCACTTGAGTCTCGGCACACAACACGAGTCACAAAGACTCGAACCAAGACCAAGAGGTCTCCCAAAATAAGCTCCAAAGGGCCATCCAAAACTGCCCACATTGACCCACTTGGGTCGCGGCATCAACAACCATAATCGGCCAAAAATATCAAGACTCAATCGAGTCTAGCAAAACTCCCAAGCAAACAATCATGAAAAACATGAATCCAAGGCCACAATAAGCACAATAACGAGCCACATGGCTTGAACCCACATCAAGTCGTGAGTCCAAGACTCACGGCTCACTCGACCCATCGAAAAAAATCACCAAGACCCGGATACCAAACCCATTTTTTAACATCAAAATCATTATTTCCCAAAAAATCATTTCGATTCCCATGAAAATACTCCATGTACCCACGGATTTAACACCAAGTTGAGGCACCCAAGTGCCAAAATCGAGCTTACTCACCTTCTTGAACCTTGAATCTCACGGATCTAGTAAAAACAATAAGATTTGGTTCGGATTTGATAAGATTTCGAGATGTTAATGGATGTTTTAGGGCGCGTGTAATATACCAAATGAAAGGGAAAAAGATGAGGAACAAGATGGTGGTGGTGGTTTTGTTGTGAGGGCGGCGGTGCGATGGTGGTGGCCGGTTTTGTTGTGCGGCGGCTAGGGTTAAGGAGAGGGAGAGAGAGAGTGTTTGGTGAGGGTGATTGTGTTGTGTGTGTGGTGAGATAACCACAAAGACGATTTTTGTAATATTACTCTAAAAAAAATCTTTTCTTTTTAATAATAATAATAATAATAATAATAATAATAATAATAATAATAATAATAATAATAATAATAATAATAATAATAATAATAATAATAATAATAATAATAATCACCGGTATTGTTATTTTGTTGGGTCTTGCTGGGGTCTATCACCGGTATTGTTAATTTGTTCCTCAACGGTAAGTGCCCCCTCCAGCTGGGTGAATATATCGCTAGTGCCCCTTGACCCCCTTGGTCAAGCCCGGTGGGGGTCTACGGCCTATTGCTGTTGGTACGGTTTGGAGAAGGCTTGTGTCGAAGGTTGCTTCCTCATCGGTTGGTAACTCCATGAATTCATATCTGCAGGATTTCCAATTCGGGGTTGGAGTCCCGGGGGGGGGGGGTGTGAGGCCGTCCTCCATTCTGTGAATAGGCTTATTGAGTCTCAAGGCGATGTAGTTGGACAGTCTATGCTCTTGGTGGACTTTAAGAATGCTTTCAATCTGGTCGAGAGGAGTGTCTTACTACAGGAAACTAGAACGCATTGCCCGGCTATTGCCCCTTGGGTTGAGTTTTGCTATGCACGCCCGGCCAGGCTTTATTATGATAACTCCATCCTCTGGTCATGTCAGGGGGTTCAACAGGGGGATCCGCTGGGCCCTTTATTGTTTGCCCTAGCCTTGCACCCTTTGGCTCATACTATTAATCGTTCTTGTGAGCTTGCCCTTCAGGCGTGGTACCTTGATGATGGTACTATTGTTGGAGATACCCTCATGGTCGCTAAGGCATTGGACATCATCAGGACGGAGGGCCCCGCTCGTGGGTTGTTCTTGAATGTTGATAAGACTGAACTCTTCTGGCCTGCGGAGGACCCTAGGAGTAGAGCGGATGGTGTGTTCCCTGTAAATATTGCTCGCCCGCTCCATGGCGTCAAACTTTTAGGGGGGTCTGTCAGCTTGGATGATAGTTTCTGTCGAGACTTAGCTTCCAAAAGAGTCTCTAAAACTATATCTTTAATGGAGGCCATTAGCAAGCTTAATGACCCTCAATGCGAACTGCTCCTCTTGCGTAATTGTGTAGGAGTTTCAAAATTATCTTACGCTTTGAGAACATGTTCCCCATTGTACTTATCAGAGGCCCAAGCTCAATTCGATCAGACGTTACGTGCCTCCTTGGAGAAGATTGTTACTACCTCAGGGCCAGGGTTTGGCGATTGGCAGTGGCGCCTTGCCACTCTCCCAATAAAACTTGGTGGTCTCGGTATCCTTTCAGCGGGAGATATCATACAATATGCCTTTCTTGCTTCTCGTTTGCAAACGAGTGGCTTACAGGAGAAGATACTTGCCAAAACCGGCGTTGTTTCACATGGCCCTTCATTCCAGCATGCCTTGGATAATTTCAACGCTACCTGCAACACCGACTTTCTCGCTGCCACCGGGGGCGCTTCTGCCCCCCAAATGATGCAAAAATTGGCAAAGTGTTATTTCGGTGTCATTGAGAAAGACCTTGTTACCAAGTACTCGTTAAGTCCAAGGCAGGTGGCTATACTTAGTAGTGTTCGCGCCCCACATGCGCAGGACTTCCTCTTCGCCATCCCTATCGACGGTCTAGGACAAAGGATGAATCCTCGCCAATTTCGATCTGTGTTATGCTACAGGCTTGCGGTTCCTTTGTTCCCTGAAGGCAGCTTATGCCCGAGTTGCAATGTACACCGTATGGACCAATGGGGGGATCACGCGGTCCACTGCGCTAGCGAAGTGGCGGTTAAGTTCAGGCATAATTTGGTGCGTGATGTCCTCGTTGATATATGTTCCAAAGCCGGGATTATGGTGCGCAAAGAGGCTCCGTTGGGATTTCTTTCAGAGGTAGGGAGAGAATTACGTCCTGCAGATGTGCTTTTGTTCAACTGGTTCCAAGGCAAGGACGCATGTCTGGATGTGACTGGGGTCTCTCCATTTGCTGGGATTGGGGCGACGTCATGGGCTCCTGGGGCTGCCTTGAGTAATGCTGTGGAAAAGAAAAGGAAGAAGTATGCATCCAAGTGTGAAGACAATGGATACAAGTTCGTCCCTTTCGCCTTTTCCACGTTTGGGGAACTTGAGGTGGAAGCTTTGAATACACTTTCGCGTGTTGGGACTATTGCCAGCAGCCACTCTAACAATGTTAAGAGCAGTGCTTTTATTTTTCATCGTGTTAGTTTCTGTATTCAAAAAGGAGTGGGAGCACAGATAGTATCGAGACTCCCCTCCAATTTCATGTAATTTCCATGGTTTCAATGAAAAATCTTATTATTAAAAAATAATAATAATAATAATAATAATAATAATAATAATAATAATAATAATAATAATAATAATAATAATAATAATAATAATAATAATAATAATAATAATATGAGTGGGTAAATAAGGGTGAGTGTAAAATACACGGTCCAGAACCCGAAACTCATTTCAAAACGTTTAATATCTCGCGAAACGTTCCGTAAGTAAATAAATATTGTCGTACACGTAAAATCAAGACATAAAGTTTCTGTTAGGTTATCCTAGTGCCGGAGTCAACGTAGTACCAAGTGAGAATTCAAAATAAATCACCATGCATATCTCCATATCAAATCATTAAATAAATCTCAAATTCCATAACGATATTAAATATAAGCAACCATAAAATAGGTCTTACAAGTTCGTTACGAATAAAATTCCAAATAAAAATTTATAAACGAACTTTAACGTAATGCGGGTTTTCAAAATGGCTCCCTAATTTGCCAGTTGTCACACACCTACAAAAATGGATGCATCTTCATTCAAATTTTCCCTCCCATATAAAAATGTGTGGCTAGAATTACTTCTTACCATTCTAATTTTAATTATTTTTCTTATTGGATCCCTACCCTATATATATATATATATATATATATATAGTTTCTAAATAAAAGAACTTTCAAAATGCATCATTAACCTATCAAATAACTTTAAAATTATCCTAATTTTTTTTAAACTATAAGGGTCAAAATCAGCCCCGCCGCAACACACTGGTGCCCGACACAACATCCATTCTAAAAAGGACGTCGTACGACAACTATAAATATAGCTTGACACAATATTTGTTCCAAACATTTTTTGTTCCAAACAAATACAACACGTGTCGGCAAAAAACATATCACGATCTCACAATGAGAAATCCCGCCCAAACATTATTCGTAAATAATTATCACAAAAATTTCTTGAAAGTTCCCGCTGCAACGCAGCGGGCGACTTCCCACTTATACATATATATATATATATATATATATATATATATATATATATATATATATATATATATATATATATATATATATATATATATATATATATATATATATATATATATATATATATATATATACACACCCACCTTATATTCACTCATCTCGTAAATATATAATCATGCCTTCAAGTTAGATTTGAGTTTGATTTATATATCCAAACTACTTGTTCGATCGGGATTTGTTTAAGATACGGTTGTACGTACGTAGTTTGAAGTAAGACGACTTTAATT
This sequence comes from Artemisia argyi, assembly GCA_030686995.1. Classification (NCBI taxonomy): domain Eukaryota; kingdom Viridiplantae; phylum Streptophyta; class Magnoliopsida; order Asterales; family Asteraceae; genus Artemisia; species Artemisia argyi. The sequence goes on along the minus strand of CM060700.1, from coordinate 726,641 downwards.
GATATACTATCTATACAATGGTCAAGTGAAATGTTGAATTTTCAACAATGGTCAAATGAGAAAGAAAAGTGAAATGTAATTAATACTTTTATTAAATTCTTTTTTATGTTCTCAGTAATTATAAACAATATTACAATTAAAGATTTGTTTAAGTTTTCTCAGTTTTATCACTATGATTGAAAAAAATAATACTCCCCCCGTCCCAATTTTATTGTCCATGTTTTCTTTTTGTGATGTCTCAATTTAATTGTCAACTACTAAAAATAGATAATGAAGTTTAACCAAGTTTACTATATTACCCTTGTTTAAAATTATTATTACATACCTTAAAGAAGACTTTAATTAATAAGGCAAAATTGTCATTCTGTCAAAAAATAAGAAAGAGAAAGCTGTAATAAATGTACTTTCCTTAAACTGTATATTTTTTGTCAGGGGACAATAATTTTGGGACGGAGGAAGTAATAATCTTTTAGAAACACGCACGTGCACTGATGCACTTTGCATTGTCAATTAGTTATTGAAAAAAAAAATCTCAATTTTAATCATTGAAAAAACATCATATGGCACAACTTAACCCGACATTGACCGTTTGACTTGTTGACCCACTAATTTATCGCATCAGCTTAGTAAAGAAACCGCTTTAGAGCAGTGGCGGACCCAGGAGTAAAACTAAGGTGGCTCATTTACATGGTTAGTTGAGAAGAGAAAGCTAAGGGTTCAAATGATCGGGTCGGTAAGTGGGTCGAGTACGGTTTACAGAAGTGTATTATTAATATGTAACATAGCTTAATTTATAACTTAGTTTTCTTTTTGGATAGACTTTTATAACATAATTTAACCTTTGAGCAATAGTTTTATAGTTGTACACAGTAAGGTTGTAAGGCTATTTTTAAACCCGAACAGACATGCAAACGTCCATCGGAGTGGCATCACTATATTAACTAGTTCGAAAACTAAATTAATATTATATATCATAATCAAAATTAGTTACGCCAAAAAAATCATAGCATATGTAAAATCTCGTATCAACCTGTTTTCTCTTTTTAAATACAATTTACGAATTGGAGAATGACTTTCTAAAATTATAAGCTCAAGTAATTAAAAAAAAAACTTAATGAGCTTTTTATCTAACAAAAAAGAAAAAAAATAATAATAAAGAAACGGTTATATCACAGAGTTGAGTTCCATGAAGAACGCATACATGCCATAAAACCTATCAACCAATCATAGCCACCCATTTATATTTTCACTTTTTTTTAAACAATATATCTTGCGAACGGTAAATCTTCAAGCTACAAAAAATACCATCGCGACGAGAATTAAATTAACTTTCTATAGATATGCATTGTTATATACTTTCGATGAACTTTTTTTTTAAATTTCCGCCCAGAAAAATCATATATGATTCGTAAAAATCACATATGATTTGATTTTTACAAATCACATATGATTCTTACGAATCATATATGATTTGTAAAAATCATATATGATTCGTAAAAATCATATATGATTTGATTTTAACGAATCACATATGATTTTTACAAATCATATATGATTTTTCTGGGCGGAAATTTATAAAAAAAGAAGTTCGTCGAAAAAAAAAGTTCGTCGAAAGTATATAACAATGCATATCTATAGAAAGATAATTTAATTCTCGTCGCTATGGTATTTTTTTCGCGTAACGATTTACGGTTTGCGAGATATTTAATTTTTTTAAAAATTGTGAAAGTTTATTTTTTTATTTTGATAAAAAAAAATTAGTGGCTGAGATTATTTGATTGATTCTATGGTAAAACTTGGTTCTACACGGATCTTTTGGCATCACATATATGCCAAAAGACAAAACACAAATTCAGAGATTATTTAAAAATAGTAGTGTATTTCTAGCTCTCTTTCTTCATCTTCATATACTTTTTCCATTTTTCTTCCACTTGGTTTGTTTGTTTTTTTATTATTTTTTATTATTTTTATCTATCTATCATGCTTTAGAGTGTATATTCTTTTCTCATTGGCAAAGTTTAGCATATTAAATTTTGCTTTGTGATTTTTACTTTACTTTATTCTAAAGAAAAAGAGTTTATTTGCTAACTTTGTAAAATAATTTGTTGAGGAACATTATATGTCTTTAATAAAGAATGAAAAATCACCAAATATGCAAATAAGAAAAGAACATATAATTATGTGGATAGACTTTTATAACATAGCTTAATATATAACTTAAATTATTAATATGTAACATAGCTTAACTTATAACTTAGTTTTCTTTTTGGATAGACTTTTATAACATACTTCAAACTTTAAGCAATAATTTTATAGTTGTACACTGTAAGGTTGTAAGGCTATTTTTAAACCCGAACAGACATGCAAACATCCATCGGTGTGGCATCACTATATTAGCTAGTTCGAAAACTTAATTACTATATCATAATCAAAATTATTTACGCCAAAAAAATCATAGCATATATATAATCTCGTTTCAACTTATTTTCTCTTTTTAAAATACAATTTACGAATTGGAGAATGACTTTCTAAAATTATAAGCTCAAATAATAATAAAAAAAAAAAAAAAAAAAAAAAAAAAAAAAAAAAAACTAAACTTATTGAGTTTTTATCTTACAAAAAGGAAAAAAGAAATAAAGAAACAGTTATATCACATGCCAAAAGACAAACATAAATTTAGAGATAATTTAAAAATAGTATTTCAATTCTCTCTTTGTTCTCTCATCTTCATCTTCATCTTCATCTACTTTTTCCATTTTTATGCCAAAAGACAAACATAAATTCAGAGATAATTTAAAAATAGTATTTCAATTCTCTCTTTGTTCTCTCATCTTCATCTTCATCTACTTTTTCCATTTTTCTTCCACCTGGTTATGCTTTAGAGTGTATATTCTTTTCTCATTGGGAAGGTTTAGCATATTAAATTTTGCTTTGTAATTTTTACTTTACTTTATTCTAAAGAAAAAGAGTTTATTTGCTAACTTGGTCTTTAATAAAGAATGTAAAATTATTATAAGCTCACAGCTACTACTCAATGCTACTTTTGCCAAACACTATACCATAATCAAAATTATTTACGCCACAAAATATCATAGTATATGTAAAATCTCGTATCAACTTGTTTTCTCTTTTTAAAATACAATTTACCGAATTAGTGAATGACTTTCTAAAATTATAAGCTCAATTAAAAAAATAATAATAAAATAAATTAAACTTATTGAGCTTTTATTTGACAAAAAAAGGAGAAAAGAAATATAGAAACAGACATGCCACAAGACAAAACACGAATTCAAAGAGATAATTTAAAAATATTTAAAATTATCTCTCTTTCTTCTCTCATCTTCATCTTCATCTTCATCTACTTTTTCCATTTTTCTTCTAGCCGGTTTTTTTATCTATCATGCTTTAGAGTGTATATTCTTTTCTCATTGGCAAGGTTTAGCATATTAGATTTTGCTTTGTGATTTTTACTTTATTTTATTCTAAAGAAAAAGAGTTTAATAAAGAATTTGTCGAGAAATATTACAGGTCTTTAATAAAGAATGTAAAATCACAAAATATGCAAAACTTTGCAAATAAGTAAAGAACATATACTTTGGGTATAAAAGAAGGATAATCCTTGTCTATAATGCAACATTACATCTAAAAGAGTAATAAACAAACATACAATTATAATGGATGGGAGGCAGATCCTTGAACACGAGCATCCACTCAAGCTCATTGATTTGCAACCAAACTATCCACTATACGAAGAAAAATATGATGACGATGATGACAATGGCGGTGGTGAGCTAGTTACACGTCAAAACTTTCGATGTCGTCGATGTGATCGGTGTCGTGAAGAAATCAATTGGTTTCACAGATATTACTATGAGTGTGACCATTCATGTGACTACTCGCTCCATAAATTCTGCCGCGAGCTTCCCACTACGTTAAAACACACATCTCACCCTGCTCATACTCTTACTTTATTTCACGTAACTCACATATATTGGTGTTTTTGTGTTTTATGTGGAAGAAATGAAGCTGTTGGGCTCTGTTACTACTGTTCAGGGTGTAATTTTATAATTCATGGTAATTGCGCTCTAGCCTCCGTAGACCGGCTGATTTATCACCCTAGCCATCGGCACCCATTAGCGGCTACCCCAAAACCACATTTGTCTGAATGTAACGCGTGTGGTAAGAAACATGAAGGTACTTTTTATATATGTACAACGTGTTTTGGCCACTTCATCCACAGTGACTGTGCTTTCCTACCAGAAAATCTCATGATACAAAATGCTACAAATCATATTTTCTCTCATCCTCACCCGCTCATCCTTTCTTATTCTTTCGCAATACAAGATCAGTTTGATCAATATCTTCCTAGGTGCAGGGTATGTAAAGGTGGTTTTAATTTTAGTGCAAACACCTGGATTTATAAATGTGAAAAATGCAGATACTATGCACATATTCCTTGTGCGACATCAAGAGGTAAGTCAGATACTATGAGTGTTTATACTTTTTGATAGTCCGACAATTTAGCTTCTCATTTTAACCACAATTTTTGTTTACTAGGTGCCGAAAACAGATTGGTCGTAAAAAATTACGAAGATTCTGAATATCCGGATCTCCTCCATCTCCCATTCCCTGATGAAAGTTATAGCATACCGAAACACAGGTTTGCTAAACTAGTTGAACATGGAACATTTGGAGCAGATGAGGGGAACGACATAAAACACAACTTTCATCCACACCCCTTAATTCTGGTCCGTACTGAATGCAGTGATACTACAAACATGCCAAGTTCCTCAAAAACAAATGTTTTATCCTGTCATAACCCAATGAAGAAGGTTCAACTTTTATGCAATGCGTGTGTGAGACCCGTCACAAGTGTTCCATTTTACAAGTGTGTCAATGACGAATGTAACTTTGTTCTGCATGAGTGGTGCACCCAGCTTCCTACTCAAGTAGAAAAATACCCAGGTCACCCCGAACATACACTCATTCTCCATTCAAATGCCCCTAATAAGTTTTTATCCGTGTTTAAATGCAAAGTTTGTCGGTTACAGTGTAATGGGTTTGTCTACAGTTGTGTTGAATGTGATTATCATATTGATGTTACTTGTAGTTTCATGCCTCGAAACATCACACACGAATCTCATTCAGGTCACCTCCTTTCCAGAGCTTTCGAAAAAGAGTACGACAGATGGTGTCTTATGTGTCAAGGTTACATTTTTAATTCTCGATGTTCATTCGCTTGTGACACTTGTGAAGATGTTTTTGTACATGTCGGGTGTGCTTTGTTATTGCCTCGTGAAATAAGGCATAAGTATGACAAGCACCCTATGAGGCTAAGTTACCACCCGGCTGAAAATCATAAAAGTGAATACTTTTGTGAAATTTGTGAGAAAGAATTAAATCCAGAGGCGTGTTTCTACCACTGTAATGAGTGTGACTGGTCAATCCATACTGTTTGTGCACCACACATACTTCAATCTGAAACATCTGTACCAGATTATTACTACGTGCGTCAAGGAGCTTATAAGTATGTGAATATAAAGTTTGGGGGTATTCACAAGTTTGAACGTCGTCACCCGCATCCTCTCTCGTTTGTTCAAGGGATTGAGAGCGATGGTCCATGCACCCATTGTGGATATGCAGTGAGATACAAACTGATTTTAAAATGCCAGCAATGCAAGTTTGTAATTCATGTGCGTTGTTGTCGGCGCAGCAATTGGAGGAATGAAGAAATTGTTGAGGAGATCTGATTCCATCCGTTGGTTTGGTTTGAAATGAAAGAGGAGGCCACGTGTCAGCAATACTACATTATTATGGTTTATAATTATCATGTACTTATCTTCTTTTATATTAAATAAAAGTGTGTACAATTTGTTTGAGACTATCTATAGAAAGTCATTGTCGGCCCTTTTCTCAATTATTTATTATTATTTCTATTTCTATTACTATGTTTGTTTTTTCTTTATACAAACTCTAAAATGACCATGTCAATCTACCAAAAAAAGGAACGTTTTAACTTAGTTTAACTCTGTGTGCCACTTGTTATATCACATATGTAGTAGCAATACTTAGAAGTCTCGGTACCCAGCACCAAGGTTGACGTTTTCCGGCAAAACGCGACCGGACGGCGCGAGCTCCACACCATGGCTCGCGTTTTCCCGTCTAATGGTCCCGTTTATTATTATTTTTTTTTTTTTTCTTTTTCTTTTGTAAGTAAAGCTAGTAAAAGTGTTTGGTTTTGAGTGAGTGTGTTGGAGATCAGAAGTGAGTTAGTTTTGGTTGTAGCCATTGTTGTAAAGTTATGGGGTTTTGAATTGATGGGAGATCTGTCTACATTTGGTAGTGTTGTTGTTGATGTTCTTGTAGCTGATTATTAGATTATTACACTAATACACTTACGTTTAATTTTTAACCTGGTTCTATCGAACATAATTTTATGCTTTCACCAAGGGATATATGACTCGTGTTCATGAGATGGGTTTATTGTGCTCTGCATTGTATCAGCAGCAATTTTACACATTAGATGTATATGCCCTATGATATGTTATCAATCAATGTTCATGAGTTGCAAGTACCAATCTATTGATGTTGTGATACCAAGGACTAGTATGATCATTATCATTAAAACACTGAATACATTCACCTGTCAATTGTTAACTATGAAATTTACTTTTCTGTATATGTTTAAAGGGAGTTTTGTACATAAACATTTTATTGGATATAATTTCAAATATTACCGTATATCATGACAATAGTAAGTTAATACATTTAATAAAACCATTCGGGAAGTTGTAAGCTTTTAAAAGCATGCCAGGCAAACTTTTAACCCATTTCATTTATAGCTAAAAAATATCCATTTTGACCTGTATCAGTATAACCAATCGACTCCTTTTCCATATAATTTGATTAAGATTGACTTTTTGAACCATTGTACTTGGGTTTTAGTCCTGAGTGCCATATGCTGTGGTCAAAACACATGGATCAAACATCAAAACTAGAGACGTCTTAAACATTCCTTTCATGACATAGTGATCGACTGACTGCACTTTCTGTAAAGCTCAACATCAGATTATAGCGGAGAAACATATTTGTGAATTGAGAAGATGTACACTTGCTCAAATTATAGAAACGGTAATGCAGAAAAAGTAAAATGGTTGCAGATTAATTAGGCACAATGAAATTATGTTCAGGCCAACTTTTTTTCTGCAACTAGTCTCGCATACATAATTAATAATTCTACTTCAATTTTCGCCGCAACTGCTTTGGCCACATTACATTAAATGCAGAAAATCAAAATGAACAAAGTTCAGAGCATGTTAATATTTTGAGCAACTTAAAGCACAACAAAAGAGACATCTCAAACGAGGTTTAGCATTATGCACTGCTATAACGCGTTAGCTGTGTTGCTATAATGCATTATGTACCTCTGTTCTCAATTAAGTTAATACTTGAAGCAAAGCCGAAGCAGAGGAGACACTGCACCAGCGTTTGTGTGAGCTTATAACAACCAATGTCATGTTTTGCGAACTAAATTACATGAGCATGAATGATCTTTCGACAGCTGCTGATGAAAAAAATGTCAAGAACTCAACCTACTGCAAAAATGTCTATAACCCCAGAACCAGGTACCAAACTGAGATTTTGAACTCTACAGAAAAGTGAACTCTTGCTACCAATGCATCTTACAAATATAATTGAGTCCAAAAAAGTATGCAAAAATTGGAAAAAAGCCACAATCTATTCTTTCAATTAACAAGACTTTGAAGTCTACCCTTCTGGTGTACAAAAACAAGGCAACTCTATCAGATTCACATGTTTAAAAAAGAATTTTACCAAAATATCAGAAGGCAATGGCACCTCTGGCCGAACCAACCGTGTAGTAAAAGAATATAATAAGCATAATAATACACATAACACAACTAAATGGCAATATCATCTTTTGACTTGAGAGAAAGAAAATCACTCCTTCTTTCACCTCCTTTCCCACTGCTTCTAAAAAAAGGCAGAGCTGCTTTTGGTCATAATAGCTTTTGTGGAAAACTGATGGAGTGTCAAAAAACCAATGTGCCGCCTGAATATTGACATCTTATCACTGCACAAAAAGCAACAAAACTTATGAGCATGCTATGTCTTTAATGTTCACATTTCTTCAAAAAGAAAACGAATGAGGTTTTCCTGTTGTAAACCCAGGGAGGGTGAGTTTTCTTTACTCGGATGTACCTAGCCTAACCAGGTATTCCGTGACCGTTTCCCATTGGACAACCCCAAATGTGTAACTAGTGATGTTTGAACCCTAGGCTTCTTTGGAGTAAGTCAAGTGCCTTGCCACTAGGCCACTTCTTCACAAAGAAATCAAATAGGTTTGCAATGAATAACAAGATATCAAACTGATATATTGAGCTTCCACTCCTTTCGATGAGTGAGAAGTACCCATATCCAACTTGGGCAGATTTCAGATTTTTAGTTGCATTTCTAGGCAATTCCCCTCACTCTAAAATAGCAATTACTTCAGAAGTTCACATGCACCATAAAAGTCTAGAATCTGAGTGGGTAGTTGGGTAAATTTATCACATCCCTTGCAACTATAGGTATTGGTATTTTAGATGTTTTGGAAGGTTCATACTACATAAGAGAGCATAATTTACACGAAATAGTAAGACAATCCTAGCAATTAAAAACATGGAAATAAAAAAGGCTTGGTGCATTTAGGAGTGAGAAATTTTCTCTAAATCTCTAGAAAATGGAGGACGTTTTAGTTTTTAAAAATGTGTTTAAAATTTGGAAAGCATATTCAGATAATGTTGCATTTTCTATTTTTAAAATTTGGATTACTGAGTTTTCTATTTCCAAGAAGACAATTGCTGAAAGAGCCAAAGAGGTCAACTTGAACACGTTTTGTTTTTTCAGTTTCCATAGAAAAGTTTCCCAGAAAAGAGCCTCATCTAAGCAAAACTATTCACACCCTTAATGTCAAGCATTCATTGTTTTCTATTTATTTCTATGAAATGAAAACAGATTTAAAAATATTCTTAATTCAGATGTTATCTTTTAGGCTTTTTCATTGTCAAAATACGTATAATTTATAATTTGTTCTTGAATTTAGTTGATTACTCTTTTCATGTTATCATTTTCACAAGTTCTCATTTGTTTCAGAAATCATGAATATATAAGTATGCCATTGATCAATCTTTTTCTTTGCATATGTAATGAAAAATCAGAATGCTGAATGCGAATTTTATCTATTTTGCCAACAGTAAGATGCAACTAGAACCATACCTCTTTCTGGCTCTTGTTTGGAAGGTCACAAGCATCGCCTTTTACTCGATAGGAAGAACAGCATCGAGGTTCTTCTGAAGTAACCAGCCTCTTGGATAAGCAAGTCCATGCGCTTCCAAATGAAGATGCCAGTTCATGATTTTAGAACATCCGGAAGGAGTCGCTTCCATTTGACTTTCATCTTCCACCAACTGTTCTATAAAGGTCGTCTCCTGAAATGTAACAGTATGAGTAAACAAACAGTAAAAATTAAATCCCAAACTTTAAATAAATGACAATTCCCTGAATTAATTTAAACAATATGATGCATACCTGGAATCCCTCTTTGACGGTGTCCATTTGACGAATCAAAGCTGAGCTGCGTTTTTCCCATCTCTTTGGATCCCACAAGATGGTGCTATTGAATGCGAATCCTGACATGTCAACATGAAATCTTCTGAGCCTTTTACTCTTCTCATTTGTGTGCCACCCAATCACTTGACTTCCATTGCAAACCGGACCTTCCAAAGTGGCCTTGTTTTTGCTTTGTGCAACCATTGCAACTGGCCAAGTGCCAAACCGACTGCAGTCAAACATAGAACAACATCTTATTGTCTAGACAAGCATGCAGTGATGGATTAAAACATGGACAAATTCCTTTACAAAATGGAAAGTCATAGAAAATCCAACATGTAACACGTTACACGCTATATTCGGTGACAAAATAAAAGCGAAAAGATAAAAAAAATATCAGGCATAAACAGAAAACAAGACTGCCACTTTGAGGTCTGTGAGCCATTAGGAGCCTGGATGCACGGATTTACCAATAGGTCAATCAGAATATCATGAGTAGAAGATAAGCAATCTCAATCTTTCTTGCATAGGCAAAAGTGAGCGGAATTTATACTAAAAAAAGGATTGTTTGCATTACTAAAATTTACATATTTTTTACTCTGAGATCTATTCCAACATTTCCCGAAGAAACCATTAAGCTCTGGGTGAAAGATGCAACATACATCAAAGATTATTTCTTCATATTCGTTAATATGTGGATTGCGTTTCTGAATCTACTGATCTGTTTTATTCAAGACTACTACGTTAATATGTGGAATTTACTCTTTCCTTCAATCAGATAGACAACAAGAGAGTACAGCTCTGTCCCTTGGTCGCTCAAATCGACAAACAAACGTGCAAGCTTCAGCCTTTTCAAAAAAGGAATTCACAACATCATATTTGACACATTACCCGCAATGCAATTTCAATCTTGAGAATAAGAAGATATTAATTTGATGCAACATAAAGATAAATATATTGCATGTGTCTACAGTGCTCGTGCATTTGCTCCTAGTCTATAGCTCTTAAGCTACCTACTACTAAGATAGCGATATAATTGAAGGATCTAGTAATAGCAAAAGTAATTAGTACTTGCAGCAAGCATACATCGTATTTCATATTCATCATATTCAGATGCATTATTAGATAGTAAAATCAGCAAACAAAGCAGTACGTACCTGATATCTCTCAACGCCTCAAACAGCTCAAGCGAATAGACATTATCATCATCCGCAAAATAAACAATCCCGTCAAGCCTATGACGCTCAATAATCCCCATCCTTGACATCCTTGACATCCGTGAAATTCTTCCCACAAACAAAGTATACTACTGCATTAAAATAAAAGTATGTTATCATTATTGAATATTTTAATTGTATTCAATTAAGTTGGTGTTGATCCTTCCGGTAGCAACGGCTAGTGTGGAAAGAATATTTTCAGCAATGACCTGTGTGAAGTAACCGACCCGAAAAACCAGGCTGAAACCGACCCGAAAACTGCCGGACAAATTTTTATTTTTTGAGAAGTTTTCTTTGTAGCAAGTCGAGTGCACACCCTATGTTGAAATCGTAGATCCCCCACTGGAGATAAGCCTAGTAGGAAGCCAAGTAAGAAGAACAATAGGCAGGTGTAGATGGATCTGCGCCAGGTGCGAAGGGGGATCCTTTACGGGGTTTATCGATGAAGGTGCGAACGCCAACGCCGAATGTGGCGAATCGGGAAGTTTGAGTGTTGTGTTTGTGTGAGGGTGAGTTGAGTGAAAATGGACTAGTGTTTCCACCTCCACCGTTTTTTTTTTTTTTTTTTTTTTAAGTTATGGGTTTTGTGTTCATCATGTTCTTCATTTTGGAATAAAAATAAATTTAAATTCAAAAGAAAATTAAGGGAGAGAAGATGAGGGTATATTAGTCATTTTGCATGTCATTGATCGAGGGACATAATTTGTAAGAACAAATGAACAGTAATGAAATTTGCAAAAATAAAACAGTAATTAGGTACGTAATTTGCAATTTACCCTTTTATAGATGGTTTGGAGAATCCATTGAGGTATTCAAGTTGAATGATTCTACACAAAAGTGGGAGAAAATAGATGGTTTGGGAAGGCATATAATTTACGTTTGTGGTAAAACATACCAGAAATGGAAAACAAGATTTACTTTCTAGGATTGCGTTCAGGGAATGGAAAGATCGTGTTTTATTCACTTGAAACATATAGTTTATTAGTATTAGCTTACAGGGATGTTATTAGTTTTTTTAGCATTTTTAATTGTATATACAGGTATGATCTGTCTAAATTTTACCTCGCGGGATTGGTATTGTTGTTGTTGATGTTATTGTAGCTGATTGTTAGATTATTACACTTACGTTTAGTTTTTAACCTAGTTCTCTCGATCATAATTTTATGCTCAAGCCAAGGGATATATGACTCGTGTTGATGAGATGGGTTTATTGTGCTCCGCATTGCCTAACCGTGTACCTCCCTAAAAGATTTGAGCATCAGGCATCCGCGGATCCATAGTGCTCTGCTATTCTTTGATTAAAGATTCATTAGCATTTTTTGTGCTCTGCATTGCATCAGTACAGCAATTCTACACATTAGATGTATATGCCCTCTGATATGTTATCAATCAATGTTCATGTGGTTATGTCCAATTGCAAGCACCAACCTATCAAAACACTGAATACATTCACCTGTCAATTGTTAACCCTGAGATTTACTTTTGTTTATGTGTTTAAAGGGAGTTTTGTGCACAAATATTTTATTAGATATAATTTAAAATATTATCGTATATCATGAAAATAGTAAGTTAATACATTTAATAAAACCATTCGGGAAGTTGTAAGCTTTTAAAAACATGCCAGGAAAACTTTTAACCCGTTTCATTTATAGCTAAAAAATATCCGTTTTGACCTGTAACAGTAAAACCATCCCCAATCTACTCCTTTTTCATATGATTTGATTAAGATTGCCGCCTTTTTATGTATACTAAATAATATTATTAACGTGTGATTGACTTTTTGAACCATTGTACTTGGGTTTTAGTCCTGATTGTCGTATGCTATGGTCAAAATACAAGGATCAAACATAAAAAATAAAGACGTCTTAAACATTTCTTTTATGACATAGTGACCGACTGCACTTTCTGTAAAGCTTAATATCATATTATAGCGAAGAAACATATTTGTGAGTTGAGAAGATGTAAAACCCCCTTTGTCTTACCTATACTACACTACAACGGTTAGATACTCTACCTAGGAGGATTGTAAAACTTCGGTGTTACAATCCGCTGCATCAGACCTATTTACGAGGACCTTAGACTTAGATCCTTTAAGAGCGTTAGTTGAACTTTTTAGAGCCCTCTCGACATACTTGATACCGGAATTTGAATCAGCCCAAACCAATAAGACACGAAGAACCTATAACCCGCTAAACTTGCGTAAAACACATTTTTGGACAGTTTGGAAAAACTTAATATTAAAAATTGAAACTTACGCTTTACTATGTTTTGAGTCATAGAACCTCACTAAAAGTATATAAATTCACCTCTGCACAAAAAAATGAATTATGCAAATCCAACATTTTATTTCCTAGCCTGTATTCATGTAATGGTTTTTTTTTTTTTATTATTATTATTATTATTATTATTATTATTATTATTATTATTATTATTATTATTATTATAACAAAGTCACCTATTTGTATATTGACATTCGGCCAAGCAATAATATCACAAGCTCAAATATTATTTTTTTTAACAAACCCACTATTTTCATAACAAGTTATTTTATAATTGTCATCAAATATTATATAAGTTCATATGGGAAGCTCCCTAATTTTTCATTCCATAGTTATTTTCATTGATATAATTGTCATCAAATATTATATAACACAAATTAAATTAACTCCGTGCGCCTTCTATGATTTATGTGGCTTTACTAGTACGAGCCGCGATCCCAAGTCTTGTTGAAAATAATGACATCAAAAGTCAACACTATATAATAATTATGGGACGGAGGGAGTAGTTAAGTATAAAATGTGACCAAATAGTTAGTTTGGTATTATGACATCAAAGATTATCTCTTCATATTCGTTAATATGTGGATTGCGTTTCCGAATCTTCTTATCTGTTTTTTTCAAGACTACTACTATTGCTAAGATGATAGGCAAAGTGCTATTAATTGGATGGTCTGGAATTTATACTTTCCCCGCCCCATTGCTCAAATCGACAAACAAACGTGCAAGCTTCAGCCTTTTCAAAAAAGGAATTCACAACTTCATATTTGACACATTACCCGCAATGCAATTTCAATCTTAATTTGATGTAACATAAAGATACATATATTGCATGCATCTACACTGCCCGTGCAGTTGCTCCTAATTTACAACTCTTAAGCTACCTACTACTAAGACAGCGGTATAATTGAAGGATCTAGTAATAGCAAAAGTAATATGTACACGTGGCAATCGCACATAGGCAATCGAATAATAAGTATACAATGTAGGAAGCAGAACGACGACATTATTAGATACTAAAAATGGAAAGCAAAGGGATATCTCTCAACGCCTCCAAAAGCTCGAGCGAATAGACATTATCATCATCCGCAAAATAAACAATCCCGTCAAGCCTATGATGCTCAATATGCTCAAGCGCAGTATTCCTCTGAGGCACACCCCTATCCTTAACATCCGTCAAATTCTTCCCACAAACCAAATGGCGATACATAATCCCCATCCCTCTCAGAACATCCGCCGTCTCCGTAGACGCCGCATTCATCTCCACAACAATCCACAGAACCGGCGGAGGCACAAGCCTCAGCACGTGGCCAAGCCTATTCAAATAAAATGCTTGAAGCGCGCGGTTATAAGTAGGCGTGACAACTATGAGCTGTTTCCTAGGAACGTAATCAAACCTATCCTTGTTGTGTTTGTGGGAGGTGGGTGAGTTGAGTGAAAATGGACTAGTGTTTCCACCTCCACCGTTTTATTTATTTTTTTATTTTTTTATTTTTTAAGTTAGGGAAAATTACCAAAATAGAGCAGTCGCCCATAGCACATTCCTTGAATAGATGTTTTTAAATCACTTTCCTCCGCCGGATCAGGGCAACTTGACGACTGAGCAACCTTCATATATGTGCGACACGTGTCGAATATTTTATTAATATAGTACAGAATCTAGAATCTTTTGGAATGTATAGTACAGAATCTAGAATCTTTTAAGGACACGTGTCGCACATATATGAAGGTTGCCCATTTTTTAAGTTGCTCTGATCTAATTTTGGAAAGTGAAATTTGAAAGTCTACAAAGTGACTAGTCAAAAAGTCAACGATCTATTTTGGTAATTATCCCTTTAAGTTATGGGTTTTGTTCATCATGTTCTTCATTTTGGAATAAAAATAAATTTAAATTCAATAGAGATGAGGGTATACTAGTCATTTCACATGTTATTGAGGGACATAATTTGTAAGAAAAAATGAACAGTAATGAAGTTTGCAAAAAATAAAACAGTAATTAGGTATGTAATTTGCAGTTTACCCTTTTATAGATGGTTATTCAGGTATTCAAGTTGAATGATTCCACACAAAAGTTGGAGAAAATAGATGGTTTGGGAAGGCACATTATTTACGTTTGTGGTAAAACATGTCTATATGTATGTTTGGCAAAATTAGCTGTAAGCTGTAAACTACAAAGCTGTTAACATGAGATACAAGTTGTATCATTCTTTTAATAAAAGTGTTTGGTAAGGTAGCTGTTAAATATAATTATAAGATGTAAAATGATATAAAAGGACATATCTATAATTATAAAAAAAAATGTTTGGAGGGTATATCAGTAATTTAAAGTTTTAACAGCTCCAAGATGTTTAAAAAGCTTCATGGGTCAGCTTTTCATTTAGGAGCTATTTGTTTGAAATAAAAGCTCGAAGTTAATGTATCCAAACGGAGCTATTATTTTAGAAGAGATTATTTTTGTTACAAAAAGCTAACAGCTCCTCCAAAAAGCTCCTACCAAACAGGCCCTATGTAATAAAGCTAAAACACCGGAAATGGAAAACTAGATTTACTTTCCATGATTGCGTTCAGGGAATGGAATGATCGTGTTTTATTCACTTGAAACATATAGATTATCACTACCACAAAAAGGTCGAATGTACACGCTTATTTTTCCACGCTTTAGAAAAGGTGGAGTTTTAATTTGTCTTTTTACACACAAATAAGGGTGCATAGAAAAGGTGGAGTTTTAATTAAAGGTGTTTGTTTAAGATGAAGAGTCCATGTATGGATCATATTGAAGGCCCACTATCATTCCAATTATGATTGATGGCGGCATACCAAACGCACCCTCGATAGTATTTCCCAAATCACTTTCAATAAAATCACAACAATTCCTTTCTATCACTTCCAATTGGGATATCTGCTCGAATTTTAAAGTTGTTCACTTTTTTATACTAAATCACTTTATCATTTTCACTTTCTCACTTTTGTTAATTTGTACAAATTGATGCAGCTAGGGTTTCGTTTTTTTTTTTTCATTTTAAATCGGTCCAATTGCAGCAGCTAGGGTTTCAGTTTCGAATCGGTTAAATCGGTCCAATTGCAGCAGCTTCGCGTCTAAGGTATAAAACTATTAATATGCGTTTGTTTAAGTATAATAATTAATTTGTGTGAAATTGATTGTTTGACGAAATATGCTTGAGTTATTGATAATCGATTTGATTCATTTGGTCATTCTATTGTTGCTTGTTATAAGTTGAGCCAATTACATCAGTTATAACCAAAATTTTGAATAAGCTATAGTGTGTAGAATACTTGTTTGTGTTTGTTGTTTTTGGTTATGTTTTAAATCGCGTGTGTATACATTGAGGATGGCAGAAAATATGGGGAAACTCAAGTTGTGACTTGTGAGTGAAAAGCTCTCTTTAATTTTTGTTTTTCGATTGTCATAAAGCAGTGTTGTATGATGTAAGTAACTGTTTTGAGTATCCTGGTTTGGAAGGAGCTGTGGAATGATTAAGCAAGCTGTATTGGTTTAGTTTCATGGCTTTTCTAAATGTTGTATTTGATAATCAGTCCTAGAATGTTGTTTTGAGTATCCTGGTTTGGGCATGTCCAACCAGTTGATGTTGTTTTATCTGATGTACAAATGTTTCATTTAATATAATCATTCACCTTTTGCACCAAAAAAAAAAAAATGTAACTCTGTTGCATATGTATGAACAATATCATGTACTAAAGAGAATGCAATTGCAGAGAAAGAGATGGTAATGAAATAGAAGTCAGATAGCATTACATCACTGCAAGTGAAGTAGCTTTGATGAGGTAAGCTAAAAGGTTCTTAGATGCTAATGAATAGGTTAAAAATGTTCATGAATTGGAGAAATGGGTTTGTATGAGATAAAATACCTCGACATGTCAAGATTACTTGTCATTTGCCATTACTATAGAAAGTAGTTGCCTTGGTATAAACAATTTTAGGGTGGCTTTGAGTCTCAGATTAAGCATTATAATGATTCCATTGGTGTGTTTTACCATATTATGAGTGTCCAAGTACCTGACGTGTATTTCCATACATTCATTGTCAATCACTTGCATTTATCCATATAACGGGTAAATGGATAAGGTTTTCCCTCTCATGTTACACGGGAAGGGGGGCCTTTTTGACTTATATATACGTGGCCTCACCGGGTTAATCGATGACCATTTCTGACCCTTCCCTAGCCACCCCCAAATGTACACCTAGCGATGTTTGAACCCTGTGAGGAAACCAAGGACCTTACTACTCTGCCATTGGTTGTTTTTGTAGTGTATTTCTATGCATTGCTTCCAATTTCACTATATATTTGTTACTTTTCTTCTACTTATATTGAGTATTTTATTTTCACAAATATTTGATGAAGTTTTGCTCTATTCCATGTTTCTCAAAGTCATCAGCGATAAAAAGTTGATGCATAAAATATTGCGCCCATAATGAAGGATCAATGTCTACAATGATATTGTTATAAAACAACTCAATGATATGCAAGCCACTGATATTATTATATTAACGTGGTGAAGAGCTCAGCATGAACCTATTGTTAGACAATGAAGTCAAATAAGACACTGAATTGCTAGAAAGAACAAGTTATGTACTAATTTTGATTAAGATATTGTAATACAGAAAATTAGAGTTGGAAATTTCGATCCCTTTACTTATGAATGGTCAGTTTGGGTTATATTTGATATTTAATGGGTCGAATGGGTAACATAAATGAATTCCAAACAGATCGAGTAGGTAACAGTGGGAATGGGTCGAACGGATTGAAAGTTGCCCCAAGTCTAATATCAATGCAAACAATTTCCTTAAGCGATTTTATTTTTCTATTTTAGATTATAAATTTATAACTGTAATGATATTCATTTTGTAAATATATGTCATGAACTAATCTTCCATACAGGTATTAGAAAGTTGGACTAAGTAGCTTGTGTGGGTCAACCCAACTCAACCAGGGCTGTTTTGACCCATACTAAAAGTTGACCCGATTTAACCCATCATCTAACCTGTATGACCAGTCGCTCTCACCACCTCTGAATTTTTCCTAATATTTAATTTTTAATACTAAAATGGAGATGCCTAATGGTACATCACGTGACATTTTAACTTCATTCAAAGAAACCATTTCGTAAAGTTGTTCTGTATATTTATATACATTGATGTCTCGAGAACAGGTGAGGTGCGATGAAGATATAGGAGTTGATCATCAGGAACGAATATCTTCATGGGATATCGATCTATCCGGCGGGTCCTTCCCGTTGTTAAAAATTCAGTCTTCCCCACGGTTCAAGAAACTGTGTACAGGGCTGCATGCAACTCCTTCCTCCCTTCCTGTAGCTGGTAGGATTCTTTCTTGAACTCATCTTTAGCGACCATCAAGTTAAATCTGTAAATATTAGAGAATATTGCATAAAAGGGTATTAAACTTATCTCCAATTTCCATTTGAGTTATCAAACTTTTTTAGTTAATCCAGGAATTAAGGCTATCTAGCTTACGTTTTTTTTTTTTTTTTTTTTTTATCAAGATATAGATTTTTTTTACTTCGTTTACCGTAGCAGTTAACTGGACAGGTCACATTTTTGTAATTTGTAAACCTACTTAAGTTCTTTTAGTTAAGTTGGATAGTCTTAATTAATGAAAAAAAAAATACATTTGATGCCTCAAAAGAAACTGGACATAATATTAGTACCCTGTGTTTGATGTTTTTCCCAAAAAAATATCATTTTACTTTATAGATTAGTGATTTTTGCTCTCTTTTTGCAACACCGGGTGGATATGTAGACTTTGAGGAATCAATAAGATCCTCTAAGGTCTTGCAAGGTCAAGAAAATGTAGGTCCGGTGTCACCTCTGTATGGACGTGATCAAACATTTTGTAAAATAACACTCTTTTATAGGCTAATACCTGATGTATGATTTGTTTTATTATAGTATATTGGGTTTCGAGTAAATTGGTGTACTGCCCATTAGTTATATTGAAACTTTAAGACCCTTTGTTAGTTTAGAGCGCATTTGAGAAATTTTTCCGAATATACATAGTGAATACTTATGAACTTTGATAAGCTATAATCGGGATAAGCTCATAAGCCCAAAATTGTGACCTTATTAGTCTTTCAAAAACTCCATAAGCCATAAGCTAAATAAGCTTAAACAAACACCTCCCGTAACGTACTGATGGTTGGTTCTTCGTTTTAACAGACGACTTTGAAAGGTGAGGCCACAAATGTTATCTCAGCAGACAATCTGTCATTGGTTGAATGGTTGTAGGCTTCTCTTATTGCTCAGAAACAACGACCACTTACCCGACACAAGGTAAATTCAAGGTTCTATTATTGTTGGAGTGTTAGTAGCAATCATGGGATTATCAGTCATTGGTTTCTTAGCAGTTTCACATTTTTTAAACAGAGCAGAAAAACGCAGCAACAAGTTTGACCATTCTAATGGACCAATTGACCAGCTGAAGTCAAAGGAAGCATGTAGAAAAAATGGGTCACCTATAATCAACCTCGAGTGCCCTAATGGGTGGGACCGGGTAGCCGAGGATCGACGATTTGGCGGGGTCTTTTAAGAAATAATGAGAAGTCTTAGGTTTAATTTGTAAGAGATAAGAGTCAACAACGCAATACTTTGCGTCTAGAAATTTGTTAGGCAAGAGTGTATTTTCGGCTATTCACAAGGGTATGTTGAGAGATGGAACCGTTGTTGCTATAAAAAGCATTATAAAACGTAGCTGCAAGTCTGAGGAATCCGAGTTTGTATAAGGAATAACTATATAATTCATTATTACTCTTATACGGAGTAGTTATTATTTGTTGCACTATTTTGATCAGATTAATGCAATCATAATAGTATTGTTGTTCTTGAGAAGAGGTGTCGCAGAGAGCTTTGCTAGATGGCCTAAGAACAAACCAATTATGTGTTTGGATTGCCCTCTTTAACCCTCTTTCTCTTTTGCCCATGATATCCCCAACAAGGTCAGGTTATCAAATCCTTTGTTTTGATGGGTATATTTGGGTGTAACAAAGGCCCGCTGATTGGTGGTTTATCAGGAATTGTTACACAAATGCAACACGAGTAGGTGATTACGGTTGCATTATGATAAAGCTACGATAAATTGTTACCACCGCTAAACAAGGAATACTAACGAAAATATTGATTTAATGTTTAACATATTTAACCATAACTTTTAGTAAAAATCCTGTGCGTGCACGGGTATTATAACTAGTATTGAAAAAAAATAAAAAAAAAAAAAAAAAAAAAAAAAAAATAGGCTACCTAGTTTGGATAAAATTGAAAAGTATCCTAGATATAGCAATTTGTAATATTTTTTGTGTGGCTCAACCATCATATGGTGCATCTGTGTGTTCTATTTGTTGTGTTTGCAATTTTGTATTTGTGTCTAGGTAAATGTTACTTGTTTTCAAAAGTTGATAAAGCATATATACATTTTTTTTATGTTCTCAGTAATTATAAACAATATTACAATTAAAGTTTTGTTTAAGTTTTCTTAGTTTTATCACTATGATTAAAAAAAAAAAAAAAAATCATCTTTTAGAAACAAGCACATGCACATTGCATTGTCAATTAGTTATAGAAAAAAACAAATCTCAATTTTAATCGTTGAAAAAACATCATATGACACAACTTAACGTGACCTATTGACCGTTTGACTTGTTGACCCGCTAATTTATCGCATCAACTTAGTAAAGAAACCACTTTAGAGTAGTGGCGCATCCAGGAGTAAAACTAAATCACTATACCATAATCAAAATTGAATTTACCTATTGACCGTTTGACTTGTTGACCCGCTAATTTAGAACTTAGTTTTCTCTTTGGATACACTTTTATAACATACTTTAAACTTTAAGCAATAATTTAATAGTTGTACACTTGTAAGGCAATTTTTAAACCCGAACAGACATGCAAACATCCTTCGGAGTGGCATCACTATATTAACTAGTTCGAAAACTTAAGAGTTAATTACTTACATCGACCAAAAAAAATCTCATATTCCATCTATTAGACCGCTCGACTGACATTTTCAGAAACACACTGCTCGACTTTTTGTTCGTTCACTTAAAAAGACTATTTTAACCTGAAGTTTACCCATAAAAATATCTCTGTAATCCTAAAGATTTGACGCCATTCCCTCTTCCAGAAAATTGAGCCCCTTCCAGCTGTGACCATTCAAAAGACTCTTCAATGATTGAAGATGAAGACCGATTAAGGTAACTTATTTATGTGTTTTATTATAATTTTAGTAGGGTTTTTCCACAATTGATTATTGGTTTAGTGGATTTGATTTATTAGGGTTTTTCCACAATTTTTTTTTTTTTATGATTCGACTCGTGTTAATGTTGTTAATCGAACCTGTGGCTGTACTTATAAAAATCAGTTTGTAGAAAATGGATTTTAAATAATTGATTGAAATCATGGAAAAATCATTCTTGTGTGGTAGTAAAAAGCTTTAAACAAGTATGAACCAACTTTTGTCGTGGCTGGTATATGGTAGTTTTGTTCCTGATATTTACTTAGGTTTGATTTTGTTTTGATCCTAGTCCGAATGGTATAAGCCTTACTTGTTGTTTGCCGATCTGTGGTTGGACCGAGAGAGACATCTTTAGATTTTGCTCGACACAATGACCCAAAGTGCCTAATTGCTTCACTTCTATGTTCGCAAATATATTTCGAGGTTAATTGTTGATTCGCGTGATTGTTTTAGTTGTGGTCAAGACCAGCGGCTAAGGACTGCTCCCATAGACTACACTCGAATTGTATTTGAGTAGGTCACCCCACTTCTGGAGTCAAACCCAACTAGCTTGCCATAACGCGAGACCACAAGGCCTCCTCGTCGAGTCGTGTCAAACTCGTTACTCGGGCGAGACACAATACTCGTGCTAGTACTCTAAACATGTGTCAACATTCGTTCAAAAATACAAACTAAAGCCTGCATACTTCCTTTTACAAATAATATACTGATGGCAGCCAAATGGAAAAAAAAATATCTATTGTAGACTACTACTTCGGTAATACTTTGGGCCTCAAGCCCAGCTCAACAAATAAAAAGGTGTGTGTTTGTTTGTAATCAGCCCACATACCCCAACTTACGGTGCGTATTTTGACATAACAGATGTGTACAACTTAATTCCTTTTTGTTATTTAAAAACTAATATGAAGATGTAATATGGAGCTTAGTTTGGGGACTTAATTCCTTCTTGTTGGTTATTTATCTTGCCAATTGTTAAAGCAATATACTTTCAGTCAAATTCTATTATAACGAAGTTCCTTTCAAAATACAATATATTATTTCTACCTTCTAAAAGTTGGTTGATTAATCTTTGGTGCGTGTTTCTATATTAGGCTACCAGCGCTAGATACAGCAGCAGCCTTATTTTTTAGGATGACATGACAACTATCCAACTTAAGAACCGAAATCTTGGTGATTACAGGTAAGGGTGGCTATGTGGACTTGTGGTTTTATTCACTGTTCTTATCACTCAGTTGGTTATCACAATGGTGGACTTTCAACTAAGGACCGCGGCCTGATTGAAGGTCTCGTTCTCAATGGAGATCTTCAAGTTTTATGCACCGCGACAAGAGCCATGGATTTCAAACTCACATTTGATACTTGAAAAGGTAATGTTTGATGACATAATATTCTTTGGAAGTCCTATTGTCTTGCAATGTATTAAAATATAAAACTGTAGTATATTAGAGTTGGCGAGTAGTTACTCTTTTTTTCGTTTAGCCTGGAGTGTTTGGATATGACATTGAAGTTGCAACAACCAGATTTGCAGAACGTACTAGGTCCATTTGTTCTAGGGAGTGTTTGGATATGACACTGATCCTTATTTAAAATTGATCTTTTTAATTTCTTCTAGTAGATGATATGTTCTCAAAACATGATCATAGGTCCATTTGTTTGAGAACGTACTAGGTGGATGCGAATTGGTTGAATCTCAGTAAGTCTGAAACATCTTTTAGCTTTCAAGTGCTTTATAGTCTGAGAAAGCTTTCTATCTTATTCACATTAAACAGTTTCAGTATGTTTATGTAGCTTTGCGGTAACTTCTGAATGATTTCTTAGGTTGGTGTAATTGGCAATCTCATTCACTCATCCCCAAAAACACAAATGGATATTCTTCATGCTGGAGCAGTGCAGCCTGTAATTAAGTTGCTCAGGTACTCTTCATGACTATTATGGCTAGGTGCTGATCACTACAGTTGAAAAGATTTGGTTTGTCAATGATTTACTTGTCCAAATTGGTTTAACTTGCCCTGTATTTTTTACCATTTTTAATTTTGATATTTTGGTGCAGCCGAGCTCTTACTCCAGAGACTCCTTCAAGGGAAAAATGGTTTCAAGATACTAGTGGACGCTGCACAAGAATAGAAAAATTAAAATTTTCTGGACTTGACAATCTTTCATCTGAAGGCTCGTCTTATTGCTCAACTCATGCATCAAATAAAGTTGTTGATCGATACATTGATGGTGAACAACACCAAGAAAGAAGCTCTAGGCAAATCTATTTGAACTCAAGAACTCACGTTTCTCAACCAAATGGTGGCATAAAAAGGCCACCACAGTTTCATCATGCAACACCAGGATCACCAACTAATGCGCATTTGACTCAAAAACCAAGGTCACATTCCTTTCATGACCATAATAGAGAATCTAAACACTGTTTAGTAGTTTGCTTTATATCCCGCCTTTGGTTACGTGTTAGTGTTAATACTTTTGCATTTTTGTTACCTTAAAAAAAGGTATTGCATAAGCAATTAGTTTGCTTCATGACATGTGTGAATTAAAAATATATGGCTCCTCTGCATTTATTGCTTTGTTTTCTTGTTTGTCATGTGAGTTTAGTATATTGAAATATTACGTTCTGCTGTATTTTTTCTGTGCAGATTGGTCTAGATGGTATTCGGGTACTTGATCCATCAACGAGTAGAACACTGAAAGTGTATTCTCTTGATACTGTGACAAGATGGGAGGTAAAGATGTTGCATTGAGTTTGGGTACTTATGTATCTTGTTAAAATATGGAAGTATCTGAAATGTTGTTGTAATTTCTGGCCGTATAGGTATTGGATTCAAACATATTTGCTTTTTGGACCAGAAGTTCCATCGATATTAATGAAAGACGCGTAAGACTAAAGTCCAACAGCTATACCACTACCAATATCCTCGACATGGTAGCTGCTGCTAGTATTCAGGTACTGGAGTACCAATATAGTTTGTTTTACATCAGATTGTGTGATCATTTTGTTAGTGCTATATGGGTTTGTGATATATCGCTATGCTGATTCCAGATGCATGTTGTCATGATAGATTTGTGTCTACAAATGTAGTGCCAACAGCTAGGGGCAAGTATTCTAAGATTTTTATACCTGTTGAATTTGTCTGACTTGTGGAACTTAGAATATCTGATTAAATTGGTTGTCTCTGACCAGTACTAACTATGTTTGTGCTTAATTCATCACTAGATTCAGCTGGTGCTATTTATTCACCCACAGGATAATATATTTTCAGGATTTATTTATTTATTTATTTAATTTTAATTAGAAATAACAAGTAGAAAATAACAGAATCAAGAGTGAAATCCCTGTTTTGAAAGAGGAACTTGTACTAAAACTAAGAACCCACCCTCATTAAACCTAACTCATTTAATCTCCTTCATAAAGGTACTGACAAACTGAGAAGAGAAGATTCTAGAACTTAAATTTAGCCTTTTAGAACTAAGTATACTTCCTCATAATGTCTGTTTACAGTGCAATGCTTAGAGCTAAGGAGCGTATAAATCATTTTCAATATCTTCTCTTTTCTAAATGAGCAACTTATGTTTTGGAAATAACGCGCATTTACTTGGAGTAAATTAGTGATCATCCTGTTCCCTAACTTAAGATGAGAAAACATAAATGTCTTACTCAATTTTTTATTTTTTATTTTTTTTTTCTCCTTCAAATTGACTGTTTGTTATCTGGTAGATTTAATTGAAACTTGAATTTCTTACTTAAAAAGAAAAGATGATACATACCAACTCATAGGTAATCTGTTACTAATGTTCTTTGTCTCACATCATAGCAACACGTGTTTGTCTTCATCTATTTACATACATTTCTTTTTCTTTTAGAATTTAGCAAGTTCAAAAAATATTTGATGCAAAATTTGTGATCTAGAATAGTTTCTTAATAAGGATTTGTAGATCCAAACAACTTGTTGTAGGCTATGAGTAGTTTTTGACATGCTTAAAGATCATACTTCATGCTTATTATCTTTATCAGTTCAAAGAGATGGATGGAATGACGGTCTCTGAACAAGTAGCTGAGAAGAAAAAAGGATTCCCAGATTGGATAAACTTGAGGAAGCCTGTCAATGAGGAGAAAGACCACTGGGTTAGTTTAATCTTTTTAGTTGATTCAGTTGAACGAACGAACAGAAAGTTGCAGTTCAATTTCTATATTTGAGCTCTCTTAGTTGTCAACTAAGAAGATGTGGGTAGGAGAAGTTTTTTTACCATTGATTCTTCCTTTTTTATGTAGGTACCAGATGAAGCATCTACCAAGTGCACTTCTTGTAGCTCCTATTTCGGTGCTTTTTTGCGAAGGGTTAGCCTTTTAAGCTTAATATATGAGGATTTATAATCACTTGTTTTATTCTGTACCCTTGTTTTGTAACCTTTTTGTTTTCTTGTCTCAGCATTACTGCAGAAATTGTGGTGATATATTTTGCGATAAGTGCACTCAAGGTAGAATTGCTCTTACAGCAGAAGCGAATGCTCCACAAGTTCGAGTTTGTGATCAATGCATGGTATGAATAATTACTTCTTTTACATAGCATAAATTCATCACAATTATGGAGTTAGGTAGGGAAAACTTCCTCACTACTCATATCTTTATGTAGCCAACATAGCATCAAAATGATGTAAAATGAGGAGAGAGAAAATAATTAAATAGGTTTTGAAAGAATAAAAAGTGTTCATAAAAATGGAGAGAGAAACTTTGTGAGAGGGGGGGGGGGGGGGGGGGGAGAGAGAAAATAATTAAATAGGTTTTGAAAGAATAAAAAGTGTTCATAAAAATGGAGAGAGAAACTTTGTGAGAGGGGGGGGGGGGGGGGTACTAGCTCAACAGCTACATTGGTTTAGTATACGAGAGTTTGGTCCATGTTTTCTATTGGATAAAGGACAAAAAAGAAAAATACAAAAGTATCTTGGATATAGCAAATCTTTTTCTTAATAAAACAAAACCCATGTCGGAAATTTTTCATTCCAAAAAAATGGATTCATACCTTATTTGGTAATATTTTTTTAATAATTATTTATTTTTCTTAAGTTTTTACAATTAAAAAAACTTAAATGATCTCTTATTTGGCAAGTGTTTGTAAATTCGTTTTGTTTTAAAAAAAAATCTGCCAAAAAATACATGTGTCAAAAATTGAAAGACGATTAATAACTTTGTGAAGGCGAGGTAACTAAAAATACTGAAGGGTTTTTATTATGTAATACTCCTTCCGTCCCATATTAAATGTCATGTTTGACATTTCAAAGTCTTTTCTTCTCAACTTTGACCTTAAATATTTGTGTTTGTATAATATAATACTTGATACAAAATATATCAATGGATTAAGTATTAAATGTATTTTCATTGTGTATAATTTTTACCAAATATATTTAAAGTCAAAGTTGATAAAGAAAGACTTTGGACATTTAATATGGTAAAATTAACAAAGAAAAACATAATTATTACCTTAAATCTTAAAATCGATTTTCTACTTCTACTTCACATAACCCCAAACCAATGTACCAAAAATTTTGATTCATTATTCTTAGGTCAAATTGATTGATTGAATCATTATCCTGTTTCGATTATTGAAGAGACCCGAAACTAGGGCTCTTGAAACTCGAACCTATGCTTCAGTTTTGGTGACTTGATCAATTGATTAAAGTCTGTATACCATGTAGGAGATTATTGATTTTTATTAAGGTTTGTGGGTTTGTTTATCTGAGATTATCCTTTCTTGTCCACTAATTGATTTTTGTTACCACGCATTATTAGGTTTTAACTGATGACTAGATATATATGTAAAACTGTATGATGAGTTTATTTTAACCAGGTTAACCGAATGTAGGTTATCATTTGCCATTACTATAGAAAGTAGTTGCCTTGGTATAGACAATTTTAGGGTGGCTTTGAGTCTCAGATTAAGCATTATAATAATTCCATTGGTGTGTTTTACCATATTATGAGTGTCCAAGTACCTGACGTGTATTTCCATAAATTCATTGTCAATCACTTGCATTTATCCATATAACGGGTAAATGGATAAGGTTTTCCCTCTCATGTTACACGGGAAGGGGGGCCTTTTTGACTTATATATACGTGGCCTCACCGGGTTAATCGATGACCGTTTCTGACCCTTCCTTAGCCACCCCCAAATGTACACCTAGCGATGTTTGAACCCTGTGAGGAAACCAAGGACCTTACTACTATGCCATTTAGTGGTTGTTTTTGTAGTGAATTTCTATGCATTGCTTCCAATTTCACTATATATTTGTTACTTTTCTTCTACTTATATTGAGTATTTTATTTTCACAAATATTTGTTGAAGTTTTGCTCTATTCCATGTTTCTCAAAGTCATCAGCGATAAAAAGTTGATGCATAAAATATTGTGCCCATAATGAAGGATCAATGTCTACAATGATATTGTTATAAAACAACTCAATGATATGCAAGCCACTGATATTATTATATTAACGTGGTGAAGAGCTCAGCATGAACCTATTGTTAGACAATGAAGTCAAATAAGACACTGAATTGCTAGAAAGAACAAGTTATGTACTAATTTTGATTAAGATATTGTAATACAGAAAATTAGAGTTGGAAATTTCGATCCCTTTACTTATGAATGGTCAGTTTGGGTTATATTTGATATTTAATGGGTCGAATGGGTAACATAAATGAATTCCAAACAGATCGAGTAGGTAACAGTGGGAATGGGTCAAATGGGTCGAACGGATTGAAAGTTGCCCCAAGTCTAATATCAATGCAAACAATTTCCTTAAGCGATTTTATTTTTCTATTTTAGATTATAAATTTATAACTGTAATGATATTCGTTTTGTAAATATATGTCATGAACTAATCTTCCATACAGGTATTAGAAAGTTGGACTAAGTAGCTTGTGTGGGTCAACCCAACTCAACCAGGGCTGTTTTGACCCATACTAAAAGTTGACCCGATTTAACCCATCATCCAACCTGTATGACCAGTCGCTCTCACCACCTCTGAATTTTTCCTAATATTTAATATTTTTGCTAAACTCCATTTGTCCTGTCAGTATTATCAATCTTATCACTGCTAACTCACTTGGCAAACTGGCCTTGCAATGAGACTTACATTTTACTTGGAATCTTATGGTGCTTAATATACAGTGATGTTAGTACCCTGCTGTCATTTATGTACTACTATAAACTGTAGGCAAATTAGCTTATATATATCCAGCTCAGTTGAACAAAAGATTTATTTTAAAGTAAATGGGCAGGGCTAAAGTAATATCGAAACTGATATTGAACTGGTATTTACCTCGATATATAATCTACTCAATTTGCATTTCTTCAAGTTCTCTTATATAAGCCAATACTCTCACAAATACATTGGGTCACTTATTATTGTTATCTTAGTTTAATTTGGTCTTGCTGTGTTGCTTTTCTTAGTTTCTTTGTTAAAGTACAAGTGCAAGTAGCCATTTGGCTACTTTTACAACACCTAATAAATTTAAAACTTATCCATTTTCTCTGTGGTCAACAGGGCTATGTTAGTGAGACCCCGGAGTTGTGCCCGGTGTTGGTGATATGGATCCTTTCAAGTGGCTAACTCAAAATGGAGATGCCTAATGGTACATCACGTGACATTTTAACTTCATTCAAAGAAACCATTTCGTAAAGTTGTTCTGTATATATATTTATATACATTGATGTCTCGAGAACAGGTGAGGTGCGATGAAGATATAGGAGTTGATCATCAGCAACGAATATCTTCATGGGATATCGATCTATCCGGCGGGTCCTTCCCGTTGTTAAAAATTCAGTCTTCCCCACGGTTCAAGAAACTGTGTGCAGCATGCAACTCCTTCCTCCCTTCCTGTAGCTGGTAGGATTCTTTCTTGAACTCATCTTTAGCGACCATCAAGTTAAATCTGTAAATATTAGAGAATATTGCATAAAAGGGTATTAAACTTATCTCCAATTTCCATTTGAGTTATCAAACTTTTTTAGTTGATCCAGGAATTAAGGCTATCTAGCTTACGTTTTTTTTTTAATCAAGATATAGATTTTTTTTACTTCGTTTACCGTAGCAGTTAACTGGACAGGTCACATTTTTGTAATCTGTAAACCTACTTAAGTTCTTTTAGTTAAGTTGGATAGTCTTAATTAATGAAAAAAAAATACATTTGATGCCTCAAAAGAAACTGGACATAATATTAGTACCCTGTGTTTGATGTTTTTCCCAAAAAAATATCATTTTACTTTATAGATTAGTGATTTTTGCTCTCTTTTTGCAACACGGGGTGGATATGTAGACTTTGAGGAATAATAAGATCCTCTAAGGTCTTGCAAGGTCAAGAAAATGTAGGTCCGGTGTCACCTCTGTATGGACGTGATCAAACATTTTGTAAAATAACACTCTTTTATAGGCTAATACCTGATGTATGATTTGTTTTATTATAGTATATTGGGTTTCGAGTAAATTGGTGTACTGCCCATTAGTTATATTGAAACTTTAAGACCCTTTGTTAGTTTAGAGCGCATTTGAGAAATTTTTCCGAATATACATAGTGAATACTTATGAACTTTGATAAGCTATAATCGGGATAAGCTCATAAGCCCAAAATTGTGACCTTATTAGTCTTTCAAAAACTCCATAAGCCATAAGCTAAATAAGCTTAAACAAACACCTCCTGTAACGTACTGATGGTTGGTTCTTCGTTTTAACAGACGACTTTGAAAGGTGAGGCCACAAATGTTATCTCAGCAGACAATCTGTCATTGGTTGAATGGTTGTAGGCTTCTCTTATTGCTCAGAAACAACGACCACTTACCCGACACAAGGTAAATTCAGGGTTCTATTATTGTTGGAGTGTTAGTAGCAATCATGGGATTATCAGTCATTGGTTTCTTAGCAGTTCCACATTTTTTAAACAGAGCAGAAAAACGCAGCAATAAGTTTGACCATTCTAATGGACCAATTGACCAGCTGAAGTCAAAGGAAGCATGTAGAAAAAATGGGTCACCTATAATCAACCTCAAGTGCCCTAATGGGTGGGACCGGGTAGCCGAGGATCGACGATTTGGCGGGGTCTTTTAAGAAATAATGAGAAGTCTTAGATTTAATTTGTAAGAGATAAGAGTCAGCAACGCAATACTTTGCGTCTAGAAATTTGTTAGGCAAGAGTGTGTTTTCGGCTATTCACAAGGGTATGTTGAGAGATGGAACCGTTGTTGCTATAAAAAGCATTATAAAACGTAGCTGCAAGTCTGAGGAATCCGAGTTTGTATAAGGAATAACTATATAATTCATTATTACTCTTATACGGAGTAGTTATTATTTGTTGCACTATTTTGATCAGATTAATGCAATCATAATAGTATTGTTGTTCTTGAGAAGAGGTGTCGCAGAGAGCTTTGCTAGATGGCCTAAGAACAAACCAATTATGTGTTTGGATTGCTCTCTTTAACCCTCTTTCTCTTTTGCCCATGATATCAACAAGGTCAGGTTATCAAATCCTTTGTTTTGATGGGTATATTTGGGTGTAACAAAGGCCCGCTGATTGGTGGTTTATCAGGAATTGTTACACAAATGCAACACGAGTAGGTGATTACGGTTGCATTATGATAAAGGTACGATATTCATGGCCACCTTTTAATACGAATAGAGCCTATAATTGTTACCACCGATAAACAAGGAATACTAAGGAAAATATTGATTTAATCTTTAACATACTTAACCATAACTTTTAGTAAAAATCCTGTGCGTACACGGGTATTATAACTAGTACTGAAAAAAAAAAAAAAAAAAAAAAAAAAAAAAAAAAAAAAAGGCTACCTCGTTTGGATAAAATTGAAAAGTATCCTAGATATAGCAATTTGTAATATTTTTTGTGTGGCTCAACCATCATATGGTGCATCTGTGTGTTCTATTTGTTGTGTTTGCAATTTTGTATTTGTGTCTAGGTAAATGTTACTTGTTTTCAAAAGTTGATAAAGCATATATACATTTTTTTTATGTTCTCAGTAATTATAAACAATATTACAATTAAAGTTTTGTTTAAGTTTTCTTAGTTTTATCACTATGATTAAAAAAAAAAAAAAAAAAAAATCATCTTTTAGAAACAAGCACATGCACATTGCATTGTCAATTAGTTATAGAAAAAAACAAATCTCAATTTTAATCGTTGAAAAAACATCATATGACACAACTTACGTGACCTATTAACCGTTTGACTTGTTGACCCGCTAATTTATCGCATCAACTTAGTAAAGAAACCACTTTAGAGTAGTGGCGCATCCAGGAGTAAAACTAAATCACTATACCATAATCAAAATTGAATTTACCTATTGACCGTTTGACTTGTTGACCCGCTAATTTAGAACTTAGTTTTCTCTTTGGATACACTTTTATAACATACTTTAAACTTTAAGCAATAATTTAATAGTTGTACACGGTAAGGTTGTAAGGCAATTTTTAAACCCGAACAGACATGCAAACATCCTTCGGAGTGGCATCACTATATTAACTAGTTCGAAAACTTAATTACTATATCATAATCAAATTATTTACGCCAAAAAATCGTAGCATATATAAAATCTCGTATCAACTTGTTTTCTCTTTTTTAAAATACAATTTACGAATTGGAGAATGATTTTCTAAAATTATAAGCTCAATTAATAAAAAAAACTAAACTTGAGTTTTTATCTGACAAAAAAGAAAACAGAAATAAAGAAACAGTTATATCACATGCCAAAAGACAAAACACAAATTCAGAGATAATTTAAAAATAGTATTTCTCTCTTTGTTCTCTCATCTTCATCTTCATCTACTTTTTCCATTTTTCTTCCACATTTTTTTTTTTATCTATCATGCTTTAGAGTGTATATTCTTTTCTCATTAGCAAGGTTTAGCATATTAAATTTTGCTTTGTGATTTTTACTTTACTTTATTCTAAAGAAAAAGAGTTTATTTGCTAGCTTGGTAAAAGAATTTGTCGGGAACATTATAGGTCTTTAATAAAGAATGTAAAATCACCAAATATGCAAAACTTTGCAAATAAGAAAAGAATATACATGATTATTTATGCAAACATTACATCTAAAAACGCCAACTTTTATGGTTTTTAATTACGTTAGAGTAATAGATAAAGAATACGAACTGTATTACATAATTTGGTTATACGAAAATGCATAAATATCAAATTATATAGGCATACACAATATTTTTTATGCAAAGATTGTAAAGTAATTAAATGATTTTAATTAATATGTCATAAAAGATTTATCAAATAACACATCACCGCAACGTGCTCATTACTTACATAAAACTTTATTTTCTAGCTAAAATTTAGAAAATTTTTCATCCGCAGCAACTGCATCCCGTTAAACATAGTTTCACAGACTGTACAATAAAAACATGTTAGCATGTTATACTATAAAATCTTTTAAGTAGTCAATATTTTTATTCACGGTTTTCAAACATAAAAATAAACCCAATCAACCCAATTTGGGCTTGCAGTAAAGTAGCTGAATTTACCCAGATTATGTTTTTGATACTTTGTGCGAACTGTGAAGAACTATTATTTGATTAAAAAATGGGAAGGGATGAGGTAACTGAGTGGATATAACGTGTCATGTGTATTATTTGAGTTACGGACACGTACGATACCAACCAAATAATTACCTTATTCTCTCATCTTCATCTTCTTCTACTTTATCCATTTTTCTTCCACCTTTTTTTTTATCTATCATGCTTTAGAGTGTATATTCTTTTCTCATAGGCAAGGTTTAGCATATTAAATTTTGCTTTGTGATTTTTACTTTACTTTATTCTAAAGAAAAAGAGTTTAATTTATTTGCTAAGTTAGTAAAAGAATTTGTGAGGGAACATTATAGGCCTTTAATAAAGAATGTAAAATCACCAAATATGCAAATCTTTGCAAATAAGTAAAGAACATATACTCTTTGGTCTCTGTATAAAAGACGGATAATCCTTGTCTATAATGCAACATTCCATCTAAAAGAGTAATAAACAAACATACAATTATAATGGATAGATTGAAGAAGATCCTTGAGCACGAGCATCCACTCAATCTCATTGATTTGCAACCAAACTATCCACTATACGAAGAAAAATATGATGACGATGATGACGACGATGACAATGGCGGTGGTGAGCTAATTACACGTCAAAACTTTCGATGTCGTCGATGTGATCGGTGTCGTAAACAAATCAATTGGTTTCATAGATATTACTATGAGTGTGCCCATTCATGTGACTTCTCACTCCATAAATTCTGCGGCGAGCTTCCCATTACGTTAAAACACACATCCCACCCTGCTCATACTCTTACTTTATTTCACGCAACTAACACACCCCTTTTCATTGGCTTAACTGGACTACGTTGGTGTTTTTGTGTTTTATGTGGAAGAAACGCTGCTGTTGGGCTCTGTTACTACTGTTCAGAGTGTGGGTTTCTAATTCATGGTAATTGTGCTATAGCCTCCGTAGAAGACCGGCTGATTTATCACCCTAGCCATCGGCACCCTTTAGCGGCTTCCCCCAAACCACTTTTGTCTGAATGTGACGCTTGTGGAAAGAAACACGAAGGTACTTTTTATATATGTACAACGTGTTCTGGCCGCTTCATCCACAGTGACTGTGCTTTCCTACCAGAAAGTCTCATGATACAAAATGCTACAAATGATATTTTCTCTCATCCTCACCCGCTCATCCTTTCTTATTCCTTCCCATACAAAGATCAGGAAGATCAATATTATCCTAGCTGCAGGGTATGTAAAAGTTGGTTTGGTAGCAGTCCAAACACCTGGATTTATAAATGTGAAAAATGCAGATACTATGCACATATTCCTTGTGCGACATCAAGAGGTAAGTCAGATACTATGAGCGTTTATACTTTTTGATAGTCCGACAATTTAGCTTCTCATTTTAACCACAATTTTTGTTTACTAGATACCGAAAACAGAGTGGTCATCATCAAAAATTATGAAGAATCTGATTATCCGGATCTCCTCCAACTCCCATTCCCTGATGAAAGTTATAGCATTCCGAAACACATGTTTGCTAAACTAGTTGAACATGGAACATTTGGAGCAGATGAGGGGAACGTAAACAACAACTTGCATCCACACCCCCTAATTCTGGTCCGTACTGAATGCAGTGATACTACAAACATGCCAAGTTCCTCAAAAACAAATGTTTTATCCTGTCATAACCCAATGAAGAAGGTTCAACTACTATGCAGTGCGTGTGTGAGACCAGTCACAAGTGTTCCATTTTACAAGTGTGTGAATGACGACTGTAACTTTGTTCTGCATGAGTGGTGCACCCAGCTTCCTACTCAAGTAGAAAAATACCCAGGTCACCCCGAACATACACTCATTCTCCATTCAAATGCCCCTGATAAGTTTTTATCCGTGTTTAAATGCAAAGTTTGTGGGTTAGAGTGTAATGGGTTCGTCTACAGTTGTGTTGAATGTGATTATCATGTGGATGTTACTTGTAGTTTCATACCTCAAAACATCACACACGAAGCTCATTCAGGTCACCTCCTTTCCAGATCTTTCGAAACAGAGTCCTACAGATGGTGTCTTATATGTAAAGGTAAAATTTATACTTACCAATGTTCATTTGCTTGTCACATTTGTGAACGTGTTGTTGTACATGTCGGGTGTGCTTTGTTATTGCCTCGTGAAATAAGGCATAAGTATGACAAGCACCCAATGAGAATAAGTTACCTCCCGGCTGAAAATCATAAAAGTGAATACTTTTGTGAAATTTGTGAGAACCCATTAAATCCAGAGAAGTGTTTCTACCACTGTCATGAGTGTGACTGGTCAATCCATACTCGTTGTGCACCACACATACTTCAATCTGAAACATCTGTATCAACAGATTATGATAACTACTATCTTCAAGGACCTTATCCGTATGTGAATATAAAGTTTGGGGGTATTCACAAGTTTGAACGTCGTCACCCGCATCCTCTCTCGTTTGTTCAAGGGATTCAGAGCGATGGTCGATGCTCCGCCGAGTGTAGATCTACAGTGAAATACAAACTGATTTTAAAATGTCAGCAATGCAAGTTTGTAATTCATTTAGATTGTTGTCGGCGGCGCAATTGGAGGAATGAAGAAATTGTTGAGGAGATCTGATTCCATCCGATGGTTTGGTTTGAAATGAAAGAGGAGGCCACGTGTCAGCAATACTACATTATCATGGTTTATCATGTACTTATCTTCTTTTAAATTAAATAAAAGTGTGTACAATTTGTTTGAGACTATATATACAAAGTCATTTTCGGCCCTTTTCTCAATTATTTAGCGTTATTGAACTTATTTCTATTTATATTTGTATTTCTATGTTTGTGTTTTCTTTATACAAACTCTAAAATGACCATGTCAATCTACCAAAAAATGGAACGTTTTACTTAGTTTAACTCTGTGTGCCACTTGTTATATCACATATGCAGTAGCAATAGTTAGAGCTCTCGGTACCCAGCGCCAAGGTTGACGTTTTCCGGCAAAACGTGACCAAACGGCGCGAGCTCCACACCATGGCTCGCGTTTTCCCGTCAAATGGTCCCGTTTATTATTATTTTTTTTCTTTTCCTTTTGTGAGTAAAGCTAGTAAAAGTGTTTGGTTTTGAGTGAGTGTGTTGGAGATCAGAAGTGAGTTAGTTGTGGTTGTAGCCATTGTTGTAAAGTTTGTTCAAGTGCGCTGTGTTATGGGGTTGTTGTTGATGTTCTTGTAGCTGATTATTAGATTATTTCACTAATACACTTACGTTTAATTTTTAACCTGGTTCTATCGAACATAATTTTATGCTTACACCAAGGGATATATGACTCGTGTTCATGAGATGGGTTTATTGTGCTCTGCATTGCATCAGTACAACAACGCTACACATTTTTTGGAGCCTGTTTGCACTCTTACCTAACCGTGTACCTCCCTAAAAATTTTGAACATCAGGTGTCAGTGCATTCATAGTGATTTGTTATTCCCTGATAAAAGATTTACTTGCATTTTTTGTGCTCTGCATTGCATCAGTACAGCAGTTCTACACATTAGATGTATATCCCCTCTGCATTGCACCAATCTATTGATGTTGTGATACCAAGGGATAGTATGATCATTCTTATTAAAACACTCAATACATTCACCAGTTGATACATTTGTGCATAAATATTTTATTAGATATAATTTAAAATATTACCATCTATCATGAATATTTTCTGTATGTGTTTAAAGGGACTTTTGTGCATAAATATTTTAATAGATATAATTTAAAATATTTCCGTCTATCATGAAAATAGTAAGTTAATACATTTAATAAAACCAATCGGGAAGTTGTAAGCTTTTAAAAGCATGCCAGGCAAACTTTTAACCCGTTTCATTTATAGCTAAAAAATATCCGTTTTGACCTGTATCACAGTATCAGTAAAACCATCCCCAATCGACTCCTTTTCTATATAATTTGATTAAGATTGCCGCCTATGTATACTAAATAATACTATTATTAACGTGTGATTGACTTTTTGAACCATTGTACTTGGGTTTTAGTCCTAAGTGCCTTATGTTGTGGTTAAAACACAAGGATCAATCATCAAAACTAAAGACGTCTTAAACATTTCTTTCATGACATAGTGACCGACTGACTTTCTGTAAAGCTCAACATCAAATTATAGCGGAGAAACATATTTGTGAGTTGAGAAAATAAAATGAACAAAGTTCAGAGGAAGTTAATATTTTGAACAACTTAAAGCACAGCAAAAGAGACATCTCAAACAAGGTTTAGCATCATTTACGTCACTATAATGCATTAGCTGTGTTTCATAAGTAAAATCTCCCTTTCTCATCAACTTTCCTTAAATTACTTGAAACAAAGCCAAAGCAGAGGAGATAATGCACCAGCATTTGTGTGCGCTTATAACAACCTAAGCCATGTTTTGCGAACTAAATTACATGAGCATGAATGACCTTTACTCTTTAGACAGCTGTTAATGAAAAAAATGTCAAGGACTGAAACTACAGAAAAAATGTCTATAATCCCACATCCACGGACCAAACTGAAAATCTGAACTCTACAGAGAAGTGAACTCTTGCTACCAATGCATCTTACAAATAAAATCGAGCCCAAAAAAGTATGCAAAAATTGGAAAAAGGCACAATCTATTCTTTCAATTAACAAGACTTTGAAGTCTACCCTTCTGGTGTACAAAAACAAGGCAACTCTATCACATTCACATGTTTAAAAAAGAATTTTACCAAAATATCAGAAGGCAATGGAACCTCTGGCCGAACCAACCGTGTAGTAAAAGAATATAATAAGCATAACTAAATGGCAATATCATCTTTTGACTTGAGAGAAAGAAAATCACTCCTTCTTTCACCTCCTTTCCCACTGCTTCTAAAAAAAACGCAGAGCTGCTTTTGGCCTAATAGCTTTTGTGGAAAACTGATGGGAGTGTCAAAAAACCAATGTGCCGCCTGAATATTGACATCTTATCACTGCACAAAAAGCAACACAACTTATGAGCATGCTAACCAGGTATCCCGTGACCGTTTCCGACCCTTCCTTGGCCACCCCCATATGTGTAACTAGTGATGTTTGAACCCTAGGCTTCTTTTGAGTAAGTCAAGTACCTTACCACTAGGACTTCTTCACAAAGAAGTCAATCATATATAAAACAACAGGTTTGCAATGAATAACTAGATATCAAACTGATATATTGAGCTTCCACTCCTTTCGACGAGTGAGCAAAGTACCCATATCCCACTTGGGGAGATTTAAGTTTTTTAGTTGCAATTCTAGGCAATCCCCTCACTCTAAAATAGCAATTACTTTACTAAATATGTTAACAACTTCAGAAGTTCACATGCACCATAAAAGCCTAGAATCTGGGCGGGTAGTTGGGTAAATTTATCACATCCCTTGCAACTATAAGTATTGGTATTTTAGATGGAAGGCTTATACTACATACGAGAGTATAACTTACACGAAATAATAAGACAATCCTAGTAATTACAAACTTGGAAATAAAAAATAAATAAATAAATAAAAATTAAAAAAAAAAAAAAAAAGGCTTGGTGCATTTATAAATGTGTTTAAAATATGGAAAGCATATTTAGATAGTGTTGCATTTTGTATTTTAAAAAAGTGGGAAGTGCAAGAGAAAAGTGCAGAAAACTAGAAATTATAGTTTTGTAAATCTTGGTAATCAGTTGGATTACTGAGTTTTCTATTTCCAAGAAGACAATTGCTGAAAGAGCCAAAGAGGTCACTTTGAACACATTTTAAAATTTTCAGTTTCCATTGAAAAATTTCCCAGAAACGAGCCTCATCTTATCAAAACTATTCACACCCTTAGTGTCTAGCAATCATTGTTTTCTATTTATTTCTATGAAATGAAAACAGATTTAAAAATATTCTTAATTCAGATGTTATCTTTTAGGCTTTTTGATAGTTAAAATACGTGTAATTTATAATTTGTTCTTGAATTTAGTTAATTACTTTTTTCATGTTATCATTTTCACAAGCTCTCATATAAGTATGCCATTGATCAATCTTTTTCTTTTTGCATATGTAATGAAAAATCTGAATGCTGAATGCAACTAGAACCATACCTCTTTCTGGCTCATGTTTTGAAGGTCACAAGCATCGCCTTTTACTCGATAGGAAGAACAGCATCGAGGTTCTTCTGAAGTAACCAGCCTCTTGGATAAGCAAGTCCATGCGCTTCCAAATGAAGATGCCAGTTCATGATTTTAGAACATCCGGAAGGAGTCGCTTCCATTTGACTTTCATCTTCCACCAACTGTTCTATAAAGGTAGTCTCCTGAAATGTAACAGTACGAGTAAACAAACAGTAAAAATTTAATCCCAAACTTTTAATAAATGAAAATTCCCTGAATTAATTTAACAATATGTGCATACCTGGAATCCCTCTTTGACGGTGTCCATTTGACGAATCAAAGCTGAGCTGCGTTTTCCCCATCTCTTTGGATCCCACAAGATGGTGCTATTGAATGCAAATCCTGACATGTCAACATGAAATCTTCTGAGTCGTTTACTCTTCTCATTTGTGTGCCACCCAATCACTTGACTTCCATTGCAAACTGGACCTTCCAAAGTGGCCTTGTTTTTGCTTTGTGCAACCATTGCAACTGGCCAAGTGCCAAACCGACTGCAGTAAACACAGAACAACATCTTAGTGTCACGAGTAGAAGATAAGCAATCTCAATCTTTTTTGTATAGGCAAAAGTGAGCGGAATTTATACTAAAAAAAGGATTATTTGCATTAATAAAATTTACATATATTTTTTACTCTGAGATCTATTCCAACATTTCCATAAGAATCCATTAAGCTCTGGTTGAAAGATGCAACATACATCTAAGATTATCTCTTCATATTCGTTAATATGTGGATTGCGTTTCCGAATCTTCTTATCTGTTTTTTTTTTCAAGACTACTACTATTGCTAACGTAATAGGCAAAGTGCTATTAATCGGATGGGTCTGGAATTTATACTTTCCCCACCCCATTGTAAAACCTCAACAAATATAAGTTACTCTTTCCTTCAATCAGATAGACAACAAGAGAATACAGCTCTGTCCCTTGGTCGCTCAAATTGACAAACAAACGTGCAAGGTTCAGCCTTTTCAAAAAAGGAATTCACAACTTCATATTTGACACAGTACCCGCAATGCAATTTCAATCTTGAGAATAAGACAATATTAATTTGATGTAACATAAAGATACATATATTGCACGCGTCTACACTGCTCGTGAACTTGCTCCTAATCTATAGCTCTTAAGCTACCTAATACTAAGACAGCGGTATAATTGAAGGATATAGTAATAGCAAAAGTAATCTGTACACGTGGCAATCGCACATAGGCAATCGAATAACAAGTGTACAACATTATTAGATACTAAAAAGGGAAAGCAAAGCAGTACCTGATATCTCTCAACGCCTCAAACAGCTCGAGCGAATAAACATTATCATCATCCGCAAAATAAACAATCCCGTCAAGCCTATGACGCTCAATATGCTCAAGCGCCGTATTCCTCTGCTGCACACCCCTATCCTTGACATCCGTCAAATTCTTCCCAGAAACCAAATGGAGCGAGTGTTTTCTAATCTTGAAGATGAAGAAGTTGTTGAGGGAAATGTATTCTCTCTCTCATCTTTATTGGTAATAGGGCCACAAGTTTATAATTTAAAACAAATGAAAGTTTCATGTATTTTTTGGTGTTATTGTGCTTGACTAGTATAGGTCTTGATGTTATCCAATTCTATAGTGACGAGTAGGGGTGGAAACGAGCCGAGCCGCTCGTGAAAAGCTCGAGATCGGATCGGTAAAAAGCTCGAACGAGCCGAGCCTAAACGAGCTCGAGCCCAAGCTCGAGCCTATATTAAAGCTCATTTAATAATCGAGCCCGAGCTCGAGCTCTATATACAAAGCTCGAATAGGCTCGCGAGCCCTAAACGAGCTTTACTAACACAACTCTAAATTCAGATATATAATCAATTAAGCCTACATGAAATTAAAGGCCCATCTCCTATATGTCAGCCCAGCCCAATAATTTAACCCTAATCTTGTCACATAAATTGGAAGATACCTAATTTCTTTCTCATTTGCACCCTAATATCACTTCTTGCAAATAAACACACGCCTACAACACTTGTTTTCCACAATTTCAGCCACCAACATTATCCCTTTCATTTCATACGCAGCAAAGTAAATATGTCCCTTTCATCTCTTTGACTACTAATAAACAAATCTTGAACAAATATCTCATGTGTTTTTTTTTTCTTTCTTTATTATATACTCATTTTCTTATGAAAGACGAAATACAAATCAAACCCTTTTAACTTCAGTTGTAAGGTGAGCTTCTAGATCTTTAATGGTCTCGGGTAGGTGTGATGTTGTGTTTCTTTTTGTTTTTATTTTAACCGAATGAAAGATAAAATGAAATACGAGTTTTTTTGTTCTTTCTTTTAAGTGTCGGATTTTAAATAGTTATATATCTTTGATGACGTTTTCGTTAACTCGAATCTATGAGTTTATAAAGATAACTGAGATCCGTTTTTTTTTTCCTTCCTGTTATTGTTTTGTTTCAAGAGTGCTAAGAGATGAGTTGTGGTTGTTGTTTGGAGATAGTTCTAGGACAGTGGATGGATGTTGATGATGGATATTACCTTTTTTTTTTGTTTCTTATTGGACCGATGAAGATGTAGATCTGAGGTTATAATTCTCATACATTTAACCTAAATTTTCCACTAGAACAAATAAACGAGATCTGTATAAACGAGCTAGAACAAGGAAGCTCGATAGCCAAGCTTTATTTTGCATAGTAGCATCACAAACGAGCCGAGCCCGAGCCGAGCTCGAGCTTTAGATATCATATCACGAGCCGAGCTCGAGCTCAAACCTTAAGGCTCGAAACGAGCCGAGCTCGAGCTCGAGCTCTCTAAAATATAAACGAGCCGAGCTCGAGCTCTGGTAGGCTCGGGCTCGGCTCGGCTCGTTTCCACCCCTAGTGACGAGTGACGTGTATATGACATAAGAGTATTTTTTTTAAGGTATTTATATTAAAATGTTTAATAATGGTACCACTAAGAGTATCAGGTGTGGTTGTATTATCGTTGTCGCCGTTCTAGGTGGCACCCTCGCCGAGCTCGCCGCCGCACCATCGTTGGCTCGCCGTTGTTCGCCGAGCATGTTCTCTTCGTCTACACGACGAAGGAAAACACTGACAAACTATGAGTTGGAGGGGGCCAAGAAAGAGGTAAACGTTTTATAAAATTGAGTTTTACCTTTTTTTTCTTTTCTGTTTTTGGTTCCAATTTTCTAGTGTGTGTGTGACTGTGTGTACGAGTGGAGAAGAAGGACCTTTTTTTTTTGGTGAAATTTCGGCCAACTGGATTTGTGGAAGTGGGCTGGATTAAAATGGCTACAGTACACCGACAAAAATGTTAATCTGTTGGTAGTTGTTAAATACTGTAATTCTTAGCTATAAGGTTGTCAATTTAATCCATATAATCAGTTTAATAAAAAAATGTTATTATTATTATTTGTATTATTTGAATGAAATAAATTTATTTTATTTAATGAATTGAATAAAAAAAATAAAGGCGTAAGTGGTGAGGCCCGAATGAAAAAGTTGAGGTTAATGGTTTAGTGAGGGGGGTTTCGTTGTGAAAAGGTGTTGGGTGATGTGACACACGTGGAGCCCGAATGAAGAGATGAAACTCTTCATCCACACCTGATGCTCTAAGTTATCTTTTTCTTATCTAAGTTTGTTACTTTTTCGTGTATGAAAGAAGTCATCAGATTAAAAAAAAAAAAAAAAAAAAAAAAAAAAAAAAAAAAGGTATATGATTGGTGCTAAACCACCTAACTTATATTGACCAAATAATGGTCAACAAAGTCAAATAGCCTAGGTCAATGCTCCGGGTAATATAAGGTATCACCAGGTCGTTAAGTCCCGTTGAAGTGTGAATTGTAACTTTAGCGTATTAGTGATCGGGTAATTATTCACAGAAAAGGGTTATGATCAAAATTATTTGGAAATTATTAACGAATATAGCTTAGGAAAGCTATGTGATTGATTACGGGAATTTGGATTACGAAGATTTGAGCTAAAACCTAAAAATGTACGTTTTGATTAAAAACGTATACAGACGAACAAAACAAAAGAGTACAACTGATGAACTGGAAGGGTTAAAAGTGTAAATTTGGTATTTTTACAATCCTATTAATTAAAGACAATTTTAAGAAAATTAAAAACTATTTTTACACTATTTAATTATTTATTATTAATTAATTACTAATTATCTATTTATTACTAATTAAATTAATTAGAATTACTGAAAATACTAAAAAGGCTTAGAAAATTAAGAAAATTTTTATAAATCTAATTAACCATCATAGGAATCCTAAAAAATTATAAAAAGCTTATTTTATGTATTTTTAAACTAATAACTAATTATTAACCTAATTACTTATTAATTTCTAATTAAACTAATTGTATTATAAAAAATAGCAAATGAACAGTAAAAATTCTAGAAAAATTTATAAAAATATTTTAACTAAAATAAAAGCTAGAAAAATTATAAAAACTATGTTATACTATATAAAATCTAATTATGCTATTTAATTGATTAATATTAATTAAAACTAAATTAAACTAAATTAATTAGAAAAACCACTAAAAGACAAAATAAAAATCTGGAAAAATTTATAAAATTATTTTAACCTAAAATAGAATTTCTAAAAATATAAAAGTGATATATTACTTAGAAATAAATTAAAAAGAAAAATAAATTGATAAATCCTATTAAATAGAAGCTATCACTAATATTAAAGTTGGTTTTTTGGTTTTTTTCTTTTTCTAAACTGATTATAAACTAAAAATAAGAACTTTTAACAAAAACACTTTTAATACAACCCAAGAAATAAGCACTTGAAGTGCTTATTAATCCCACAGTTGACTTTTGTTGACTGTGGATGATTTTAAGCTCAAATGGGAAAGTGTGGGGTCCACAATGACAACTATTGGTTTCTCTGAGTTTGTTACACTAGAATAAGCAAGAATAAGCCAAACTTGTGGCTTCAATAAGCCAAAAAGCACAAATAAGCTGTTTGCTAAACTTGTTTATGAGACAGTTATGGGACAAACTCTTGGGGTCAAACAAAGTGGGGTCCACTGGTCTATAGGTCAAATAAAAGGTCAACCCTTGATCCTGGGTAGGAGGGGGGTTGAATGGAACCAAGAATGAA
Organism: Artemisia argyi; assembly: GCA_030686995.1. Taxonomy (NCBI): domain Eukaryota; kingdom Viridiplantae; phylum Streptophyta; class Magnoliopsida; order Asterales; family Asteraceae; genus Artemisia; species Artemisia argyi. The sequence continues at coordinate 682,444 of CM060700.1, read as the reverse complement.
GTGTGGGACCCACTGGGTCATTCACAAAGTACCACCAAAGTTGGGTGGATGGTTTGGGTCTGCTGATACAGGGCAAGACTTTGCCCTGCAGTCCAATTCAAGGGACAATTTGGTCAATAAGAAAAAATTGTAAAAATGCAACAGATGTGGAAATCAAAAGTGCTACTGGTAGAGATAACACACAACAATGTTCAAGTGCTCAATCACAGTACAAAAATCATGAAAAATCACCCCATTTTGATGAAAATCTGAGTTTGCAGTTTTGACTTTTTGAGAAATGGTGAGATTTGACTTTTGGGAACTTAGACAGCTGATTTTTAGAGAGAACTGCAAAATACATCCCTGTGGTTTACACATTTTGGCATCTTACATCCCTGTCAGAAACTTTTGGCAAGATACATCCCCCGTTAGGCAAACGTTTGCCACTATACATCCCTCGTTAGGAATAAGGACTAACGGTGCAAATTTTTCCACTGTTATCTCTTAACGAGACAGAAAATATTGCACCGTTAGCCCTCGTTAGCCAAATGTTTGCACCGTTAGTCCTCTTTTCTAGAAAAAAAAAAAAAAAAAAAAAAAAAAAAAAAAAACTTAAAAAAACTTAAAAAAATTTAAAATTAAAAAAAAAAAAGTTAAAATTAAAAAAAAAAGGAAAAAAATTTCAAAAATTAATTTTTTTTAAAGTTAATATTTAAAAAAAAATCAAAATTTTTAAAAAAAATAATATTTGCGAAAAAAAAATTATAAATAATAATTAATTTTTTTTTAAAATGCGTATTTTTTTAAAAATTAATTTTTATAAAAAAAATGCGTATTTTAAAAAAAAATATATAAATAATAATTAATTTTTTTTAAAATGCGTATTTTTTAAAAAAAATTAATTTTTTTTTATAAAAATTATTTTTTTCAAAGTTAATATTTAAAAAAAATCAAAATTTAAAAAAAAATAATATTTGCTAAAAAAATTATAAATAATAATGAATTTTTTTTAAAAATACGTATTTTTTAAAAAATTATTTTTTATAAAAAAAAATGCGTATTTTTTTAAAAAATGAGTATTTTTTTAAAAAAATAATTTTTTTTTATAAAAATTAATTTTTTTAAAAAAATAAATGTTTTTATAAAAAAAATTAATTTTTTTTTTCGCAAATATTATTTTTAAAAAAAATTTTGATTTTTTTTTAAATCTCCCTTTCTCATCTACTTTCCTTAAATTACTATTGTTGTCATACGATCTTGTTGCTTCTTTTAGTTTTACTTCCTGGTCTCACTTAACTGCTTAAGTCAATACTTGAAACAAAGCCAAAGCAGAGGAGATAATGCACCAGCGTTTGTGTGCGCTTATAACAACCTATGCCATGTTTTACGAACTAAATTACATGAGCCTGAATGACCTTTAGACAGCTGTTGATGAAAAAAATGTCAAGAACTCAAACTACTGCAAAAATGTCTATAACCCCATATCCAGGTACCAAACTGAAATCTTGAACTCTGCAGAGAAGTGAACTATTGATACCAATGCATCGGCAAATAAAATTGAGCCCAATAATGTATGCAAAAATTGGAAAAAGGCAAAATCTTTTCTTTCAATTAACGGTCAATGCTAGTATTAAAATTACACTATCGTATCATTACTTGTACAATATTTGCATTATGGATAAGATTAACGGTCAATGCTAGTATTAAAGATTACAAAGCTCGTTCTTTTGAATAACGACGTGCATCTAATACCTATTTAAATAGGTTTTTGGTATACCTTGAATGAGAAACAGTATTTAAAAATAGAAGTAGTACATCACAGCATTTGATGTATTTCACTGTGTCCACGTTTTTTCCTCATATGATATGTATATATTATTTGACTTAGGATCAAACGACAAAAAACCTTAAAATGAGAAGTATAAGAAATATCTATAACTACATATTAGAGATGCATCGATTTGAATTATATGCATCCTTAATTTTTTAGATGCTCCATAATATTTTTTCTAGGTAAAAATTGGATGCATATACATATATTAGATGCATTTGATCACGTTAAAAGAATCCTATGTATTTTTCATCATCGGCGGGTCAAATTTGTTGATAGTACTACCTTGCATTTATTTCACTTCAAAATCACTTTCAAAACTAATTGTGATACATATAAATGAATAGAGATGTATCTAATTCAAATCGATGCATCTCAAATATATTGTTATAGTTATTTCTCATTGTTCTCATTATTCTCATTTTAAGTTTTTCTCTCACTGGATCTTTACTCATTCCTTTTTCTTTTTCTTGGAAGGCTTTCATTTGAAAGCATCAATACTAGCAAGATCCATTGGTATTGCACATTTGTTGTTATTTCCCATCATAATTTCACAGCTTAAGGTCTTGTTTTGACGTGATGGTCGGTACGCGCGCGCGGATTACATGATCAAGACATAGGAACTCTTTTGTATGACTTGACTTACAACCACCGAGAAATGTTCTTTTCTCTAGTTTGCCGTTCAAGATTAAAAAGGTAGAGTAATGCATCATATATATGTGGATTGTCCATATAAATTAACATGATGCACAAGCGTCTGTTCGTAACCACATTGGATCATGTCTAACATGTGAATAGATAACCAAGGTAGCAGGTTAAGTATAGTAGAACAATTCTTAACTTGATTTACGAAGCTTAACAATTCTTTTTGGTCTGGTTTCATAAATATCTTCCAGTTTTAATTTTGGTACACATAATTTGTTTAGTTCAAACAAAAATGATAAACATAAAAATCTAAATTATTAAACAATGTGGTCAACTGTGAATAGAGATAAAGGTGGCCCTACACTTGCGTCATGGTTACTCATGCTTTAGAACTTGTCAAATTTTACAGTAATATTTTACGAACGAAATTGAAAAAGTAATATAAGTCTTACTTTTTAGTTAGTAGATCAAAATTGAATAGAAGTAGATACATGCATGCTATGCGTGATGATAAGTTAAATGAAAGTGAATGACGTGGACCTTACTTTGTAAAAGCTGTTAACCATTTTTTTTTTGACTAATTGGAGAGATTAATCACGTAAAACATTTTTTTTTTTTTTTTTTTTTTTTTTTTTTTAACTGTAATTTGTGGCTACATTGCCCCTAGACCAGAAAGCGTAGCGAGCTCACACAATCAAGTTGGGTCCAGCTCAAAAGGCAATGACATCCTTCCCTTTACACACGCGAAATGAAACCCCTATCGACGAGTATATATATTTGTTGTTAAAAGTGAACTTCCTTACATCGTAGCAAAGAAACTAATTAGTATTAGTATATATATTTGTTGTTAATTAGTATTAGTTAATCCGGAAAAATTAGAGCAAATCTAGGAGACAGTTGTTATATTTTGAAATTTGTAAAAATAATGTTTATATGATCCAAGCCTAACGCGTATATAAATTCTTAAATATTACAGTACGTAGTAGATAATGTATAAAAAAAGCTAACCATGGTTAAGTTAAAGATAAGACACTCTATATAAAGGGTAAGTCCGTAAGTGTCAGACATATCTTTCATCACCTCCATCATATTTCTCCTAGATCTTACGTCAATTTATCTTCTTCTTTTTGGTTAACCGGTTGAAGAGCTATAAAACAAAAATATAATAATATTATATTAAAAGTTTACAAAAGAAAAAAAGAAATTGTGACTTGTTGTCCAACCTTGCCACAAATGGATGTATCAATTATAATCCATTCTATTTTTCATGTGCTTCATATTTTGCATGTGTTTCATATGTTTCATGGTTTGTTGCATGCATTAATCCATTATAGCTCATTAGCTTGAGTAGTACAAGTGTGTACTTTGTCTAGCTTCAGTACAAGATAAGCTTTTACTTTGGGCAAGATATGATGGTTAACGTGTGCTTTGGGCGTATCAGTAGGGTGAGAGTGGCGACATTTCAGTACAAGATGTGCAGGTATACGATTATAAAGATTAGATAGGGTGGATTCTTGTTAAAGTTTTGTTTGATTAATTAAAAGAAGATAAATTAAATATAAAAGAAATAATATTATATGTTAGGGTGGGTTGTGTTGTTAAATGTTAAAAGAAAAAATGAGATTGCTTGTATGTATTGGTTGTGTAGGTGGAAAATAAGAAAAATAATATTTTATTGAAATATTAGGTTCTTCGTATGTTGTTGGTCAAAAAAGTGTAGATTGGCAGGGACACCTCAACCCTGTGTACCATAATGGTACCCATCAACCCTACCCAGCAAAGGTTTGATGCCTGTGAAATACCTCCACCCAATACCCAACCATGCTTGCGGATCGGAATCGAACTCGCGTCCTTTTTTTGTTGGTCAAGACATCACATGGCTGGGCCCAGGCTTCTAAGGCAGCTGGTTGGTATCATTAGAGCTTATGATCCTTAAGTGAGGACTTCCCGGACGGTCACCCAACCCGGTACTACTCTCACTTGGGCACGCTTAATTGCTTAAGCAACTACCACTAGACCACAAAGCCCCATGATTTCTTCGTATGTTATCTGTCTGTGTAATACGACATGTAGACATGCATGTTCTTTATTTGGTCTTTTACGCTGTATACCATGTAACTGTCTCACAAATGTTTTTAATGAGATTTAATCTTTTTATTTGTTGTTACAGATAGATAAGAAATGTCGTCAGAGAATAACGGGGAGTTTAGTTTTCCAAAGACACCAACGAAAGGACGTAACGGATTGCCAAAGATTCAAACGTCGCATGGCTATGGAAAGAAGAAAGAAATAGTCGAAGAGCAGGTGGTATGTCATGATGACAGTGTGCCAACAGTGAAGGCTCAGACGATAGATGAGCTGCATTCGTTGCAGAAGAAGAGATCTGTTCCTAATACTCCCATCAAATCATCAGGAGATACTCCTACTTTTACTTCTTCTCTTTCTGAAGAAGAACGCCACAAACAACAGCTCCAATCCATTAGGTAAACTAGACGGCGGGTACGATGTGATTATATTTTGCGTTATTTGGTTACACGTTTAGTTTTATAAGTAGAAATATTAGAGATGGTTAAGCCAAATAATTTTAGTTTGAAATCTTTTCATAATAAGCAAGAAAAAACTCTGAATTTTAAACATTTCTAATTATAGAATAGTCACAAATGCATTTTATAATAGTATAGATATACTCTCTCCGTCTCATATTTATAGTACGCGTTTATTTTTTACCATGTCCTAATTTAATTGTCCGTTACTATAAATACATAGAAAAGTTTGATCATATTATTATCCTTCTTTAAAATTATTATTACAAACTTTTGAGGAAACATTAATTAATTAGTTAATGATAGAACTGCTATTTTGCAAAAAAAAAGTAAAACAGAGAAATCATCAATAGTTATGCTTTTTTAAACTTTGTTTTTTATCGGAGACAATTATTATAGGACGTACAGTGTAACACAAACTAAAATTAAAATGAATATGTGTTTTTTTTGAAGTGCCTCGTTGGCATCATTGACGAGGGAGTCGGGGCCGAAGGTGGTGAAGGGAGATCCAGACCGGAAAAGTGAAACTCCGAGAGCTCAAGTGACTCACCAACATCGTCACGTGCATGCTCCTACACTCAGTACCAGTGACAGTTCCCTAAAGTTCACTCATATCCTCTATAACCTATCCCCTGCTGGTAAATAAATTATTAACTCGTCTAGATATTATATAGATGAAAAAAATGCGTACTAGTTATTGTTTAGTTAATCCTGATGTACGTATGGGTTATACATACAGAACTTTATGAGCAAGCCATAAAGTATGAGAAAGGATCGTTTATCACGTCTAGTGGTGCTTTGGCCACATTATCTGGTGCCAAGACAGGGCGATCACCAAGGGACAAACGTGTTGTTAGAGACGAGACAACCGAAGATGAACTTTGGTGGGGAAAGTAAGTTCTTCCAATCCTTGTTTGGCCGGGTTATACATTTTTATTGATGATGCTCAATATTGAACGTTGGTAAAATTATTAAAACCTCCAGGGGGTCTCCCAATATTGAGATGGATGAACATACATTCTTGGTCAACAGGGAACGAGCTGTGGATTACTTGTGCTCGCTTGATAAGGTCTCCTTTTAATCTAATACTTTGAATAGGTGTATACTTTAATTCATTAATTGTTTACATATACATAGTTAATTAGTACTACTTGGTTGCAGTTCATACATGATTTTCTGCTAGTCCTTTTGCCGTAAAAATAGTGTCTTGTTATAAGATAAAATGTGTCCAAGCGGTTATTGCAAATATATATCTAGATAGCTTCGAATTTTGTTTTGTTACATCCGATCCCCAAGATGGACAAACGTGTACAGTAGATGGGTGTGTAAGTTTGTCGCTAAGAAAAAAACCTGTTTCTATATGCATCTATGTTAAGATATTAGGCCGATAGAATATGCCATACTGACCATATCTACTAATTCACGATTTTGATTCAGGAAAATCATTTTATTACCCCCCTTACCATGGTCACAATGGTTTGAATGAATAATTGAGTTTCAATCTTTCAGTGTCAGTATTTATGCATAATATTAAATTTGTACAAAAAAGGAATGTGACATAACTTTGATTCATTCAGCAAATCCATGGACCCACAGAAAAACTAGGCATTCATCTACTGGATAAGTTGTCAATTTACAGATAACATGTATGTTTCAAACTTAAAGGTCAACTTTTTAAACTAATACATCAGTTTTTATCAACCTTAGGTCATCTTCATGTGCTGCACAACCATTTCCGGATATATTTATAGTGCTTGTCTGGGTTGCACGAAACACTAACATTTAAGATATAACTAGATAAGCACATTTTATGGCGTAAGTAGATTAACTTATGTATCAGTGAGATAGTAATGCACTGAAAATAACATGTTGTGTGTACGTTCTCTAGTTTTGTTGAACCATTTGGATTGTATATAAACACTAATTTGATAGTATGTATATTTGCCTCTCAGGTTTACGTGAACGATCAGTTTCTCAACTGGGACCCAGTTCATCGTATCAAAGTCCGTATCGTATCAGCCAGAGCCTATCATTCACTATTCATGCATAACATGTAAGGACTCCAAAAATAAAATGCTAGCTTTTTAAAAAGATAATTACTAACCATATAATGTAATTTCAGGTGCATCCGACCCACTGCTGAAGAGCTTGAGGATTTCGGTACTCCAGATTTTACAATATACAACGCTGGAATGTTCCCGTGCAACCGTTACACTCATTATATGACATCCTCGACAAGCGTAGATCTCAACCTTGGTAGGAGGGAAATGGTCATCCTTGGAACCCAATACGCGGGTGAAATGAAGAAAGGCCTTTTTGGTGTTATGCATTATCTCATGCCTAAACGCCAAATACTCTCTCTTCACTCCGGTTGCAATATGGGGAAAGATGGTGACGTGGCACTCTTCTTTGGTTTATCAGGTATAACTTAACAAGCGGGATGGGTAATGGGTCAAAACAGGTCCGGGTAAAACCAGTCATTTTTAAACGGGTCGACGTTTTGGGTCAAACCCACTACTTTTTACCCGTCTTATCACTTGTTACTTTTATTTAGCTGAATGACATTTTCAATGCCGCTTTTACCCTTTGACCAACTGGTGGTTTGGTTTTATAATACGTTTACACCTAGGTACCGGAAAGACCACACTGTCTACAGATCACAACAGATATCTAATTGGAGATGACGAGCATTGTTGGAGTGAGAATGGTGTGTCTAATATCGAAGGTGGTTGCTATGCAAAGTGTATTGATCTGTCAAGGGAGAAGGAGCCTGATATCTTCAATGCCATCAAGTTCGGGACAGTGATGGAAAATGTAGTGTTTGATGAGCATACCCGAGAGGTCGATTATTCGGACAAATCCGTAACAGGTAAGCAGAAGTAATTAATCCGTTTAGTAGAAGTTTTATACATTTTTTGAAACAAGTGTACTGATAATTGGAGTAAACTTTTAGAGAACACTCGGGCGGCATATCCTATAGAATACATACCGAATGCTAAAATACCATGTGTCGGGCCTCATCCAAAGAATGTCATCTTATTGGCTTGTGATGCGTTTGGTGTGCTTCCACCTGTAAGCAAGCTAAACTTAGCTCAAACTATGTACCATTTCATCAGTGGCTACACTGCTCTCGTGGCTGGAACAGAAGATGGGATAAAAGAGCCACAAGCAACGTTTTCGGCATGTTTTGGTGCAGCGTTTATTATGCTTCATCCGACAAAGTATGCAGCCATGTTAGCTGAAAAGATGCAAAAGCACGGTGCAACCGGATGGCTTGTTAACACTGGCTGGTCAGGTGGAAGGTAAGTAGCAAAAGTCTTCTAGATTGTATAATTTTCTTTTCAAATACTCATTTCTAACACGTAGTATATTATTATTCTATACAGTTATGGATCAGGTAACCGTATAAAGTTGGCATACACACGGAAAATCATTGATGCTATCCACTCAGGGAGCCTTTTGGAAGCCGAATACACAAAGACTGAAATATTTGGACTTGAAATCCCAACTGCAATTGAAGGCGTGCCATCAGAGATTCTTGATCCAGCAAACTCCGTAAGTTTATATATTTACGTAACTGCATGTGCTCCTATATCTAGACTTGAGATCGAGTGACATGATTTAAATTTCGTGTGCAGTGGGCGGACAAGGGGGCTCACAAGGAGACGCTGACGAAGTTGGGAGGGTTGTTCAAGAAGAATTTTGAGGTGTTTTTGGACTACAAGATTGGAACAGATAACAACCTGACTGAGGAAATCCTGGCCGCTGGTCCCAACTTTTAATCTCTCTCGGAAGAAATAATAAGAATAAAATAAGGTAATTCGTTTTTCTTTATGGATGAAATCCCCAAATCAGAAGCGGTGTAGATTAAACATCGCTTTGGATTTGAGAAATTTATCCAAAGAAAATAATGTAAGCCTAATGTACGTGCTGTGTAAATTCGTTATATATGACTTCCAAGAGGAGGGGTTAGCTGCATGTGTTTCCAACATTGTATTTCCTTGTATTCATATAATGATTGTTGTTTTTCTACAAAATATACTTGCTATTCTTTGAAATTCTTCTTTACAACAAGTACAGAATTTGTAAAGTTATTCAGATAGTTAGACGACCAGTCAATCAGTCATGTTGCGAAACCAATACGAAAAATGAGAATAGGGCCGACTGATAGCTACTTGTTGGCATCTATGAAGGTGAAAGACGAGAAAATGAATTTGTTTGGGGAAATTTGGTTCTTTGGGAGATATTGACTTGAATTGCAGAATGCTATTAGAAACATAAGAAATTGTGCATCGCTATTACATTGTTAGTTAGGGCAGAAAATCAGCTTGCTAAAAGAACCCGTCCAACCGTCTTTTCTTCAAACCAAAACAGCAGCTTGTCAACACAATCCACGTTCAAACAAGAGAGCAGCCAATACGGCTAAAGAGTGATGCTTTAGACAAGAAGAAACAATCCATGAACACCTCAACCGTGATCAACAAGTCTACAAACCCTTAATTATGAACGTCCCATAGTTGGTAAGTGTTTCAACTTTCAAGTGTGGATTACCAGGTCATCGCTCGAGTGATTGTAGGGCAACTGGAGGTAAGGTTAATTTAACGTTAAAGGAAGATGAATATGACAAGGAAGAAGAAAACGAGGAAGAGAGTGTTGATGAAGAATATGATGCGTGTCATCCCGAATTAGGTAATATTGATGGTGAATATGCAGCAAAGTCTTGTGTCATTCGTCGTACCATGCCACTCCTAAAGTAAATGAGCAATCTCAGCGGTGTGTCGTCCATCAAAAGATCTTTGATGTCATAATAGATAGTGGAAGCACCGAAAATATCATTTAAAGGGACATTGTACAACGTTTGAAGCTACCTACAGAAAAACATCGAAACCCATATCGTATTGGGTGGATCAAATCAGTTGGTGAAATCAATGTCACCGAACGATGTACGGTCCCTTTTGCCATCAGAAAGTATAAAGATGAAGTCGTTTGTGACATTGTCGATATGGATGCTTGCACTAAGTTTTTTCTATTCTTTTTCCTTTTTTTATATTTAATACTAATAAATTAATTATTTAATTAATATTAAATAAATTAAAAAAATTATTTAAATTAGCAAAGTATTGTAAATTTTATAATTAATATATTTGACTACAAAAATATTTTTTATAAATACTAAAGTATTGATTTTGTAAATTTTTAATTTATGTATTTTTAAAAATTAATTTTTACACAAACATATAATTTTAAAGCAAATACTTTTTTAAAATTAATTTATATATAAGTATTTTTAAATAGATTTTTGGATTTTTAATGTTATTTTGAATATTAAGAAAAATAAATTTTACAAAACAGTTAGGGACGACATTATGGTCCTTAAGTTTTTTTTTATAATTCGTTTTTAAGATTAAAAAGGTTTTTTTTTTTTTTTTTTTTTTTTTTTTTTTTTTTTTTTTAATTCGTTTTGATTTAAAAAAAATTTAAATATTCAAAAACAAATACTTATTTTTTAAAATAGTAAAGGACGACATTGTCGTCTCTAACTGTGTGGATGTTTGACTAGAATCTTTGCTTAAAGAAAGTAAGCCTATGTCAACAATTATGGACGACAATGTTGACACTAAATTTTTCCCGTCCTAAAACCTTTATATTGGTGTAGTGAAAATCCTCAAAAAAAAAAAAAGAAAAAAAAAAATCAATAAGAAAGACTAAGAACAATCAACCCAAGACTCAATTACAAAAGTCACTGCCATCAATTATTTACGCAACCATATCAAACAACAACTTCAATCCAATCCTATTTCCATCCTCCAACACAGTCAACATCTCTCCCCAACTCATACAAGAGTAGAAAATTTAAAAGAACAAATAAAGAACTCAGACTTGGTTTTATGGACAAATGGTTTTTTTAGATCCATACCAAAAAGCCATCATCGATCTATAAAAAGCATTGCTTTTTTATTTAAAGAAAGAGCAAAAACAATCATGTTTCACCTTTTTTTTTTTTTTTTTTTTTTTCTCTCTCTCTCTCTCTAACAAAGTCACCCATCTGTACATCGACATTCGACCCAGCAATAATATCACAAGTTCAAAACCCACTATTTTCATAACAAGTTATTCCATTTCATCTGTCCCATAATTATATTCCACTGTTTATTTTTCAAATCTTTGTTTTGCAACTTTAACCTTATTTATATTTATTTGTGTTAAATAAGATTGATAAAAATTATACCAATTGAAAATACATTTAAAACTCAATTCATTTTTTATATTCTGCATCAAGTAATATGTAACACAAATAAAAATATTTAAGGTCAAAATTGAAAAATAAAGACTTTAAAAGTCAACAGTGCACTATAATTATTGGACGGAGGAAGTATTTTATAATTGTCATCAAATATTATATAAGTTCATATGGGAAGCTCCCTAATTCTTCATTCTATAGTTATTTTCATTGGTATAATTGTAATCAAATATTATATAACACAAATAAAAATAACTCCGTGTGCCTTCTATGATTTATGTGGCTTTATTGGTACGAGCCGCCATCCCATGTCTTGTTTAAAATAATGACTTCAAAAGTCAACACTGTATAATAATTATGGAACGGAGGGAGTAGTTAAGTATAAAATGTGATCAAATAGTTAGTTTGGTATTATGAGCTTAATGTAAGTTATTTTGACCTTCCTAAGGCAACTACAAATTTATATTTATATATATATGTAAATATAACACTCTACTCTACTTTCTTTTAAACTAGAATTTGAGTTAGTTACGTGTATTATATTAGATATGGATATCTCAAAGGTAAAAACCAAATAAATAACTAGAGTTTATTTTTATATATAATCTCATGCAAAATCCGATAATGAAAAGTATATTGTCAAATTTAAAAGTTTTGGAAATTTGAAGGGCTTAACCAAAAGTTTTGTGAGTGGAAACATACCATAGATTAATCTCGTAATTGCCTATAAATTGGATTGCAGTTTGATCGATAAATCCAAACTACTTGTTCGATCGACCGGGATTGAAAGTTACGACCATACGTAGGTTTGAGGTATGAGTTCTTTCTTAAACCTTAGATTTATTATGTTGTGCACTTGACAATTACGTGTATATTCTCTTCTTTGTAGTTATATATATTGATTGTAATAGGGATTTGAGAAACATGATTATGATTATTATGCAACCCCTTTTATACTTTTATCACGATCTTTACTAGTGTTTAATAATTTGAATATTATTTTTCATAAATATATAGGATTAATGTAGTATAATGACCAAACTGTTGCTTAGGGGTTGTCCTTTGCTGAGTTCTATGAATCATTTGTAAATTGTTACGTGCATTAACCATTATATGGAAGATTGAAATATTGCTATGAACATCTTAATGATCAGATGGAGTTGCTTTCATGCGGTGATCGGCGGTTATCTCCCCCACTTGCAAAATATCCATGCTTGGTTGCTCACACGTTGGAAGCTGATCAAGAAGACAAGCAGCTTTTATACACCATACACGACCCATTGACTCAATATCCTTGCCGAATCCCTGAGTTGCATAGTAGACGATTTGAAGGGTGTTTTCATGATTGGGTGGTTCTCTCCAGCTTTCCAAAACGTTGTATGTGGTCTATCTGGAACCCATCGACTTCCAAGATCATAAGTCTTCCCCCATTGATTTTAGAAGATGGAAATTATAAATCTTTAGGCCAATGTTGTTTGACATCCGCACCTGATGATCCTAATTCAGTTCTCTTGTTAACGAGATACAATAAACCTACCATTCTTTTATGTCGCCTAGATGGAAAAAGAGATGGTAGAATAAAGAGTTTAAGATGGACAAAAATCTCATATGAAAAACAACTAAAAAGTGTAACGGATGAAGATCATTGTGTCCTATCTTCACTAACTTCTTGTGATGGTAAAGTATATGCCTTGAATTCTGGGAGACGTAATAACTTTGTCATAAAGTGGCCTTGTTTTTGCTTTGTGCAACCATTGCAACTGGCCAAGTGCCAAACCGACTGCAGTAAACACAGAACAACATCTTAGTGTCACGAGTAGAAGATAAGCAATCTCAATCTTTTTTGTATAGGCAAAAGTGAGCGGAATTTATACTAAAAAAAGGATTATTTGCATTAATAAAATTTACATATATTTTTTACTCTGAGATCTATTCCAACATTTCCATAAGAATCCATTAAGCTCTGGTTGAAAGATGCAACATACATCTAAGATTATCTCTTCATATTCGTTAATATGTGGATTGCGTTTCCGAATCTTCTTATCTGTTTTTTTTTTCAAGACTACTACTATTGCTAACGTAATAGGCAAAGTGCTATTAATCGGATGGGTCTGGAATTTATACTTTCCCCACCCCATTGTAAAACCTCAACAAATATAAGTTACTCTTTCCTTCAATCAGATAGACAACAAGAGAATACAGCTCTGTCCCTTGGTCGCTCAAATTGACAAACAAACGTGCAAGGTTCAGCCTTTTCAAAAAAGGAATTCACAACTTCATATTTGACACAGTACCCGCAATGCAATTTCAATCTTGAGAATAAGACAATATTAATTTGATGTAACATAAAGATACATATATTGCACGCGTCTACACTGCTCGTGAACTTGCTCCTAATCTATAGCTCTTAAGCTACCTAATACTAAGACAGCGGTATAATTGAAGGATATAGTAATAGCAAAAGTAATCTGTACACGTGGCAATCGCACATAGGCAATCGAATAACAAGTGTACAACATTATTAGATACTAAAAAGGGAAAGCAAAGCAGTACCTGATATCTCTCAACGCCTCAAACAGCTCGAGCGAATAAACATTATCATCATCCGCAAAATAAACAATCCCGTCAAGCCTATGACGCTCAATATGCTCAAGCGCCGTATTCCTCTGCTGCACACCCCTATCCTTGACATCCGTCAAATTCTTCCCAGAAACCAAATGGAGCGAGTGTTTTCTAATCTTGAAGATGAAGAAGTTGTTGAGGGAAATGTATTCTCTCTCTCATCTTTATTGGTAATAGGGCCACAAGTTTATAATTTAAAACAAATGAAAGTTTCATGTATTTTTTGGTGTTATTGTGCTTGACTAGTATAGGTCTTGATGTTATCCAATTCTATAGTGACGAGTAGGGGTGGAAACGAGCCGAGCCGCTCGTGAAAAGCTCGAGATCGGATCGGTAAAAAGCTCGAACGAGCCGAGCCTAAACGAGCTCGAGCCCAAGCTCGAGCCTATATTAAAGCTCATTTAATAATCGAGCCCGAGCTCGAGCTCTATATACAAAGCTCGAATAGGCTCGCGAGCCCTAAACGAGCTTTACTAACACAACTCTAAATTCAGATATATAATCAATTAAGCCTACATGAAATTAAAGGCCCATCTCCTATATGTCAGCCCAGCCCAATAATTTAACCCTAATCTTGTCACATAAATTGGAAGATACCTAATTTCTTTCTCATTTGCACCCTAATATCACTTCTTGCAAATAAACACACGCCTACAACACTTGTTTTCCACAATTTCAGCCACCAACATTATCCCTTTCATTTCATACGCAGCAAAGTAAATATGTCCCTTTCATCTCTTTGACTACTAATAAACAAATCTTGAACAAATATCTCATGTGTTTTTTTTTTCTTTCTTTATTATATACTCATTTTCTTATGAAAGACGAAATACAAATCAAACCCTTTTAACTTCAGTTGTAAGGTGAGCTTCTAGATCTTTAATGGTCTCGGGTAGGTGTGATGTTGTGTTTCTTTTTGTTTTTATTTTAACCGAATGAAAGATAAAATGAAATACGAGTTTTTTTGTTCTTTCTTTTAAGTGTCGGATTTTAAATAGTTATATATCTTTGATGACGTTTTCGTTAACTCGAATCTATGAGTTTATAAAGATAACTGAGATCCGTTTTTTTTTTCCTTCCTGTTATTGTTTTGTTTCAAGAGTGCTAAGAGATGAGTTGTGGTTGTTGTTTGGAGATAGTTCTAGGACAGTGGATGGATGTTGATGATGGATATTACCTTTTTTTTTGTTTCTTATTGGACCGATGAAGATGTAGATCTGAGGTTATAATTCTCATACATTTAACCTAAATTTTCCACTAGAACAAATAAACGAGATCTGTATAAACGAGCTAGAACAAGGAAGCTCGATAGCCAAGCTTTATTTTGCATAGTAGCATCACAAACGAGCCGAGCCCGAGCCGAGCTCGAGCTTTAGATATCATATCACGAGCCGAGCTCGAGCTCAAACCTTAAGGCTCGAAACGAGCCGAGCTCGAGCTCGAGCTCTCTAAAATATAAACGAGCCGAGCTCGAGCTCTGGTAGGCTCGGGCTCGGCTCGGCTCGTTTCCACCCCTAGTGACGAGTGACGTGTATATGACATAAGAGTATTTTTTTTAAGGTATTTATATTAAAATGTTTAATAATGGTACCACTAAGAGTATCAGGTGTGGTTGTATTATCGTTGTCGCCGTTCTAGGTGGCACCCTCGCCGAGCTCGCCGCCGCACCATCGTTGGCTCGCCGTTGTTCGCCGAGCATGTTCTCTTCGTCTACACGACGAAGGAAAACACTGACAAACTATGAGTTGGAGGGGGCCAAGAAAGAGGTAAACGTTTTATAAAATTGAGTTTTACCTTTTTTTTCTTTTCTGTTTTTGGTTCCAATTTTCTAGTGTGTGTGTGACTGTGTGTACGAGTGGAGAAGAAGGACCTTTTTTTTTTGGTGAAATTTCGGCCAACTGGATTTGTGGAAGTGGGCTGGATTAAAATGGCTACAGTACACCGACAAAAATGTTAATCTGTTGGTAGTTGTTAAATACTGTAATTCTTAGCTATAAGGTTGTCAATTTAATCCATATAATCAGTTTAATAAAAAAATGTTATTATTATTATTTGTATTATTTGAATGAAATAAATTTATTTTATTTAATGAATTGAATAAAAAAAATAAAGGCGTAAGTGGTGAGGCCCGAATGAAAAAGTTGAGGTTAATGGTTTAGTGAGGGGGGTTTCGTTGTGAAAAGGTGTTGGGTGATGTGACACACGTGGAGCCCGAATGAAGAGATGAAACTCTTCATCCACACCTGATGCTCTAAGTTATCTTTTTCTTATCTAAGTTTGTTACTTTTTCGTGTATGAAAGAAGTCATCAGATTAAAAAAAAAAAAAAAAAAAAAAAAAAAAAAAAAAAAAAAGGTATATGATTGGTGCTAAACCACCTAACTTATATTGACCAAATAATGGTCAACAAAGTCAAATAGCCTAGGTCAATGCTCCGGGTAATATAAGGTATCACCAGGTCGTTAAGTCCCGTTGAAGTGTGAATTGTAACTTTAGCGTATTAGTGATCGGGTAATTATTCACAGAAAAGGGTTATGATCAAAATTATTTGGAAATTATTAACGAATATAGCTTAGGAAAGCTATGTGATTGATTACGGGAATTTGGATTACGAAGATTTGAGCTAAAACCTAAAAATGTACGTTTTGATTAAAAACGTATACAGACGAACAAAACAAAAGAGTACAACTGATGAACTGGAAGGGTTAAAAGTGTAAATTTGGTATTTTTACAATCCTATTAATTAAAGACAATTTTAAGAAAATTAAAAACTATTTTTACACTATTTAATTATTTATTATTAATTAATTACTAATTATCTATTTATTACTAATTAAATTAATTAGAATTACTGAAAATACTAAAAAGGCTTAGAAAATTAAGAAAATTTTTATAAATCTAATTAACCATCATAGGAATCCTAAAAAATTATAAAAAGCTTATTTTATGTATTTTTAAACTAATAACTAATTATTAACCTAATTACTTATTAATTTCTAATTAAACTAATTGTATTATAAAAAATAGCAAATGAACAGTAAAAATTCTAGAAAAATTTATAAAAATATTTTAACTAAAATAAAAGCTAGAAAAATTATAAAAACTATGTTATACTATATAAAATCTAATTATGCTATTTAATTGATTAATATTAATTAAAACTAAATTAAACTAAATTAATTAGAAAAACCACTAAAAGACAAAATAAAAATCTGGAAAAATTTATAAAATTATTTTAACCTAAAATAGAATTTCTAAAAATATAAAAGTGATATATTACTTAGAAATAAATTAAAAAGAAAAATAAATTGATAAATCCTATTAAATAGAAGCTATCACTAATATTAAAGTTGGTTTTTTGGTTTTTTTCTTTTTCTAAACTGATTATAAACTAAAAATAAGAACTTTTAACAAAAACACTTTTAATACAACCCAAGAAATAAGCACTTGAAGTGCTTATTAATCCCACAGTTGACTTTTGTTGACTGTGGATGATTTTAAGCTCAAATGGGAAAGTGTGGGGTCCACAATGACAACTATTGGTTTCTCTGAGTTTGTTACACTAGAATAAGCAAGAATAAGCCAAACTTGTGGCTTCAATAAGCCAAAAAGCACAAATAAGCTGTTTGCTAAACTTGTTTATGAGACAGTTATGGGACAAACTCTTGGGGTCAAACAAAGTGGGGTCCACTGGTCTATAGGTCAAATAAAAGGTCAACCCTTGATCCTGGGTAGGAGGGGGGTTGAATGGAACCAAGAATGAAGTGTGGGACCCACTGGGTCAGTCACAAAGTACCACCAAAGTTGGGTGGATGGTTTGGGTCTGCTGATACAGGGCAAGACTTTGCCCTGCAGTCCAATTCAAGGGACAATTTGGTCAATAAGAAAAAATTGTAAAAATGCAACAGATGTGGAAATCAAAAGTGCTACTGGTAGAGATAACACACAACAATGTTCAAGTGCTCAATCACAGTACAAAAATCATGAAAAATCACCCCATTTTGATGAAAATCTGAGTTTGCAGTTTTGACTTTTTGAGAAATGGTGAGATTTGACTTTTGGGAACTTAGACAGCTGATTTTTAGAGAGAACTGCAAAATACATCCCTGTGGTTTACACATTTTGGCATCTTACATCCCTGTCAGAAACTTTTGGCAAGATACATCCCCCGTTAGGCAAACGTTTGCCACTATACATCCCTCGTTAGGAATAAGGACTAACGGTGCAAATTTTTCCACTGTTATCTCTTAACGAGACAGAAAATATTGCACCGTTAGCCCTCGTTAGCCAAATGTTTGCACCGTTAGTCCTCTTTTCTAGAAAAAAAAAAAAAAAAAAAAAAAAAAAAACTTAAAAAAACTTAAAAAAATTTAAAATTAAAAAAAAAAAAGTTAAAATTAAAAAAAAAAGGAAAAAAATTTCAAAAATTAATTTTTTTTAAAGTTAATATTTAAAAAAAAATCAAAATTTTAAAAAAAAATAATATTTGCGAAAAAAAAATTATAAATAATAATTAATTTTTTTTTAAAATGCGTATTTTTTTAAAAATTAATTTTTATAAAAAAAATGCGTATTTTAAAAAAAAATATATAAATAATAATTAATTTTTTTTAAAATGCGTATTTTTTAAAAAAAATTAATTTTTTTTTATAAAAATTATTTTTTTCAAAGTTAATATTTAAAAAAAATCAAAATTTAAAAAAAAATAATATTTGCTAAAAAAATTATAAATAATAATGAATTTTTTTTAAAAATACGTATTTTTTAAAAAATTATTTTTTATAAAAAAAAATGCGTATTTTTTTAAAAAATGAGTATTTTTTTAAAAAAATAATTTTTTTTTATAAAAATTAATTTTTTTAAAAAAATAAATGTTTTTATAAAAAAAATTAATTTTTTTTTTCGCAAATATTATTTTTAAAAAAAATTTTGATTTTTTTTTAAATCTCCCTTTCTCATCTACTTTCCTTAAATTACTATTGTTGTCATACGATCTTGTTGCTTCTTTTAGTTTTACTTCCTGGTCTCACTTAACTGCTTAAGTCAATACTTGAAACAAAGCCAAAGCAGAGGAGATAATGCACCAGCGTTTGTGTGCGCTTATAACAACCTATGCCATGTTTTACGAACTAAATTACATGAGCCTGAATGACCTTTAGACAGCTGTTGATGAAAAAAATGTCAAGAACTCAAACTACTGCAAAAATGTCTATAACCCCATATCCAGGTACCAAACTGAAATCTTGAACTCTGCAGAGAAGTGAACTATTGATACCAATGCATCGGCAAATAAAATTGAGCCCAATAATGTATGCAAAAATTGGAAAAAGGCAAAATCTTTTCTTTCAATTAACGGTCAATGCTAGTATTAAAATTACACTATCGTATCATTACTTGTACAATATTTGCATTATGGATAAGATTAACGGTCAATGCTAGTATTAAAGATTACAAAGCTCGTTCTTTTGAATAACGACGTGCATCTAATACCTATTTAAATAGGTTTTTGGTATACCTTGAATGAGAAACAGTATTTAAAAATAGAAGTAGTACATCACAGCATTTGATGTATTTCACTGTGTCCACGTTTTTTCCTCATATGATATGTATATATTATTTGACTTAGGATCAAACGACAAAAAACCTTAAAATGAGAAGTATAAGAAATATCTATAACTACATATTAGAGATGCATCGATTTGAATTATATGCATCCTTAATTTTTTAGATGCTCCATAATATTTTTTCTAGGTAAAAATTGGATGCATATACATATATTAGATGCATTTGATCACGTTAAAAGAATCCTATGTATTTTTCATCATCGGCGGGTCAAATTTGTTGATAGTACTACCTTGCATTTATTTCACTTCAAAATCACTTTCAAAACTAATTGTGATACATATAAATGAATAGAGATGTATCTAATTCAAATCGATGCATCTCAAATATATTGTTATAGTTATTTCTCATTGTTCTCATTATTCTCATTTTAAGTTTTTCTCTCACTGGATCTTTACTCATTCCTTTTTCTTTTTCTTGGAAGGCTTTCATTTGAAAGCATCAATACTAGCAAGATCCATTGGTATTGCACATTTGTTGTTATTTCCCATCATAATTTCACAGCTTAAGGTCTTGTTTTGACGTGATGGTCGGTACGCGCGCGCGGATTACATGATCAAGACATAGGAACTCTTTTGTATGACTTGACTTACAACCACCGAGAAATGTTCTTTTCTCTAGTTTGCCGTTCAAGATTAAAAAGGTAGAGTAATGCATCATATATATGTGGATTGTCCATATAAATTAACATGATGCACAAGCGTCTGTTCGTAACCACATTGGATCATGTCTAACATGTGAATAGATAACCAAGGTAGCAGGTTAAGTATAGTAGAACAATTCTTAACTTGATTTACGAAGCTTAACAATTCTTTTTGGTCTGGTTTCATAAATATCTTCCAGTTTTAATTTTGGTACACATAATTTGTTTAGTTCAAACAAAAATGATAAACATAAAAATCTAAATTATTAAACAATGTGGTCAACTGTGAATAGAGATAAAGGTGGCCCTACACTTGCGTCATGGTTACTCATGCTTTAGAACTTGTCAAATTTTACAGTAATATTTTACGAACGAAATTGAAAAAGTAATATAAGTCTTACTTTTTAGTTAGTAGATCAAAATTGAATAGAAGTAGATACATGCATGCTATGCGTGATGATAAGTTAAATGAAAGTGAATGACGTGGACCTTACTTTGTAAAAGCTGTTAACCATTTTTTTTTTGACTAATTGGAGAGATTAATCACGTAAAACATTTTTTTTTTTTTTTTTTTTTTTTTTTTTTTTTTTAACTGTAATTTGTGGCTACATTGCCCCTAGACCAGAAAGCGTAGCGAGCTCACACAATCAAGTTGGGTCCAGCTCAAAAGGCAATGACATCCTTCCCTTTACACACGCGAAATGAAACCCCTATCGACGAGTATATATATTTGTTGTTAAAAGTGAACTTCCTTACATCGTAGCAAAGAAACTAATTAGTATTAGTATATATATTTGTTGTTAATTAGTATTAGTTAATCCGGAAAAATTAGAGCAAATCTAGGAGACAGTTGTTATATTTTGAAATTTGTAAAAATAATGTTTATATGATCCAAGCCTAACGCGTATATAAATTCTTAAATATTACAGTACGTAGTAGATAATGTATAAAAAAAGCTAACCATGGTTAAGTTAAAGATAAGACACTCTATATAAAGGGTAAGTCCGTAAGTGTCAGACATATCTTTCATCACCTCCATCATATTTCTCCTAGATCTTACGTCAATTTATCTTCTTCTTTTTGGTTAACCGGTTGAAGAGCTATAAAACAAAAATATAATAATATTATATTAAAAGTTTACAAAAGAAAAAAAGAAATTGTGACTTGTTGTCCAACCTTGCCACAAATGGATGTATCAATTATAATCCATTCTATTTTTCATGTGCTTCATATTTTGCATGTGTTTCATATGTTTCATGGTTTGTTGCATGCATTAATCCATTATAGCTCATTAGCTTGAGTAGTACAAGTGTGTACTTTGTCTAGCTTCAGTACAAGATAAGCTTTTACTTTGGGCAAGATATGATGGTTAACGTGTGCTTTGGGCGTATCAGTAGGGTGAGAGTGGCGACATTTCAGTACAAGATGTGCAGGTATACGATTATAAAGATTAGATAGGGTGGATTCTTGTTAAAGTTTTGTTTGATTAATTAAAAGAAGATAAATTAAATATAAAAGAAATAATATTATATGTTAGGGTGGGTTGTGTTGTTAAATGTTAAAAGAAAAAATGAGATTGCTTGTATGTATTGGTTGTGTAGGTGGAAAATAAGAAAAATAATATTTTATTGAAATATTAGGTTCTTCGTATGTTGTTGGTCAAAAAAGTGTAGATTGGCAGGGACACCTCAACCCTGTGTACCATAATGGTACCCATCAACCCTACCCAGCAAAGGTTTGATGCCTGTGAAATACCTCCACCCAATACCCAACCATGCTTGCGGATCGGAATCGAACTCGCGTCCTTTTTTTGTTGGTCAAGACATCACATGGCTGGGCCCAGGCTTCTAAGGCAGCTGGTTGGTATCATTAGAGCTTATGATCCTTAAGTGAGGACTTCCCGGACGGTCACCCAACCCGGTACTACTCTCACTTGGGCACGCTTAATTGCTTAAGCAACTACCACTAGACCACAAAGCCCCATGATTTCTTCGTATGTTATCTGTCTGTGTAATACGACATGTAGACATGCATGTTCTTTATTTGGTCTTTTACGCTGTATACCATGTAACTGTCTCACAAATGTTTTTAATGAGATTTAATCTTTTTATTTGTTGTTACAGATAGATAAGAAATGTCGTCAGAGAATAACGGGGAGTTTAGTTTTCCAAAGACACCAACGAAAGGACGTAACGGATTGCCAAAGATTCAAACGTCGCATGGCTATGGAAAGAAGAAAGAAATAGTCGAAGAGCAGGTGGTATGTCATGATGACAGTGTGCCAACAGTGAAGGCTCAGACGATAGATGAGCTGCATTCGTTGCAGAAGAAGAGATCTGTTCCTAATACTCCCATCAAATCATCAGGAGATACTCCTACTTTTACTTCTTCTCTTTCTGAAGAAGAACGCCACAAACAACAGCTCCAATCCATTAGGTAAACTAGACGGCGGGTACGATGTGATTATATTTTGCGTTATTTGGTTACACGTTTAGTTTTATAAGTAGAAATATTAGAGATGGTTAAGCCAAATAATTTTAGTTTGAAATCTTTTCATAATAAGCAAGAAAAAACTCTGAATTTTAAACATTTCTAATTATAGAATAGTCACAAATGCATTTTATAATAGTATAGATATACTCTCTCCGTCTCATATTTATAGTACGCGTTTATTTTTTACCATGTCCTAATTTAATTGTCCGTTACTATAAATACATAGAAAAGTTTGATCATATTATTATCCTTCTTTAAAATTATTATTACAAACTTTTGAGGAAACATTAATTAATTAGTTAATGATAGAACTGCTATTTTGCAAAAAAAAAGTAAAACAGAGAAATCATCAATAGTTATGCTTTTTTAAACTTTGTTTTTTATCGGAGACAATTATTATAGGACGTACAGTGTAACACAAACTAAAATTAAAATGAATATGTGTTTTTTTTGAAGTGCCTCGTTGGCATCATTGACGAGGGAGTCGGGGCCGAAGGTGGTGAAGGGAGATCCAGACCGGAAAAGTGAAACTCCGAGAGCTCAAGTGACTCACCAACATCGTCACGTGCATGCTCCTACACTCAGTACCAGTGACAGTTCCCTAAAGTTCACTCATATCCTCTATAACCTATCCCCTGCTGGTAAATAAATTATTAACTCGTCTAGATATTATATAGATGAAAAAAATGCGTACTAGTTATTGTTTAGTTAATCCTGATGTACGTATGGGTTATACATACAGAACTTTATGAGCAAGCCATAAAGTATGAGAAAGGATCGTTTATCACGTCTAGTGGTGCTTTGGCCACATTATCTGGTGCCAAGACAGGGCGATCACCAAGGGACAAACGTGTTGTTAGAGACGAGACAACCGAAGATGAACTTTGGTGGGGAAAGTAAGTTCTTCCAATCCTTGTTTGGCCGGGTTATACATTTTTATTGATGATGCTCAATATTGAACGTTGGTAAAATTATTAAAACCTCCAGGGGGTCTCCCAATATTGAGATGGATGAACATACATTCTTGGTCAACAGGGAACGAGCTGTGGATTACTTGTGCTCGCTTGATAAGGTCTCCTTTTAATCTAATACTTTGAATAGGTGTATACTTTAATTCATTAATTGTTTACATATACATAGTTAATTAGTACTACTTGGTTGCAGTTCATACATGATTTTCTGCTAGTCCTTTTGCCGTAAAAATAGTGTCTTGTTATAAGATAAAATGTGTCCAAGCGGTTATTGCAAATATATATCTAGATAGCTTCGAATTTTGTTTTGTTACATCCGATCCCCAAGATGGACAAACGTGTACAGTAGATGGGTGTGTAAGTTTGTCGCTAAGAAAAAAACCTGTTTCTATATGCATCTATGTTAAGATATTAGGCCGATAGAATATGCCATACTGACCATATCTACTAATTCACGATTTTGATTCAGGAAAATCATTTTATTACCCCCCTTACCATGGTCACAATGGTTTGAATGAATAATTGAGTTTCAATCTTTCAGTGTCAGTATTTATGCATAATATTAAATTTGTACAAAAAAGGAATGTGACATAACTTTGATTCATTCAGCAAATCCATGGACCCACAGAAAAACTAGGCATTCATCTACTGGATAAGTTGTCAATTTACAGATAACATGTATGTTTCAAACTTAAAGGTCAACTTTTTAAACTAATACATCAGTTTTTATCAACCTTAGGTCATCTTCATGTGCTGCACAACCATTTCCGGATATATTTATAGTGCTTGTCTGGGTTGCACGAAACACTAACATTTAAGATATAACTAGATAAGCACATTTTATGGCGTAAGTAGATTAACTTATGTATCAGTGAGATAGTAATGCACTGAAAATAACATGTTGTGTGTACGTTCTCTAGTTTTGTTGAACCATTTGGATTGTATATAAACACTAATTTGATAGTATGTATATTTGCCTCTCAGGTTTACGTGAACGATCAGTTTCTCAACTGGGACCCAGTTCATCGTATCAAAGTCCGTATCGTATCAGCCAGAGCCTATCATTCACTATTCATGCATAACATGTAAGGACTCCAAAAATAAAATGCTAGCTTTTTAAAAAGATAATTACTAACCATATAATGTAATTTCAGGTGCATCCGACCCACTGCTGAAGAGCTTGAGGATTTCGGTACTCCAGATTTTACAATATACAACGCTGGAATGTTCCCGTGCAACCGTTACACTCATTATATGACATCCTCGACAAGCGTAGATCTCAACCTTGGTAGGAGGGAAATGGTCATCCTTGGAACCCAATACGCGGGTGAAATGAAGAAAGGCCTTTTTGGTGTTATGCATTATCTCATGCCTAAACGCCAAATACTCTCTCTTCACTCCGGTTGCAATATGGGGAAAGATGGTGACGTGGCACTCTTCTTTGGTTTATCAGGTATAACTTAACAAGCGGGATGGGTAATGGGTCAAAACAGGTCCGGGTAAAACCAGTCATTTTTAAACGGGTCGACGTTTTGGGTCAAACCCACTACTTTTTACCCGTCTTATCACTTGTTACTTTTATTTAGCTGAATGACATTTTCAATGCCGCTTTTACCCTTTGACCAACTGGTGGTTTGGTTTTATAATACGTTTACACCTAGGTACCGGAAAGACCACACTGTCTACAGATCACAACAGATATCTAATTGGAGATGACGAGCATTGTTGGAGTGAGAATGGTGTGTCTAATATCGAAGGTGGTTGCTATGCAAAGTGTATTGATCTGTCAAGGGAGAAGGAGCCTGATATCTTCAATGCCATCAAGTTCGGGACAGTGATGGAAAATGTAGTGTTTGATGAGCATACCCGAGAGGTCGATTATTCGGACAAATCCGTAACAGGTAAGCAGAAGTAATTAATCCGTTTAGTAGAAGTTTTATACATTTTTTGAAACAAGTGTACTGATAATTGGAGTAAACTTTTAGAGAACACTCGGGCGGCATATCCTATAGAATACATACCGAATGCTAAAATACCATGTGTCGGGCCTCATCCAAAGAATGTCATCTTATTGGCTTGTGATGCGTTTGGTGTGCTTCCACCTGTAAGCAAGCTAAACTTAGCTCAAACTATGTACCATTTCATCAGTGGCTACACTGCTCTCGTGGCTGGAACAGAAGATGGGATAAAAGAGCCACAAGCAACGTTTTCGGCATGTTTTGGTGCAGCGTTTATTATGCTTCATCCGACAAAGTATGCAGCCATGTTAGCTGAAAAGATGCAAAAGCACGGTGCAACCGGATGGCTTGTTAACACTGGCTGGTCAGGTGGAAGGTAAGTAGCAAAAGTCTTCTAGATTGTATAATTTTCTTTTCAAATACTCATTTCTAACACGTAGTATATTATTATTCTATACAGTTATGGATCAGGTAACCGTATAAAGTTGGCATACACACGGAAAATCATTGATGCTATCCACTCAGGGAGCCTTTTGGAAGCCGAATACACAAAGACTGAAATATTTGGACTTGAAATCCCAACTGCAATTGAAGGCGTGCCATCAGAGATTCTTGATCCAGCAAACTCCGTAAGTTTATATATTTACGTAACTGCATGTGCTCCTATATCTAGACTTGAGATCGAGTGACATGATTTAAATTTCGTGTGCAGTGGGCGGACAAGGGGGCTCACAAGGAGACGCTGACGAAGTTGGGAGGGTTGTTCAAGAAGAATTTTGAGGTGTTTTTGGACTACAAGATTGGAACAGATAACAACCTGACTGAGGAAATCCTGGCCGCTGGTCCCAACTTTTAATCTCTCTCGGAAGAAATAATAAGAATAAAATAAGGTAATTCGTTTTTCTTTATGGATGAAATCCCCAAATCAGAAGCGGTGTAGATTAAACATCGCTTTGGATTTGAGAAATTTATCCAAAGAAAATAATGTAAGCCTAATGTACGTGCTGTGTAAATTCGTTATATATGACTTCCAAGAGGAGGGGTTAGCTGCATGTGTTTCCAACATTGTATTTCCTTGTATTCATATAATGATTGTTGTTTTTCTACAAAATATACTTGCTATTCTTTGAAATTCTTCTTTACAACAAGTACAGAATTTGTAAAGTTATTCAGATAGTTAGACGACCAGTCAATCAGTCATGTTGCGAAACCAATACGAAAAATGAGAATAGGGCCGACTGATAGCTACTTGTTGGCATCTATGAAGGTGAAAGACGAGAAAATGAATTTGTTTGGGGAAATTTGGTTCTTTGGGAGATATTGACTTGAATTGCAGAATGCTATTAGAAACATAAGAAATTGTGCATCGCTATTACATTGTTAGTTAGGGCAGAAAATCAGCTTGCTAAAAGAACCCGTCCAACCGTCTTTTCTTCAAACCAAAACAGCAGCTTGTCAACACAATCCACGTTCAAACAAGAGAGCAGCCAATACGGCTAAAGAGTGATGCTTTAGACAAGAAGAAACAATCCATGAACACCTCAACCGTGATCAACAAGTCTACAAACCCTTAATTATGAACGTCCCATAGTTGGTAAGTGTTTCAACTTTCAAGTGTGGATTACCAGGTCATCGCTCGAGTGATTGTAGGGCAACTGGAGGTAAGGTTAATTTAACGTTAAAGGAAGATGAATATGACAAGGAAGAAGAAAACGAGGAAGAGAGTGTTGATGAAGAATATGATGCGTGTCATCCCGAATTAGGTAATATTGATGGTGAATATGCAGCAAAGTCTTGTGTCATTCGTCGTACCATGCCACTCCTAAAGTAAATGAGCAATCTCAGCGGTGTGTCGTCCATCAAAAGATCTTTGATGTCATAATAGATAGTGGAAGCACCGAAAATATCATTTAAAGGGACATTGTACAACGTTTGAAGCTACCTACAGAAAAACATCGAAACCCATATCGTATTGGGTGGATCAAATCAGTTGGTGAAATCAATGTCACCGAACGATGTACGGTCCCTTTTGCCATCAGAAAGTATAAAGATGAAGTCGTTTGTGACATTGTCGATATGGATGCTTGCACTAAGTTTTTTCTATTCTTTTTCCTTTTTTTATATTTAATACTAATAAATTAATTATTTAATTAATATTAAATAAATTAAAAAAATTATTTAAATTAGCAAAGTATTGTAAATTTTATAATTAATATATTTGACTACAAAAATATTTTTTATAAATACTAAAGTATTGATTTTGTAAATTTTTAATTTATGTATTTTTAAAAATTAATTTTTACACAAACATATAATTTTAAAGCAAATACTTTTTTAAAATTAATTTATATATAAGTATTTTTAAATAGATTTTTGGATTTTTAATGTTATTTTGAATATTAAGAAAAATAAATTTTACAAAACAGTTAGGGACGACATTATGGTCCTTAAGTTTTTTTTTATAATTCGTTTTTAAGATTAAAAAGGTTTTTTTTTTTTTTTTTTTTTTTTTTTTTTTTTTTTTTTTAATTCGTTTTGATTTAAAAAAAATTTAAATATTCAAAAACAAATACTTATTTTTTAAAATAGTAAAGGACGACATTGTCGTCTCTAACTGTGTGGATGTTTGACTAGAATCTTTGCTTAAAGAAAGTAAGCCTATGTCAACAATTATGGACGACAATGTTGACACTAAATTTTTCCCGTCCTAAAACCTTTATATTGGTGTAGTGAAAATCCTCAAAAAAAAAAAAAGAAAAAAAAAAATCAATAAGAAAGACTAAGAACAATCAACCCAAGACTCAATTACAAAAGTCACTGCCATCAATTATTTACGCAACCATATCAAACAACAACTTCAATCCAATCCTATTTCCATCCTCCAACACAGTCAACATCTCTCCCCAACTCATACAAGAGTAGAAAATTTAAAAGAACAAATAAAGAACTCAGACTTGGTTTTATGGACAAATGGTTTTTTTAGATCCATACCAAAAAGCCATCATCGATCTATAAAAAGCATTGCTTTTTTATTTAAAGAAAGAGCAAAAACAATCATGTTTCACCTTTTTTTTTTTTTTTTTTTTTTTCTCTCTCTCTCTCTCTAACAAAGTCACCCATCTGTACATCGACATTCGACCCAGCAATAATATCACAAGTTCAAAACCCACTATTTTCATAACAAGTTATTCCATTTCATCTGTCCCATAATTATATTCCACTGTTTATTTTTCAAATCTTTGTTTTGCAACTTTAACCTTATTTATATTTATTTGTGTTAAATAAGATTGATAAAAATTATACCAATTGAAAATACATTTAAAACTCAATTCATTTTTTATATTCTGCATCAAGTAATATGTAACACAAATAAAAATATTTAAGGTCAAAATTGAAAAATAAAGACTTTAAAAGTCAACAGTGCACTATAATTATTGGACGGAGGAAGTATTTTATAATTGTCATCAAATATTATATAAGTTCATATGGGAAGCTCCCTAATTCTTCATTCTATAGTTATTTTCATTGGTATAATTGTAATCAAATATTATATAACACAAATAAAAATAACTCCGTGTGCCTTCTATGATTTATGTGGCTTTATTGGTACGAGCCGCCATCCCATGTCTTGTTTAAAATAATGACTTCAAAAGTCAACACTGTATAATAATTATGGAACGGAGGGAGTAGTTAAGTATAAAATGTGATCAAATAGTTAGTTTGGTATTATGAGCTTAATGTAAGTTATTTTGACCTTCCTAAGGCAACTACAAATTTATATTTATATATATATGTAAATATAACACTCTACTCTACTTTCTTTTAAACTAGAATTTGAGTTAGTTACGTGTATTATATTAGATATGGATATCTCAAAGGTAAAAACCAAATAAATAACTAGAGTTTATTTTTATATATAATCTCATGCAAAATCCGATAATGAAAAGTATATTGTCAAATTTAAAAGTTTTGGAAATTTGAAGGGCTTAACCAAAAGTTTTGTGAGTGGAAACATACCATAGATTAATCTCGTAATTGCCTATAAATTGGATTGCAGTTTGATCGATAAATCCAAACTACTTGTTCGATCGACCGGGATTGAAAGTTACGACCATACGTAGGTTTGAGGTATGAGTTCTTTCTTAAACCTTAGATTTATTATGTTGTGCACTTGACAATTACGTGTATATTCTCTTCTTTGTAGTTATATATATTGATTGTAATAGGGATTTGAGAAACATGATTATGATTATTATGCAACCCCTTTTATACTTTTATCACGATCTTTACTAGTGTTTAATAATTTGAATATTATTTTTCATAAATATATAGGATTAATGTAGTATAATGACCAAACTGTTGCTTAGGGGTTGTCCTTTGCTGAGTTCTATGAATCATTTGTAAATTGTTACGTGCATTAACCATTATATGGAAGATTGAAATATTGCTATGAACATCTTAATGATCAGATGGAGTTGCTTTCATGCGGTGATCGGCGGTTATCTCCCCCACTTGCAAAATATCCATGCTTGGTTGCTCACACGTTGGAAGCTGATCAAGAAGACAAGCAGCTTTTATACACCATACACGACCCATTGACTCAATATCCTTGCCGAATCCCTGAGTTGCATAGTAGACGATTTGAAGGGTGTTTTCATGATTGGGTGGTTCTCTCCAGCTTTCCAAAACGTTGTATGTGGTCTATCTGGAACCCATCGACTTCCAAGATCATAAGTCTTCCCCCATTGATTTTAGAAGATGGAAATTATAAATCTTTAGGCCAATGTTGTTTGACATCCGCACCTGATGATCCTAATTCAGTTCTCTTGTTAACGAGATACAATAAACCTACCATTCTTTTATGTCGCCTAGATGGAAAAAGAGATGGTAGAATAAAGAGTTTAAGATGGACAAAAATCTCATATGAAAAACAACTAAAAAGTGTAACGGATGAAGATCATTGTGTCCTATCTTCACTAACTTCTTGTGATGGTAAAGTATATGCCTTGAATTCTGGGAGACGTAATAACTTTGTCATAAAATTAAAACTTGCGGTGAAGGATAGAGTTGTGATAAAGCTATCGCCATATGGGAAGCTCCCTAATTCTTCATTCCATGGTTATTGTTCCTCATTGACTCCTCATTTGATAGGATACTCTTCAGAATTGTTCTACATTTTATTGGGTTTTGATAAGGTAGCAAAGAAGTCACTTGCAGTTTATTTGTTTAAGCTTGAAAAGACTAGTATGATATGGGAAGAGATGGAAGATCTCAAAGACGCTATATTTTTTCTTGATTTATCATATGATCATTCAATATTTTACAAGCCTGGAATTGCCTCGGAGTTCGGGGGTTATATACACATTCTTGGCGAAATGGGCAAAGTAATGTACTCTTACCATATCAAAGATAAAACCGTCTCCATATCTTCTATGCCTTCTATAGCATCAACAAGCTATATCTCATTGTGGGAATGCAGGTATTATCCGCTTTTAGTTATCACATATTCATATATGTGTTTCTTAATTACTTAATTATTATACATGCATTTTCTTATAAATCATTTGTTGTGTAGGATACAAGAGGGCAAGAAAGATGAGATCGTGGTGGGAAATGCTTGTGGTAATGATAATAGTAGCACTAGCACAAGGAATGAGCGGCATGAAGAGAATATTGAATCATACCTTCTTAGCATTCCTTCGAATGTTTTGGAAAAGATCATGGATTTTTGTGTTGGTGTTGACTACCTCAACTTTCGTACTACATGCAAGAGTTGTCAATTAGCAGCACCAATGATTCGATTTATTAACAGAATGAGATTGGAGACGAATTCATTAGATTCCCCATGGTTGTTGGTGCTAGACAAACATCGAGAAACTTTAACTTTTACGGATCCAATATTTGGTGAGAACTATTTCATAAAAACACCTCCAGGACTTATCGGTGATGTAAAAATTCATTGTTCAAGGTATGGTTGGTTGCTAATGGAAAAATATGGCGGCCCCCTTGTGTTCTATAACCCTTTCACAAGTGTTATACATGAGCTTCCACAAGTTTTCCATGAGCTAATTCCACAAGTTGGCCATGAGTTTCCACAAGTTATCCATGAGGTTCGACAAGTTCCTTGTTTAGAAACCTTGTGTTTCTCTGCGCCACCTACTTCCCCCGATTGTATGGTTGTTGGATATCGTACTAGGAACACTATATTGGAAGGTTACGTCCACTATGTAGCTCGGCAACCTGCGCGTTGGCGTAAAATTCTTGTGAGTTTTGGCTCTTATGGTCCACAATCTCTTCATTATCCAATATTTCATGGTCGATGTCTTTATGTCTTGTTAGACGATGGACGAGTTTATTATTTCAGATTAGCCGAAGGTCGAAGTTTATCTTCAGCTATATTTTTAGCTTGTGCCCCAAGTAGTTGTTGTGGATCTTCACCACAATATTTCCTAGTGGAACGAGATCAACATTTGTTACTAGTTATCGTAGGCGAGTTTGGAGAATCAATTGAGGTATTCAAGTTAAATGATTCTACAGAAAAATGGGAGAAAATAGATGGTTTGGGAAGGCACGTGATTTACATTTGTGGTCAAACATGTCTGTGTATTAAAGCTAAAACACCGGAAATGGAGAACAAGATTTACTTCCCACGATTGCGTTCAGGGAATGGAAAGATCGTGTTTTATTCACTTGAAACAAATAGGTATCACACATTCAACGACAGAGACATAGAAGAAATTTTTGAGGATTTCTTTGGAACTAAACACCATCTCTATCCTCATGTTTGGGTTGAACCAAGTTGGTTATAGGCTTAAAGTGTATTAGCTTACGGGGCTGTAGTACTTTTTTAGCATTTTTAATTTTGTTTACGGGTATTATCAGTCTTACAATCTGAATAACTTTACAAATACTTGTTGTACAGACAAATTTTGTTTTAAACTTTTATATTAATTCTTTCGATTAACATAGAGGTGCAAGCAAACGAGCAATCATATGAATACAGCAAGTATAATTTGAAGAAATACAGCAATCATTACATGAATACAAGCTAGGAAATACAATGTTGGATTTGCATAATAAATGACTGGTTTAGACCCGAACCTGTTTTGACCCGTTACCCATCCCGCTTGTTTTGTCACCTCCAAGTTATACCTGATAATCCAAAGAAGAGTGCCACATCACCATCTTTCCCCATATTGCAACCAGAGTGAAGAGAAAATATTTGGCGTTTAGGCATGATTATTGACTCAAAATGTCCCAAAAGTGACAAACTTCAAATAAAGACAACAAGCTAGGCAGGTACAAAAGATTAAGCATCCGAAACTTATGGCACAAAACATCCCTTCTTGCAAAGAATTAAAAGCAGATTATCGACTCTAGATATTGTGTTGTCCAAAAAAAAAAAAAAAACCTTAGGGGAGTCAGATCATGTAAAGTATAAAATATGATTTGTGCTAGCATGGATGATCGCACACCTTGAAAGTTGCATGGAGACGAACATTAATAACCCCAATGCCTTTATATGGGCTCAGTAGGGAGCAATTTCGATGGGTCGATTCTAGTAAAACCAAACGGGTAAAATAAGAAAGATTAGCGTAAAGGGAAATTGGGCTGGAAGGGCTGAAAGTCGCCCAAAGTGTGTACTTTCAAAGCACAAAATTTTCTAAAAAATTAGTGTTGACATTATATAATTTTGAGATCATCTTTGACACACTATTGTGTAAAATTCTAAATATATTTCAAGTCAGCCCAACACAACACGTACCAAAAGATACCCATTTTAACCCATAAGGTACCTTCCGATTTTACCACCTCTATGGAACAATGTAACTTGTGACATGGAAAGATGATTGTGATCCTAAAACTGCATATATGGAAGTCTGGAAAAAAAATTGCTACAAACGATATTTATGAAATGCAATAGAGATGCAGGTGTTGCAGACTTGCAGTTCATCACAAACAACACATATAGAACAGAATAACAAAGTGCAACCAAAAACAGTATAATTGAAATAACAAATATTGCAATCGATGTGAGAGTGTTTATGCAAGCCCAGGGAGTATGGGATGCCGTCGAGCCCAGGACCCCAAATACGGCAATCGATGTGAAGAAGGATAAATTGGCACTTGCAGCCATTTATCAAGGGATTCCAGATGATCTGTTGTTGTCGCTGGCAGTGAAGCAAACGGCAAAAGATGCTTGGGGAACCTTAAAGACAATGTTTATGGGAGCAGACAGGGTCAAGACTGCGAAGGTTTAGACTCTGAAGGCGGAATTCGAAACCCTCAGCATGAAGGATACAGAGATAATTGATGATTTCGCCATGAAGGAAAACAACATTCTACTATAGAACAGTTTGCAGATCTTGACAAAATGATGGTTGAAGAAGTCATAGGACGCTTTAAGGCTCATGAAGAAAGGGTTCGTGGCCATAGTGAAAGTGGAGAAGGGAAACTCTTATTGAGACAGCAGGAGTGGTTGGAGAGATCTAAGAAGAAGGGCGATGAAGAACAAAAGACCTCACAATGCAACACTACTACTTGCTGTGAGGCACGAAGTCAACGAGCAGGTGTTTTTAAACGAGAAGAAGCATTAGACCCCAAAACTGAGGAACTTGAATGAAGAAAGCAACACATCAAAGGTTTGGTACATGGACAACGGAGCAAGTAACCATATGACGGGTGATAAAGATAAGTTTCGATGGGCCGATTCTGGTAAAACCAAACTGGTGAAATCAGAAAGATTAGCGTAAAGGGAAAATGGGCTGGAAGGGCTGAAAGTCGCCCAAAGTGTAGTTTCAAAGCACAAAATTTTCTAAAAAATTAGTGTTGACATTATATAATTTTGAGATCGTCATTGACACACTATTGTGTAAAAATTCTAAATATGCTTCAAGTCAGCCCAACACAAGACGTAACAAAAGTTACCCATTTTAACCCATACGGTACTTTCCGATTTTACCACCTCTATGGAACAATGTAACTTATGACATGGTTGTGATCCTAAAACTGCATATATGGAAGTCGGGAGCTACAAACGATATTATGAAATGTACGTAATAGAGATGCAGGTGTTGCAGACTTGCATATAGAACAGAATAACAAAGTGCAACAAAAAAATAGTAACTGTTTCAATACAGTGGTATAGCGCACTTTGAATACCGACTCGCATACATTCTAATTTTTAATTTCCAGATGCAAATTCACATGACAAACTTAATTGTACAATCTGTTGCAAACAACAAAAACACCCAACCAAAGAAAAGGATCCCTAATTTACTTTTCATTATTGAATGAATTGAATACACAAAGTCAGTAGCCAGAGCACAAATAAGCTACTTACTTACTTATCATGCTCCAATGTTACATTCAACTAGAAACCATATTAAAAAAAACT